>CM042402.1:33126803-33251803 GCA_023634145.1 Thymallus thymallus | reverse complement strand
CGCCGTGAGGAAGATCTTCCCTGAGTCCAGAGCCTCCAACGTCTGAGTACATAAACATTAAACAGACGTATGAAGAAATACTCAACAACATCTAGCAAATGCATTACAAAAATTTAGCACAGGTATGGGACATGTGGGACATGTGGGACATATGGCTGTTGAGCACTTGAGGCGTTAGAGTGTGTGTGTGTGTGTGTGTGTGTGTGTGTGTGTGTGTGTGTGTGTGTGTGTGTGTGTGTGTGTGTGTGTGTGTGTGTGTGTGTGTGTGCGTGTGTGTGTGTGTGCGTGTGTGTGTGTGTTCCTCACAGCCAGTCGGAGGCGGTCCCTCTCAACCAGGTCAGCCAACCTGTTGAGTAGCAGCCCTCTGTCGGACGCGTCCATGCATCGCCATGGAGACCCCAGCTGGAAGGCTGCCCTCGCACTCCGGACCGCCTTGTCCACATCCTCCTAGGTATGAAAGGAAAGTTAGACACAGACAGGGAAACAGATACAGACGCACAAACACACAGTCTCTCTCTCTCTTTCTCTCTCTCTCTTTCTCAACCACAAAGATGTATCGATTGATTGTTTGTTTGACTAATTGTCAATGTCACTCACGATGTCTGCCTCCTCTACCTCACACAGCAGGTCTCCAGTGGCAGGGTTGTGAACTGGCATCTTCCGTCCGCTGCAGGACTCATACCACTCATTATCAATGAATATCTGATCTCCCCAAATCACATAAACACACAACAGCAAGACAGATGACGTTAGTGAAAACCTCACTAATTAATATACCATGCACACAGACCCAACATACCCCAGGTTGGTGCTATACACTGAGTGTACAAAACATGAAGGACACCTTCCTAATATTGAGTTGCACCCTGAGAACAGCCTCAATTCATCGGGGCATGGACTCTGAAAGCGGTCCACAGAGATGCTGGCCCATGTTGACTCCAATGCTTCCCACAGTTGTGTCAAGTTTGCTGGATGTCCTTTGGGTGGTGGACCATTCTTGATAGAAATTGGAAACTGTTGAGCGTGAAAAACCCAGCAGCGTTGCAGTTCTTGACACAAATCGGTGCACCTGGCATCCACTACCATACCCCGTTTAACGGCACCTAAATATTTTGTCTTACCCATTCACCCTCTGAATGGCACACATACACACACAATCCATGCCTCAATTGTCTCAAGGCTTTAAAATGTCTCCTCCCCTTCATCTACACTGATTGAAGTGGATTCAACAAGTTCTATGTCATGGAAAGAGCATGTTCCTAATGTTCTGTCCACTCAGTGTATACTGTACACTAAACGCAAATACTCTTTGTGCTGTCTTGACAACTATGGGAATTTACATGCTAAACTTAACAAAACAGCGACCATGGGAGTTGGCTATATAGCGAAAACATATCTGGGACCTGGCTAATGAACCCCCTCCCTCCTTCCATCCATGACCACGGGCCTCTGGCAGAGAGCATAGTTTTCCATTTCAGGAAACAGACTCCATAACAATGAGTTAGATTTTTATCCTCAGTGGAACATGTTTTATGGTTTTGTCCAGGCCAGATCTGTGTTTATTGTAAAATAAAGATTAACCTTTGATTAAATACTTTCACTTGATTAGATGCATTTGATCGTTGTTAAGTAAGTCAATATATTAAAATAATAAATAAATCCTCTACTGTAATAAACATTCTGATAAGGACACAGTTTACAGTTTACTGACTCCTGGGAACCATCTTGCCAAAGGGATGTAAATACCACTCACACACACACACACACACACACACACACACACACACACACACACACACACACACACACACACACACACACACACACACACACACACACACACACACACACTCATGAACTATAAATTAAATATTCCATTATAAATAAAATGCATCCGAGCAACAATTGAGTGATTTAGAGAGGGGACATCTGGGAAAAGATTGGACTGCTCAACATACAATATGATATTCACTCTAGCATTAACCAGCGGCGGTTCTTTATAACAGAGACTACCATTTACACATCAAAAGCTTTTTTCACCAGCAAATATACTACAAAACACATGATTTTAGCAGCAAAGTACTCCACAAGATTTAGCCTTTAAAACAAAAAAGCAAAATAGAATACATAGCCTACACAAACATAATGACAATACTACATTAGTTGTAAAGATTGTTCCAGCTGACCTTAGTGTACTGAATCTCCAGGTCAGGGACGGGCATGGGCATGGTCTGTTTGGCTGGCCCGGTGTTTCCGTGGTCCGGATCATGGTCCTGGTGGTTCTGGTAGTTTCCTGGCTCGGAGCTCATGTTGCCCTGTTTTCCCACTGGGACAGCAAAAGGTGAAATTGTATGACACTGGGCTGAACACATTCCCCTCTCCCATCCCACCTACCTTCTCCTGCCCTTTCCTCTCATTGGGAGGCACTGATTGGGCAATAGGCAAACCTGTGGAAGGGGGTGATTTGCATAGTTCAACCTGATTGGAGGGATGGTGAGAACCTGTGAGAACTTTACAGTGACAGGTTCTATTAAAGAGACGTGGTTGGTGGACATTTAAGTAAATCAAACCCGACCAATCAAGTTTTAAAAACTACAAAAAGAGAAAGGCAACACGTGAAAGTAAAAACAACAGTACACAGTAAAATCTTCTAAAAGCAATGAAGCAATGTGTGTGACAGTGCGAGTAGTATTGCGCATAGTACTCGCAAGAGCAAGTGTGCAAAAGTTGTCGTCCCTATAGAACTGTCATCCCTTCAGAATATACCATATGAAAATGGTGCCAAATGAGATATTGGCACCTGCTACTGCCTCACACTTAGGGGTAAGAGGTCGCGACGGGCACCATAAAGTCGGGGCTGGCGGTGCCGGCTCTAGAGCCCTGATCCCATCTCATTAGGCTACAAAGGGAACCTGATGACAGCAGGGTCATGTTCACTAAATTAAACAAAACATGGAACTACCTGGACAAAACACAGATTTTTGTTTTCCGTTGCAAAATATTTTGCAAATGTTTTCAGTTCACTTTGTCCCCATCACTATCATGTCACCTGGGTCGTGTTCTTTGGCATGACATGGACTGAAACAGGGAGTCTCCTAATGAACACGACACTATTTAGTTATTGGACAGAAATGACAAAGGTATCTTGTTTGACAGTACATGGCAAACATGTTGATAGAGCAGGTTTTTTTGTTACCAAAACATTTTAGACTATTTTAGTGACCCAGGATTTCATTGCTAGTCATGTTTGTAACATTTTCAATTTAACCGTTAGTTAAAATTGTGTCTTAAAAAGTTTCCTTTTAGAATAAATGTCTCTCTCAAACAACGCATCATATTGACATTGTGTTTGCATGAAAATTATACTGATTCTAACTGATTCTAGTAGGGCTGCATTTTGAAGCACTACTTGAGAAAGACACAGAATTCACAAAATGTATTATATTTAATAGATAATATTTTATAACAACCTTTTTGATAATCGGCTGACATTCTTCTTGTAATTTGTACATTTTCATGTACTCCTGAAGAATAAAGTTAAAGTTATTTTTAGTTTAATAAAAAAACAAAATCCAAATTGTTTCTAAATCCAAACTTCATACCAAACATAATTATGGTATGTGAAGAAAAACAGGTTATTTACACAAGAATAATGTACATTTATTATAACTTAAATAACCTTGACTTGTGACGTATGGCATTGGCGGACTGTGATAAATAAATAAATGACTGTACGCAGTGGATATGTACCTGAGTTGTCTTACCTGTGCATGCAGATGGCGCACCAGCAGATTGAACGTTCTCAACTCCAATCACCGGCATGTCTTCAACTCTCCTCACTGCAGCCCTAAATTTGAGAAAGTCAAAAGAACCCAACGCAGACCTCCCCTCTTATATAGTGGTACTCACAGATAAAAAAAAGCCCCACTTCTTACTGGGACCAACAGAGAACCACGCAGCTGTCGCACCCACCAGGGACCCATGCCTTTGGGCCCATACGCTAATCACTGTTCAAACAGAACCGATCCCTATTTTCCATTTTTACGCACCACGCTTGTTGTACACTGACCGCGAGGCAAGCGCGCATACCGCTCAGCTTCCATGACCATGAAACGCAGCATGTGGTTTTTGATGTGAGGGCCACCTCTTGTCTTTCCCCATCACCTTTGCATTGGTCCAATCCACTTATCTCTGTCGAAAGGGACATTTTTAAAAAGGGACACGTTTTACACCACTTTGAGTTATTGCATGCCCGATTTGTAGACGGTAAACTTAATAATTGGGAAGATTTTAGCTTTGATAAGGGCCCCCTGCTGGGCCGCTGTCTCCCAGGAACAATACCATGGCATAACTGTGTCTGGTACGCCTCTGTTTTGGTGTAGCCCGTCTGGAAAAACGCAAAGTCCTTTGAAAATTACCCCTGGGCTTAGACAACATAACCTTCGTAATTAACCCTGGTTAAAAAATGAAAAGCACTGCGGAGCTGCGTTTTGGAGTGTTGTAACGTGCCGTGAAAAAAGAGGCATATGTTAACGTGGTTCTCTCCTTATCTCAAACTCAGCACACACTTTGGACTCACATTTAGTAGCCTGATTCTTTGAGCCAATTGCAGTGGAGACGAGGATGATGATGAGGATAATATCCTTGACAATGAAATTAGGCTAGATGGTGTCCGGTAAAACTGAACATCTGTATGCCAGAAAGGAGCAATAAGAGCCCATCAGTGCTAATTGCAACTAATGACCGCATCCCAACCCAATACACATTTATACAGCTCTATGTGTGTGACGCGTGCGTGTGAGTATGTGTGCATCTGTATCTGCTGTGTGTAGTAAGGTATGTGTTTGTGTGCGTGCATGTGTGCGCGCCTGTGTGTATGGTAGGGTCCTGGTAGGTTCCTTGGTGATGTCTCCAGTGAGTCTAGTCTGTGTTGGTTGTCGCCATGGCTCCGTAACACGTGTTGCCCCAATGGCTGTGCTAATGACGGGAGGGAGGAGGAGTGGCGACACTGCCGGACCACTCAGCCTGGACTGGGACAGAGCCTAGGTGGGTCAAAAGGAGGCGTCGCAGCCTGACAGCACCGGGTGTCCCACAATTGAGCCTGAGTGGAACCGACGACTCATTGGAGAGAGGAAGAGAGGGATATGGAGGGATATGGAGAGAGAGGATTTGCACAGAGGCCAGAAACAGAGAGAAAGCGGGGCAAGTCAGAGTAAACATGCAGTAGAGACAAAATGCTGAGTCTGGATTTCAGTCAATCCGTGAAAAGTCTTCCTCTTTGCATTGTCTTGTGTAGACTGACTTCCTTGTATGATATTCTATATGTGTGTCTAAGAAATGCCCTTATTGTTTAACCAAAAACTTTATTCAAGGTCAGCACATTATAGTCCAACTCCAAGGATCCCAAGACTTAGAGGAACATAGGTGTAGGATCTTAATTTGATCACCCGGGTGTTACAGGAAATTTCCTGCACAACTTAGTGTATACAAGATTTAAAAACGCTTCTAAAGTTTGTAATTTCCACAAACATTTCAGACTTGAGTTGCCCTAAAAATGTATCAATCCCTACAAAAATGTCCATTAATTATGATCCACATAATAATTCACATTTCCTGTTGCTGCAGGATTATTTTCCTGCAGTGAGAAACGTGTCAAATTAAGATCCTACATCTGTACCTTATCTGAAAACAAATTACGAAATTGTTTCTATGCTGCAAGACTCAGTCCAGGGTCATATACATGTATGCTGCTGTCACTGAATAATTTGATCCCACTCTTTTCATGTTAACTCTTGACATTTTAAACCATTTAGTCTTTCACCATATGGATATGCCAGCTAAGTGAATACTTGATTAATCTTGTTTTTCTTTAGAAAGAGGAAACTACCATTTACAAAGAGCAATGATAAGCAGGTATAATAAACAAAACACGTAGCATAGATATTTGTATTTATTATGGATCCCCATTAGTTTCTGCCAAGGCAGCAGCTACTCTTCCTGGGGACCGGCAAAATTAAGGCAGTATCACGTTTAAGGTAAGACCCAGATGCAGACAGTGTTGAAGTAAAAGTTAATTATTTGAACAGGGGCAGGCAAAAGGACAGGTCAAGGTCAGGCAGAGGCCAGTTATCCAGAGTAGTGGGGCAAAGGTACAGGATGGCAGGCAGGCTCAGGGTCAGGTCAGGCAGAATGGTCAAAACAGGAACTTTAGAAAAGACAGGAGCAAGGGCAAAACCGCTGGTAAGCTTGATGAACAAAACAAACAATCACAAAGACAGGTGAAACAGATCAGGGTGTGACAGGCAGTTAAACATTACAATATGTTGTGTCTTCATTAAAAAGTGAAGACTTATATTATCAAATAAATTCTCAAGGTTTAATTGTTATGTGATTAAACTAATCATGTAAACATTAACTAACTAGGAAGTTGGAGCACCACGGGAAAACATTGTTTACAGAGTCACTGTTTCCCAAAAATCATTCTTATAACAGTCGCTTATTAATGACTTTTACCTCGCTCAGTCTCATTCTTGAATGTCGTAATTTCTTGTAGTCTGCACGAACCACAACTTTATTATGAATCATCCATACACAAATTGGCTCAATTATTTATTTACTAGCTAATTAAACAATTACAAAATATACAAAACATCCTAACATTATACAGTAAATACTGTCCCTAGAGGACTTAACAAAACAGATTCAGAGGTAGAGGGTTTGAAAGGAAGAGACAAAGGAATAGGTCTCTAGGACAATGGGGAGCTATGCTCACGTAAATACAAAATCATATGCCACCAACAATAGCTCATTCAATAAAGCAATGTAATGTATTTACGCAAGGCTGGCTTCAATAGACAGGTCGATGAGGTAAGACTCTGGTTTGTAGAGTCTTCCAGGTCGTAGTGGTCAGAGTTGATACTTTGAAGAGATGCTCCGGCGTCGGTCAGTGTTCTCATCCCAGATTTACGCACATTTTCAGTTGCAGACTGATATAGGCTATAGTCTAGGATTCACTTCTCCTAGTCACGCGTTGACAGTTAAGGAATAACAAAAATATTTATTAAATAACTAACAAAATAAAAAAAATACAAAGGAAAACTGTGAAGTGTGAAAGTAGGCATATGAGGGGTGTAATGGAGATGCATGAATGAAGGTCAAATGTGTGTGTTTCTGACGAGGGTGCAAAACAAAATGGTGCTTGTGGAGAGAGCGAGAGAGCCAGGACTGGCACCAGGAACTTATCTCCTAGTCGATCCCAGACCCAGGTGCAACTTGTCAGCTTAACGACCCAATCAGCTCCACCTGTCTCCAATCTGCAAACAAAAACACAAACACAGAGAAGGAGACAGGGTGAGTGAAGGGGACGTAACATTCTGTAGTGATCGATAGTTCAGAGTTCATACCATTTCCAGCCGTGTAGCTCGCAGCTGTACTCTGGCTGGTCTATAGAGCGGTAACCATTTTCAACGTGTGGACCAAGTCCTTACATGTTCTTTATGGACTGGTGTGAATAGTGTCACGGGGGCTTCTCATCATGTTTGTGCCCACCTGGGCGTGGCTACTGACTGAGCATAAGTTACCATAAAACAACCAATTTTCATTTAGAAGATTAAATCACATTGTTATCTTTTCAAAAGTATTCTTATACTTAATCATTCTTCTTATACAATATTCAGACGTAAACCTGACAGCTGGGATGTGTAGACTTTAAGAGATACAGTTATGTTGTCCTACTGTCTTTCATGACGTCACAGAATGAAACGCCTTCGACATGGTCGTTCTTTCAGTCCCCCGACCGTTTAAACACATTCTCAAAAATATAAATATTGTTATATTTATCCATTATTTGGATGTAGGAATCTTGGCGGGAAAATATCCATTGTTCTGACTCTCTGTTTCTGCATGTTCAGGGAGAGAGACAAATACATTCACAACAGATTTCACAACATATTAAGTGTGTGCCCTCAGGCCACTTCTCTACTACCACGTATCTACAACACAACATCCATGTGTACATGTGTGTATGGTGCATATGTTATCGTATGTTTGTGTCGCAACTTTGTCTATCATAAAAAATGGTGACTACTATATACCTACATCTAATTATGGAATTTAAATTCATCCTGCAATAATTAGCTCATTAGGATTCCAGGGTCACCACAGAGAGAAATGTATTCTACTGAGTTGCTACTCTCCGAATTTAACTCAAATGTTTGCCCTATCTTCCAATATATAGCAGCCCTTATTTAATGAACGTTACCTCATCAGTCTCGTCCTAGAATGGTCATGAGTCGGTCATGAGTCCATCAATCTGCACAAACCCAAACTTATCCTTCCGTATACCCAAATTGGTTCAATGATTTATTTACTAACTAAATGATAATACAGGATACACAGTAATGGTTATAGAAAAATGGTTCTAATACAGGTCCCTAGCGGATCTGTTCAATATTACACAGGCTACACCCGATGGAGATTTAGAGAGAGAGAGAGAGAGATAGGTAGAGAAATAGACAGAGCAACAAAATTCAATACATTTGGAAACTACGCTGAGCCTAGCCTTAATACCTTGCCCGTACTGCCGCGCTCATGGGTCAGAATATAATGCATGTATTTACTTGTGCGCTGATTCCCTCTGTTTGGTGCTGGCTTGCACCACCTCTGATGGGTACCGGTCTCTGGTGTAAGTCTCTGATTGTCCACAAGATGTCACGATGTCCTTTCGTTTCGGTGTCTGCTTCCTATAGGACTCGTTCCCGGAGACGGCTAATCAGCCGCGTCGATATCCCCTCAGTATGGGGATGTAGTCAGTGTAGACAAGCGATGACTTTTGATAGAAGAACCGGGTGGTTCTGCTCGAATTCACCTTCTTAAATACAGTCGTTGACCGTAGCGTTGATTGTTTCAGAGTTCCTCTGTGGGAACTATGTGTTGTCTTTTTGTGGAAGTCGTGACTTATCGTAGACCTCCGGCTGCAGCACGAATGTCCTTGAGTCAAGAAAGTTTATTCGTGTCTCAAAGGTTTTATACCTTTTCGGGCAGGAGAGGGCATTTCTGTCGTTTATGACCTCCTTATCTGATTTCCCTGAGCGTAGCTTGGGCAGGCAAGGCATTAGAATGAACTATGATCTTGTGTAAACAAAAACATTCTCTTTAATCTGGATATTTCTTACCAAACGTAACGAATGCAGACATCATACAGACAGTTTGGAAACTCTTAAAGTTACAATGTTTTCGTAATCACATCTTCATTTAAACTTGAATGACATCACAGAATCGACATTCATATCCATATGCCAAGAGTCCTCATTTTCAACACACATAATACAATTAATCATGTTCCCAATGTCTTGTTTCATGAGCATAAAGTTTTGGCTCCATTGAGTCTAAGGACAAAGAGTCATAAACTGCCCATTTTCCCTCCTCTCTTTTCCTGTGAGAAAGAAAGTGAGAGAAAGTCTGGTCGGTGTCAAAGCTTTCACCACTCCAATCCACTTTTGGGGGGGAGAGGAGCTTGGCTGAAATGTTACCATCAAATGACCTGTAACCTCACGTCATGACAGTTGTATGCATGTGTCTATGTTTGTGTTGCTTCACAGTCCCCGCTGTTCCATAAGGTGTATCTTTATCTGTTTTTTTAAATCAAATTTTACTGCTTGCATGAGTTACTTGATGTGGAATAGAGTTCCATGTAGTCATCTTGTACAACGCTGTGTACTACTCCCTTCACAGAACAGCTCTAACCAGAATAGAAAGAGGAGTGGGAGGCCCTGGTGCACAACTGGGCAAGAAGACAAGTACATTAGAGTGTCTAGTTTGAGAAACAGACGTCTCACAAGTCCTCAACTGGCAGCTTCATTAAATAGTACACGCAAAACACCAGTCTCAACGTCAACAGTGAAGAGGTGACTCCGGGATGCTGGCCTTCTAGTCAGAGTTGCAAAGAAAAAGCCATATCTTCCTCTGTCCAGTGTCTATGTTCTTTTGGCCATCTTAATATTTTATTTTTATTGGCCAGTCTGAGATATGGCTTTTTCTAATTAGCAGGCTAATTAGCAAAAACTTCTATACAGGATAAAAACATAAATGCTTAATTGTCGTCACAGTAACAACCAACCGTCTGTGGCAAATGTGGTATTGTGCACATCAATAACGCCCCAAACATATAGCTTTGCATTTAGGCCAAAAAGTACTTTAGTGCCTTGTTGCATACAAGATGTACAGTATGTTTTGGAATATTCTGTGTATTTGTATTATTATTTTCACTCTGTCATTTAAATCAATATTGTAGAGTCACTGCGATGTTGTTGATCCATCCTCAGTTTTCTCCTCACAGCCATTAAACTCTGTATCTGTTTTTAAATCACCTTTGGCCTCATGGTAACATCCCTGACCACTTTCATTCCTGTCCTGCAGCTCAGTTCAGAAGGATGACTGTATCTTTGATGAGTCTGGGTGGTTTAATACATAATCCACAGCGTAATTATTAACTTGACCATGCTTAAAGAAATATTCAATGTCTGATTTGATATTGTTACTGATCTACTAATCACTGCCCTTTTCTGAGGCTTTCAAGAAGCTCCCTGGTCTTTGTAGTTGAATCTGTGCTTCAAATTCAATACTTGACTGAGGGAACTTACAGATGTATGGGGGACAGAGGAAGTGTCACATCTGCTCCCGCTCCCCCTCTCTGGCGCTCAAGGTCGCCAGGCTGCTAATCTTTATGCTGCCAACACTTCAGCGGTCTCACCTGGACTCCATCACGTCATTGATTGCCTCCCTTATATCTGTCACTTCCTCAGTTTCGTTCCCGTGTCTGCATTGATGTTGTTTTGTTTCTCTCGTACAGACGCTGTTCTTGCTTTGTTTCAATGTTTATTTATTATTAAATGCTCACCCTGTACTTGCTTCCCGTCTCCTTGCGTCTGTCGTCTCAAGAACGTTACAGGAAGGGTTAGTCATAAAGAAATTAATGTCAAGTGCATGTAAAATATTCTGTGATTTGTTGAGAAAAATGTTACTCCTGAACAAATTTCGGCTGAATACTTATGCAATTGCTATATTTTAGTTATCACATTTTTATTAATCTTATTTTTTATTTTTTATTTTTCTTCCAGTTTGACAATACAGTTCATTGTTCATTGAGTTCATTGTTGACAACAAATTACAATTATATCAATTTTAATCCCACTTTTTAACACAATAAAACTTGAAGAAATACAAGAGGCATGAATACTTTTGCAAGGCACTGTATATTTATATTGTACTTGATCGCTCACAAGCAGAGTTTCATAAAAATGATAATATATTTATAGTATACTAAAAGACTGAAAAAACATTCAATATAAAGTACAGTTTTAATAAGTGTATTGAAGGTTGATGATAAAATATATTTATAGTATACTAAAAGACTGAAAAAACATTCAATATAAAGTACAGTTTTAATAAGTGTATTGAAGGTTGATGATAAAATATATTTATAGTATACTAAAAGACTGAAAAAACATTCAATATAAAGTACAGTTTTAATAAGTGTATTGAAGGTTGATGATAATATATTTATAGTATACTAAAAGACTGAAAAAACATTCAATATAAAGTACAGTTTTAATAAGTGTATTGAAGGTTGATGATAATATATTTATAGTATACTAAAAGACTGAAAAAACATTCAATATAAAGTACAGTTTTAATAAGTGTATTGAAGGTTGATTATAATATATTTATAGTATACTAAAAGACTGAAAAAACATTCAATATAAAGTACAGTTTTAATAAGTGTGTTGAAGTGTAATGATATGATATTTATAGTATACTTAAGATATACATATTGTATTTAAAGTATATTATTTGAAATGTTTGTGTATTTAGTATACTTATATATTAAAATCTACTTTTTTTTTCGCTTGGGTTAATCAGACCCTGAACACAGACAGTATGATATATCGCAATGTTGATGTATGATAACATATCCAACGGGATTCAGTCATTCTACTGTTACTGTTGGAGGCAGGAATAGGATATGTTGATAGATATGCTATTGAAACTATGGGCTAGAGGCGTATAATCTATAATATGTACAAAGTGAAAAAGCTAGTTGACGTGCATAGTTTTTGCAGACATCTCAACTTGGAGAGAAATCTCAGATTTCACGTGCGACTTTTAGACTGAACTTGGTAGATTAGTAAACTGTTAGATTAGATATTATCAGTGCTATCAGATTCTGGTACAGAGGCACAGAAAACCAGTCAGCCATTGAGGGATTTGTTTCAGTGCTGGAGGGATAGACAGAGAGTGAAGAAATAACACAGAGGTGAAAGAAAGGAAGAGATGGTAGAGAGGGAGGGAGAGATAGTTAAAGGAAGAGATGGGAGAGAGGGAGTGAGAGATAGTTAAAGGAAGAGATGGGAGAGATAGTTTGAGGAAAAAGGAAGGTTCCTTTTCGGAAAGCATGTTTTTGCTTGTGATTTTGACAGTAGGGAATACATGAACAGGTAGTTATATGAATATTTAAATAGTTGGAAGCTGAAATCAAAGCTACAGTATAAGAGACCTATACTCTAGGACAGGGCAGACCAGGCTTATATCTACCGAACAAGGCTAAAGTGGTCCTTTGTTCTTTTGGTGATGTGTGTGTTTGCCGGACTGTATCCGTGGCATCACACATGCTCTGATTGCCCACTGTGAGGAGCAGCAGGAGGATGAGGACAGAGCAGTGCCGTCCAACTCCCAGACCATACACACTGTCATCGACATCTTTGGAGCAGGTGAGAGAGACGGAACAGGGAAATTATGCAACCCTAACCCTAACCCTAACCCTAACCTGATTTGAAGGTCTGCTTAAAAACAGCATATAAACACATTTTGTTAATTTTTTAAAATAAATGTGCCAACCGACCATGGAACAATTTCAGGGCTGTGGCTGTTGTATGTTTGCTAAGACTAGATTAGTTCAATAAAAAAAAAAATCTGGAGGATCTCCATGCCTACACACTCTGTATATTAATACACCAGGAGACTGGTACTGTACATACTCTGTATATTAATTCACCAGGAGACTGGTACTGTACATCATCTGTATATTAATACACCAGGAGACTGGTACTGTTCATCCTCTGTATATTAATAACTCCTCCTGACTGCACAGCACTTCTTATAGAAAACTGTAATAGCTTATGCCCTTATAGCGCTATATGTTCTTGTTGTCTACTCATACCTTGTCTCTTTGAATGTCTTCTTGTGTGTCTGCTTTACCTGCTAAGAATAATTCCTTTGTTTATGAGAATGGATGGGAGTTCAGCTGTTTTATGAATGAACAGTCATCCCTGACAAACAGTACGTCCTAATGAGCAGAGATTCTTGCAGTTCCACCCAGTTTGACAGTTTGATGGTGTAGATGGGCCGTCTGTGCTGTTCCATACAATGATCTAATCTTTCATAGACTGCCACCCCCCCCACCCCCGGGACGCCGTCCCGTCACCATCCCCCCGTCCCGTCCTGTCCTCGATGGCTTGAGACCATTGCTTGCCAGGGTAACACGCAAAAGGTCACTCTAATTTGCTAGAGCCCAAGTTAGTTTTAATGTGGGCTGTAAAAACTGGTGAAGTCTGTTCAGTAGGCACGATGCATTCACACAGAGAGAGAGAGAGAGAGAGAGAGAGAGAGAGAGAGACTCTACCCAGCCAGACACAAAGGGGATCACATGCAGGGTAATGCACCGTACGTGAATCACAACCGCACAAATCATCTCTTTATTTATGGATGGAAATTCCAGAATAGATGGCAATGATCCAACAGTCTTTCTTTTTTTCCTTTGGTCTCACTTTTTCTGATTGACTGCAATTTATCTGATCCTTTTCTCTGCATTTTCACTTTCAGGTACAGTATCTTGTTGTCTTCACCCGAGACATTTAGTTTGCTGCCTTTGTATGGTTCAGGCGACCACATCGGCCATGCCAGACAACCTCGGTTTGTGGACAAGCACAAGATGCCTTTTACCGAGGCCTTCATATACGAGGTGTTCCGTCGCGCATCCTACGTCCCCTTCACCATACCACACTGGTGAGGCTCTGATAATAGTTACAGTAACGACTTGTAATGTTTATTTCTGCATGGTGCCAGTCTGCTAGTATGTGCAGGTCAAAGTGTTAGCTCTGGCTGTTTACACAGTCTTCCTTTTCTTCCCTTCATCACCACAGAAAACGTCACACTCAGTGGATACTTCATTCCCAAGGACACGTGTGTCTTCATCAATTAGTATCAAGTTAATTATGACATGTGAGTGTTATCTGTATGCAGTGGTGTAAAGTCCTTTATTAAAAATACTTTGAAGTACTACGTAAGTCGTTTTTTGGGGGGTATCTGTACTATTTATATTTTGGACAATTTTTACTTTTACTTCAGTACATTCCTAAAGATAATTATGTACTTTTTACTCCATACATTTTCCCTGACACCCAAAAGTGACACCCAAAAGTTACATTTTAAATGCTTAGCAGGACAGGAAAATGGTCCAATTCATGCACTTATCAAGAGAACATCCCTGGTCATCCCTACTGCCTCTGATCTGGAGGACTCACTAAACACACATGCTTTGTTTGTAAATTATGTCTGAGTGTTGGAGTGTGTACCTGGCTATCTGTAAATTAAATAAACTAGACAATTGTGCTGTCTGGTTTGCTTAATATAAGGATTTTTTTATTATTTATACTTGTACTTTTACTTTTGATACTTACTGTAAGTATATTTTTACAATTATATGTACTTATGATACTTAAGTATATTTAAAACACACTTTTAGACTTTTACTCAAGTAGTATTTTACTGGGTGACTTTCACTTTTACTTGTCATTTTCTATTAAGGTATCTTTACTTTTACTCAAGTATGATGATTGGGATATTTTTCCACCACTGTCTGTATGCGTCTCAAATTACACTTCTCAATATCAATTTTTGTCCTTTGAGTAGGTGACATGACTATTTGGAGATGTCAATGAAACTTCACGCACAATAAAACGTAAGCAAATAATTGTATAGATAGGAAAGGGGATAAAAGGTGATAAAGACGTTATTAACGATAAATAAAGATGGCAGTAGACGGTTGAAATTTCCTTTCCATTCATTTTGATTTCAGCGCAAATTAAAATGTGGCATTGACTCACCAATGGATTGATGTTTCAGCCTTGTCTCAATGAAGAGTTTGGCATTCAACTAGACACGTGCGACTTGCACACGCAGTTACAAGCCTGCTAGTGTTAGCAGCAGGCTTGTAAACAGCCTGATACAGGGAGGGACTTACTACCTGGACTTGTCTAATAATAAATGCAATTTTTTGTTTCCAAGTTGAAAAACATTTTCTGTTGTGTGCCCTAATGAACACAACCCTCTTGTGGTCGTCACTGGTTGGTTGTCGATTTGCTCATTTGTAGAGATCTGTGGGGTGACCCAGACGTGTTCCGCCCCGAGCGCTTCCTAGGTGAAGAGGGACTGCTCAACAAAGACCTGACAGAGAAGGTCATGATCTTCGGAATGGGGCAAAGGCGTTGCCTGGGTGACGGGTTCGCCCGGTTGGAAATGTCAGCGCTGCTGATTGAGAATGTTCCGGGACAGGAGCTGGATCTCAGTACTGATTTTGGGCTCACCAAGAAGACCCGTCCCAACAGGATCTTCACGACCTTTAGATTCGTCTTGTAATTTAAGCCATACAGCATCAACTACAATAACACCATCATAACGCACAGAACCATGGCTTCTCAGATACCAACACACAATTAGTATACAGACTGAAAACAACATATTTACCTGTCAGTCTAATGAAAACACAGATGCTAGCTGTCAGAGTCAAGACAGAGTTGAACCAGTACAAAGTGAGCAGCCATAACCAAGGATTTGTCCAGAGGCATTTCCTCATTGGTAATAAAATGGATTGATATTGATATTTACCTAGAAGCTGTCAAGATTTTATTTAAAGAATGTTATATGCTATTATTTAAGGTAGGCCTATTCTATATATAAGTTGAGCACTTTTATGATATCTGAATATAATGTTAGAATATCTATGCATTCCAAGATTTGGAAAACTGTATTGTACTGTACAACCCCAGTTATTTTAGGGACTATTAGGGATGGTGATTGGTCCTTCCACCTTCATCAAGTGGAACGAGTTTAGAAATGCCTTTTATTAAAACCCCTTTCTGGTTATTAATTACAACTAAACGCTTGGGAAGACAGGGGGTGTTGTTTTAGATAAGTGATCAGAGCCTTGGGCACCTTGCAGCGTTCACTCAGGGTTCATCCCTACCCAACTCACGCCTCCACCCCTCTCCATCTGGAATTCCAGGGTTTAAGGAGATCTCTCTATCTCCCTTTCTCTCTCCAATCCCCTTCCTAATGTAAGTAGTTGCCAGAGCTACTCATAGACCTTCCTACTGTAAGTAGTTGCCAGAGCTACTCATAGACCTTCCTACTGTAAGTAGTTGCCAGAGCTACTCACACAGTCTTTGGATCTAGCTGATTTATTTCAGGGAGGTTAAGAGGACAAAATACACACGTCTGTGAAATTCAAATTTGGATGCTGTGTTTTATTTTAATATATATATTTTTTTTTTTTATGAGATAAAACTAGAACTGAAAAGCCTTGACAATACATTAAATTAGAGTGACCTTGAGAATCTGACGCTTTCTAAGCTTGATTTCCAGTATATGTTCAGAGAAGAATTCACGGATGTCACAGCAGTGAAGCCATTTGAGAGACGTGTCCTTGTCCTCTGCTATAAAGCAATGGGATGGACAAATGGGATGGAAATCATGATTTTAAACATATTTTAAAGCACTGTTTGTTTACAAAGACTGATTATTGAAGAAGATAACTAGGCTCATAGGCTTAGTTTAACCGCCTAAACCCAACTGAACCCAGAATATAAACTTGTTTTACTCCATTATTTGTAAACATTTAATTGTAAACAAACACTCTGTAGCTTCTCATGGACGATCAGTCCTTGTATCCAAAGCTCTGTCTAGGAATTTGAGTGGTTACATCTCTCCAGCCCCATCCATAAGCTACTTACCGAAAACAAGTTGTTGTTTTTCAAAAACCCAGACTGTAGCTTTAAATACAGTTGTATAAAAGCTCAAGTCATTTATAAATAATATTCTTCAAGAATCAGTTCAAAGTTGAACTGGTTTCATGTTCAGGCTCCATGCTATCGCATCCATGATAAATCCTGTTATATGCGCCATAGGAGAAATGAATGATTGTAGTGGAGCATGGACTCAACTTAACTTTAGACCAGTCCTGGTGTATACCAATGGTTGCAGAAATTAGGCTTTAATTAGTTATAACCACTCCTCAGACCTCATTGTAGAGGATATGCAACAAGATCTCATAACAAAGTCACATTGTCTGAGTTCCAGCAGCCAGAGAAATGCATGATCTCTAAATTGCAAAATGTACAAACATGGCAGTTTAGGAGTATTTTTGTATTTTATTTGAAAGCATATCCGGAAATGGAGAGAGGAAGATACAAAGTTTAGAGGGGCATAGACTTAAGTGGCCGATACGGGGCTTGAACCCATAGGGATGGGGGCTTGTGTGGCCTGGAGTAGGTAGTATCGTCTGCTTTCGTACCTCTGATTCCGTCACGCAGTTAGAATTTATTTGACTTACCCACATTTCTAATTAATTTGCCTTTGTGCTGTCATAGGAGACTCCAACTATGTCCGTTATAGCAGAGAGATCGTTTAGGAGGGTGAAAGAAGGGTTGTTAATTAGCAAAATAGCTGCCATACTCTCCAGGGACTCTCCAGGGACGCGACCCCCCCTCACCCCATTTCCCTGCTCCCTCTGCTCTCTGATCAACCCATTTGTCTCTCACTTAGTTCTAGTCAGCAGAGCTCCTAGTATGTATTAACAATTTGGAGTTATTCAGAATAACAAACCAGGTGTAGAAGCAGCTCTGATCTGAAGGGGCCAATACAGCAGGAACGCTCAAACAGAATAAGGCAGCAGAAAACACTTGAGAGGTACAGTATGGTTGAAAAAATGCTGAGCAATTAGGAGCTTCCCACTGAAGACGAATGGAGGTCTACAGATGTCGGATCTTAATTTGAACCATGTTGTCTCAGGAGGAAAATAATAATTCAGAAGGAGGATTTGAATGAATATTAAATATTTATTATCGCCACCAGAGGAGTTAAGCTATAGACCTATTTGGGAAGGTTAAAAAATTAACTAATTTATGCATGGCCCGACTACCTCCGCTAGGTAGGTAGTCGGGCAGAGAATGTTAGCAGAGAATGACAGGGTGTTGTCCAGGGTCACACCAAGGTTCTTTGCACTCTGGGAGGAGGACACAATGGAGTTGTCAACTGTTATGGTGAGATTATGGAGCGGGCAGTCCTTCCCCAGGAGGAAGGGAAGCTCCGTCTTGCCGAGGTTCAGCTTGAGGTGGTGATCCGACATCCAAACTGATGTGTCTGCCAGTAACGCAGAGATGCGATTTGCCACCTGGTTGTCAGAAGGGGGAAAGGAGAAAATTAATTGAGTGCCATCTGCGTACCAATGATTGGAGAGACCATGTGAGGATATGACAGAGCCAAGTGACTTGGTGTATAGAGAGAATAGGAGAGGGCCTTGAACTGAGCCCTGGGGTACACCAGTGGTGAGAGCACGTGGTGCGGAGACAAATTCTCGCCACGCCACCTGATAGGAGCGACCTGTCAGGTAGGACGCAATCCAAGAGTGTGCAGTGCTGGAGATGCCCATCTCTTGGGGTGCAAATGAGCAAAAATAACAATATGGGGATGAGATAGTAGGGTGGGCAATTTACAGATGGTCTGTGTACAGATGCTGTGATCGGTAAGTTGCTCTGACAGCTGATGCTTAAAGTTATTGAGGGAGATGGTAGTCTCCAGCTTCAATGATTTTTGCAATTCGTTCCAGTCATTGGCAGCAGAGAACTGGAAGGAATGGCGGCCAAAGGAGGTGTTGGCTTTGGGGATGACCAGTGAAATATACCTGCTGGAGCGCATGCTACAGGTACAGTGGGGAGAACAAGTATTTGATACACTGCTGATTTTGCAGGTTTTCCTACTTACAAAGCATGTAGAGGTCTGTAATTTGTATCATAGGTACACTTCAACTGTGAGAGACATAATCTAAAACAAAAATCCAGAAAATCACATTGAATGATTTTTAAATAATTAATTTGCATTTTATTTCATGAAATAAGTATTTGATCACCTACCAACCAGTAAGAATTCCGGCTCTCACAGACCTGTTAGTTTTTCTTTAAGAAGCCCTCCTGTTCTCCACTCATTACCTGTATTAACTGCACCTGTTTTGAACTCGTTACCTGTATAAAAGACACTTGTCCACACACTCAATCAAACAGACTCCAACCTCTCCACAATGGCCAAGACCAGAGAGCTGTGTAAGGACATCAGGGATAAAATTATAGACCTGCACAAGGCTGGGATGGGCTACAGGACAATAGGCAAGCAGCTTGGTGAGAAGGCAACAACTGTTGGCGCAATTATTAGAAAATGGAAGAAGTTCAAGATGATGGTCAATCTCCCTCGGTCTGGGGCACCATGCAAGATCTCACCTCGTGGGGCATCAATGATCATGAGGAAGGTGAGGGATCAACCCAGAACTACACGGCAGGACCTGGTCAATGACCTGAAGAGAGCTGGGACCACAGTCTCAAAGAAAACCATTAGTAACACACTACGCCGTCATGGATTAAAATCCAGCAACGCACGCAAGGTCCCCCTGCTTAAGCCAGCGCATGTCCAGGCCCGTCTGAAGTTTGCCAATGACCATCTGGATGATCCAGAGGAGGAATGGGAGAAGGTCATGTGGTCTGATGAGACAAAAATAGAGCTTTTTGGTCTAAACTCCACTCGCCGTGTTTGGAGGAAGAAGAAGGATGAGTACAACCCCAAGAACACTATCCCAACCGTGAAGCATGGAGGTGGAAACATCATTCTTTGGGGATGCTTTTCTGCAAAGGGGAAAGGACGACTGCACTGTATTGAGGGGAGGATGGATGGGGCCATGTATCGCGAGATCTTGGCCAACAACCTCCTTCCCTCAGTAAGAGCATTGAAGATGGGTCGTGGCTGGGTCTTCCAGCATGACAACGACCCGAAACACACAGCCAGGGCAACTAAGGAGTGGCTCCATAAGAAGCATCTCAAGGTCCTGGAGTGGCCTAGCCAGTCTCCAGACCTGAACCCAATAGAAAATCTTTGGAGGGAGCTGAAAGTCCGTATTGCCCAGCGACAGCCCCGAATCCTGAAGGATCTGGAGAAGAACTGTATGGAGGAGTGGGCCAAAATCCCTGCTGCAGTGTGTGCAAAC
Source organism: Thymallus thymallus (assembly GCA_023634145.1). Taxonomy (NCBI): domain Eukaryota; kingdom Metazoa; phylum Chordata; class Actinopteri; order Salmoniformes; family Salmonidae; genus Thymallus; species Thymallus thymallus. The sequence goes on along the minus strand of CM042402.1, from coordinate 33,231,441 downwards.
CTGGTCAAGAACTACAGGAAACATATGATCTCTGTAATTGCAAACAAAGGTTTCTGTACCAAATATTAAGTTCTGCTTTTCTGATGTGATCAAATACTTATGTCATGCAATAAAATGCAAATTAATTGTTTACAAATCATACAATGTGATTTTCTGGATTTTTGTTTTAGATTCCGTCTCTCACAGTTGAAGTGTACCTATGATAAAAAATTACAGACCTCTACATGCTTTGTATGTAGGAAAACCTGCAAAATCGGCAGTGTATCAAATACTTGTTCTCCTCACTGTATGTCATGCAATAAAATGCAAATGAATTACTTAAAAATCATACAATGTGATCAAATACTTGTTCTCCCCACTGTAGGTATTCATCTTATCTAGGTGGGTGATTATAGGGTGCATCAGGGGTGGGCCGGAGGAGGAGTACAGGAGCACAATCAGTGACTTTGTGGTGTGGCGTGAGCAGAACCTCCTTCAGCTCAACATCAGCAAAACAAAGGAGATGGTGGTGGACTTCAGGAGAACCAAAGCCCAACTGACTGCAGTCCCTATACAGGGGATGGATGTGGAAATGGTTGGGTCATACAAGTTCTTGGGAGTCCATTTGGACAACAGGCTGGAATGGGCTGGTAACACCGGGGCCCTGTACAAAAAGGGCCAGAGCCGACTCTACTTTCTGAGGAAGCTCAGGTCCTTCAACGTGTGCAGCAAACTACTGCATACCTTCTTCCAGTCTGTGGTGGTGTGCTGGGGAGCCAACATTAAAGCCGGTGATACTTCTCGGGTAAATAAGCTGATCAGGAAGGCTAGCTCTGTCCTGGGGATGAGCCTTGACACTCTAGAGGAGGTGGCGGAGAGACGGATCCTGGCCAAACTGCTGGCCATCATGGACAACGTCACACACCCTCTGCATGCCATGGTTATGACGCAGAGGAGAACCTTCAGTCACAGACTGATCCCACCACGGTGTGCCAGAGAGCACTACAGGAGGTCCTTCCTGCCGGCGGCTATTAGACTATATAATGCCTCACCGGTGTGCCGTGCCGTCGGCAACATAGATCTGGAACTGTTGGGGTGCTAGGCCCTAGTGTAACAATTATGCATCCATCCGTGAGTAACTCTGGTCCGTAATCACTCATTCACTCAGGACCTATTTATTCATGCAGGTCTGTATATACATACTCATGTACAGTTGTTATATCATATCATGTGCAATATTGCAAGTAATTCTTGGACCTAACTTACGTAGTCATTCACTCAGGAATGCATATTAGTATCCTGTCAGTTGCACCTTTTCTCATTGCTTTCAGAATATCGAATGTGCAATACGTGCAGTTATCTGTAATTCAACCATGTGCACTAAAGACTGTATTTTAAGGGAATTACTATTATTACCCCAAATTATATCATACACACATTTAGCTATTTAAGTTTCTCTTCCTGTCATTTACCTGTACAGTTTATGTAACCATGCAAGTATTCACTTATCTGTAAATATAACTGTATATTTACCTGTACAGCTAATTTAACCAGGCAAAATATTCACTTACCTGTTCATTTGGCCAGTCTGTCTATTAAGTAAACTATTATTACCCTCGCTCATATCATATGCATTTTTAGCTACTGAAGTATTTCTCTGCCATCGATCGATATATTTTTTAGCACTCCAGATATCTTGTATTTCTATACTTTTTCATACTGCCGCTCTATGTATCATGTACCTGTCACGGTGCGCATTAATGGGACGGTAAACGGAGCGCTGGTGAAGTGTCATCCTTTTTATTTTAAATGAGATGTTCTCACGAAGCATTTAAAATAACATAAGGAGAGTGAAAACAAAAACAGACTACAAAACAAAACACGGTGACTTACTGGCTTTCTGGTAACTCAAGGCAGACAAGCAGCAACAATGATCCACACACAGGTGGCTGTGTGTGGAGTCTAAATACTATCCCCAATCAGAGACAACGCTATACAGCTGTCTCTGATTGGGGATGATCATCTCCCTAATAATGTGTGATGACTTGGTTGTGTGCCTCTCTCCTCCCCTAGGTGGGAGTAAGAGGCCTTACCACAACCAAGCCATCACAGTACCCCCCCCCCAAGGTGCGGACTCCCGATCGCACACACAATCCCCCCCTTCCTGAAAGACAAAAAAAAAAAAAATGTCCAAAAACTAGGGGGGACATGGCGGGGTACTGAGGTGGTTGCTGGTGGGGGCTCCGGTTCCGGGCGTGGCACAGGCTGTGAGAGTAGCTTCCCTCCTACCTCACGGTTGCACGCCCGGTCCGGTCCGGACCCCGGCGCGGTGGTTCCCCCCTCAGTACTCCCGCCATTCACCAAGTCCTGTCTGGACCCTGGTGCGGGAGCCCTCGACCCTGGAGAGGGGCTGACAACCGGCCCCGGACTGGGCACCGGTGGAGCGGACTGCTCCTTCCCTGGAGCGACGTAGACGACCGGCCCCGGACTGGGCACCGGTGGAGCGGACTGCTCCGTCTCTGGAGCGACGTAGACGACCGGCCCCGGACTGGGCACCGGTGGAGCGGACTGCTCCGTCTCTGGAGCGACGTAGACGACCGGCCCCGGACTGGGCACCGGTGGAGCGGATTGCTCCGGCACTGGAGCGACGTGGATGACCGGCCCCGGACTGGGCACCGGTGGAGCGGACTGCTCCGGCACTGGAGCGAAGCAGACGACCGGCCCTGGACTGGGCACCGGTGGAGGAGGCTCCAGGCCTTGAGCTGTGGCTGGAGGCTCCGGGACGCTGACCTTCGCTGGAGGTGGCGGAACGCTGACCTTCGCTGGAGGTGGCGTGGCGCTGACCTTCGCTGGAGGTGGCGTGGCGCTGACCTTCGCTGGAGGTGGCGTGGCGCTGACCTTCGCTGGAGGTGGCGTGGCGCTGACCTTCGCTGGAGGTGGCGTGGCGCTGACCCTCGCTGGAGGTGGCGTGGCGCTGACCCTCGCTGGAGGTGGCGTGGCGCTGACCCTCGCTGGAGGTGGCGTGGCGCTGACCTTCGCCGGAGACCTCGGGCTGCTGACCGTCGCCGGGGACCTCGGGCTGCTGACCGTCGCCGGGGACCTCGGGCTGCTGACCGTCGCCGGGGACCTCGGGCTGCTGACCGTCGCCGGGGACCTCGGGCTGCTGACCGTCACCGGGGACCTCGGGCTGCTGACCGTCACCGGGGACCTCGGGCTGCTGACCGTCACCGGGGACCTCGGGCTGCTGACCGTCACCGGGGACCTCGGGCTGCTGACCGTCACCGGGGACCTCGGGCTGCTGACCGTCACCGGGGACCTCGGGCTGCTGACCGTCACCGGGGACCTCGGGCTGCTGACCTTCTCCGGAGGTCTCGGGCTGATGACCTTCTCCGGAGGTCTCGGGCTGATGACCTTCACAGGAGGCCTCAGGCTACTGACCGTCACAGGAGACCTCAGGCTACTGACCGTCACAGGAGGCCTCGGGCTGCTGACCTTCTCCGGAGACCTCAGGCTGGATGCCGTGCCCACCCTGGGCACCGACGCAGAGGTGGTCTTCAGCCCTGCAGCTGGTCTGGCTGTCGGCCCCAGACTGGGCACCGACACGCTATGGAGCTCCTGCTCCACAGCGGGACTGAACGTCGTGCCCACCCTGGGCACCGACGCAGAGATGGTTCCCAACCCTCTGGTGGGGCTGAACGTCGTGCCCACCCTGGGCACCGACGCAGAGATGGTTTCCAGCCCTCTGGTTGGGCTGGCTGTCGGCCCCAGACTGGGCACCGACGCGCTATGGAGCTCCTGCTCCACAGCGGGGCTGAACGTCGTGCCCACCCTGGGCACCGACGCAGAGATGGTTTCCAGCCCTCTGGTTGGGCTGGCTGTCGGCCCCAAACTGGGCACCGACGCGCTATGGAGCTCCTGCTCCACAGCGGGACTGAACGTCGTGCCCACCCTGGGCACCGACGCGGAGAGGGTTTCCAGCCCTGTGGTTGGGCTGGCTGTCGGCCCCAGACTGGGCACCGACACGCTATGGAGCTCCTGCTCCACAGCGGGGCTGAACGTCGTGCCCACCCTGGGCACCGACGCAGAGAGGGTTTCCAGCCCTGTGGTTGGGCTGGCTGTCGGCCCCAGACTGGGCACCGACGCGCTATGGAGCTCCTGCTCCACAGCGGGGCTGAACGTCGTGCCCACCCTGGGCACCGACGCAGAGATGGTCTCCAACCACAGAGCTGGGCTGGCGACCGTCGCGGTAGCCTCCGTGCGAGGAGTAGGCACGGGGCGTACTGGACTGGGGACACGCACCATAGGTCTGGTGCGAGGAGCTGGCACGGGTCGCACCGGGCTGGAGACACGCACCATAGGTTGGGTGCGAGGAGTAGGCACAGACCGTACCGGGCTGGGGGAACGCACCACTGGTCTGGTGCGAGTAGCTGGAACGGGCTGTACCTGGCTGGGGAAACGCACCGTTGGGTCGGTGCGTTGAGCTGGCACGGGTCGCGCCGGGCTGGGGAAACGCACCATAGGTTGGGTGCGAGGAGTAGGCACAGACCGTACCGGGCTGGGGGAACGCACCACTGGTCTGGTGCGAGTAGCTGGAACGGGCTGTACCTGGCTGGGGAAACGCACCGTTGGGTCGGTGCGTTGAGCTGGCACGGGTCGCGCCGGGCTGGGGAAACGCACCATAGGTTGGGTGCGAGGAGTAGGCACAGACCGTACCGGACTGGGGGAACGCACCACTGGTCTGGTGCGAGTAGCTGGAACGGGCTGTACCTGGCTGGGGAAACGCACCGTTGGGTCGGTGCGTTGAGCTGGCTCGGGTCGCGCCGGACTGGGGAAACGCACTGTTGGGTTGTTGCGTTTAGCTGGCACGGGACTCACCGGGCTAGCGTTGCGCACCGATGGTTTGGTGCGCTGAGTCGGTCTCCTCCGACTCTGGACCGGCGCTGGAGGCACCGGACTGGGAACTGGCGCTGGAGCACGACTGTCCCTGTCGTGCCTACTCCACCGCCAATCCCCATCCTGTGAGGGTTCCTCCGGGAACCCCCACGAGTGAGGGAACAGAAGCACATCATCGTCGTCTTCCTCCGACTCCTCTCTGTACTCCCGTTCCCACGGCTGTAGGGGCTCCTCCTGGAACCCCCACGAGTGCAGTGGTCGGGGCTCTTCTCCCTCGATCCCCGACCACCCCCATAGCCCCCCCCCAAAATCTGTTTGAGGGGTTTTCTGGGCTCCAGGCTGGTCCTCAAACCTAGCCCGGTGACGTGTCCTCCGTCTCCGGCGCCTCGGTTGCTCCGGACCCCAGCCTTCCTCCACCGCATGATAATGGTAGACATCCTCTTTCGATAATTTCCCCATATCGTAGAGGATGTCTACCACTGTCTTCTCTCGTTGCGTCCCAGGGTGGTGGATCATTCTGTCACGGTGCGCATTAATGGGACGGTAAACGGAGCGCTGGTGAAGTGTCATCCTTTTTATTTTAAATGAGATGTTCTCACGAAGCATTTAAAATAACATAAGGAGAGTGAAAACAAAAACAGACTACAAAACAAAACACGGTGACTTACTGGCTTTCTGGTAACTCAAGGCAGACAAGCAGCAACAATGATCCACACACAGGTGGCTGTGTGTGGAGTCTAAATACTATCCCCAATCAGAGACAACGCTATACAGCTGTCTCTGATTGGGGATGATCATCTCCCTAATAATGTGTGATGACTTGGTTGTGTGCCTCTCTCCTCCCCTAGGTGGGAGTAAGAGGCCTTACCACAACCAAGCCATCACAGTACCGTGTATCTGTCTTTTGTGTACCTTCGTTGTGGCATTTTGCACCTGCCCTGTGTTTTGTTGTAGCTGCTTGACAAAGAAATTCCCCCCTTGAGGATCAATAAAGTATCTATCTATCTATCTATCTATCTATCTATCTATCTATCTATCTATCTATCTATCTATCTATCTATCTATCTATCTATCTATCTATCTATCTATCTATCTATCTATCTATCTATCTATCTATCTATCTATCTATCTGAGGGCAGAGTGGAGTGCAATTGAGATAGTGTCATCTATGGAAATGTTGCAAGTTGGAGTGTGTCTGGGATGGTGGAGTTAATGTCTGCTATAACCAGTCTCTCAAAGCACTTCATGATCACAGGAGTTCTACAGGGCGGTAGTCTTTGTGGCATGAAGCCTTTGAGTTCTTGGGGACAGGAATGTTGATGGTCATCTTAAAACGTGGTCATTACAGACTGGGACAAGGAGAGATTGAAAATTACAGTGAATATTCCTGCCAGCTGTTCTGTGAATGTCCTGAGAACTTGCCCTTGACGTTACACACAGAATCATGGAAATAGAATGATTTTTCAAATTCTATATTTCGAATATAATAGTGGGCACTTTGAATACAGTGTTTTTTGACAGGACAACTAATGAAAATGCCAGGGAGGAGTTATTGTGACAGGGTAGGAACCAAAATGTTTATAAGTGTTTCCTAGGAGACCCTATAATCTTTTGCTAAATTTAATATTTTCTCTTAGCTACTTCATGTAGCTAACATATTCATGCTTTGTGTATTCCTCTTTGATTTAGAAGTTACTGTTGCACAAACAACATTCTGATTTAGGTATTTTTATTTAATTTTTTTATTTCACCTTTATTTAACCAGGTAGGCCAGTCTACACCATCACTGGTATTATCAGTTTATATAGCTAGTTACGCAAAATCTGGACCCTTACAAATTAGCTGGGCTAGACAATCTGGACCCTTTCTTTCTAAAATAATCCACTGCAATTGTTGCAACCCCTATTACTAGCCTGTTCAACCTCTCTTCCGTATCGTCTGAGATCCCTAGAGATTGGAAAGCTGCCGCGGTCATCCCCCTCTTCAAACGGGGAGACACTCTAGACCCAAACTGTTATAGACCTATATCCATCCTGCCCTGCCTTTCTAAAGTCTTCAAAAGCCAAGTTAACAAACAGATCACCAACCATTTCGAATCCCACCGTACCTTCTCCTCTATGTAATCTGGTTTCAGAGCTGGTCATGGGTGCACCTCAGCCACGCTCAAGGTCCTAAATTATATTATATCTGCCATCGATAAAATAAAGTACTGTGTAGCTGTCTTCATCGACCTGGCCAAGGCTTTCGACTCTGTCAACCACCGCATTCTTATCCGCAGACTTAATTGCCTTGGTTTCTCAAATGACTGCCTCGTCTGGTTCACCAACTACTTTTCAGATAGTGTGTTAAATCGGAGGGCTTATTGTCTGGACCTCTGGCAGTCTCTATGGGGGTGCCACAGGGTTCAATTCTTGGGCCGATTCTATTCTCTATATATATCAAGGATGTCGCTCTTGCTGCTGGTGACTCTCTGATCCACCTCTACGCAGACGACACCATTCTGTATACATCTGGCGCTTCTTTGGACACTGTACCTCCAAACAAGCTTTAATGCCATACAACACTCCTTCCGTTGCCTCCAACTGGTCTTAAATGCTAGTAAAACTAAATGCATGCTCTTCAATCGAACGCTGCCCGCACCCGCCTGCCGGACTATCATCACTACTCTCGATGGGTCTGACTTAGAATACACGGACACCTACAAATACCTAGGTGTCTGGTTAGACTGTAAACTCTCCTTCCAGACTCACATTAAGCATCTCCAATCCAAACAATTGTATCTACAATTGGCTTCCTATTTCGCAACAGCCTCCTTCACTCATGCTGCCAAACATGCCCTCGTAAAACTGACTATACTACCGATCCTTGACTTCGGCGATGTCATTTACAAAATAGCCTCCAACACTCTAATCAGCAAATTGGATGTAATCTATCACAGTGCCATTTGTTTTGTTACCAAAGCCCAATATACTACCCACCACTGCGACCTGTATTCTCTCGTCGGCTGGCCCTCACTACATATTCGTCGCCAAACCCACTGGCTCCGGGTCATCTATAAGTCTTTGCTGGGTAAATCCAAGACATCACATCACTGAGTACCACTCCTCATATTTTCAAGCATGGTGGTGGCTGCATCATGTTATGGGTATAATTGTCATCGGCAAGGGAGTTTTTAGGATACAAGGGAGTTTAGGATACAAAGAAACGGAATAGAGCTAAGCACAGGCAAAATCGTAGACGAAAACCTGCTTCAGTCTGCTTTCTACCAGACACTGGGAGACAAATTCACCTTTCAGCAGGACAATAACCTAAAACACGTTGAATGTTCCTGAGTGGCCTAGTTACAGATTTGACTTAAATCGGCTTGAAAATCTATGGCAAGACCTGAAAATGTCTGTCTAGCAAAGAGCTTGAAGAGATTTTTTAAAGAATAATGTGCAAATATTGTACAATCCAGGTGTGCAAAGCTCTTAGAGACTTACCCAGAAAGACTCACAGCTGTAATCACTGCCAAAGGTGCTTTTACAAAGTATTGACTCAGGAGTGTGACTACTCCTGATATTTCTGTATTTAATTTTCAATAAATTTCCAAAAATGTCTAAAAGCATGTTTTCACCTTGTCATTATGGTGTATTGTGTGTAGATGGATGAGATAAAAAATATATTTAATCCATTTTGAACTGTAACACAACAAAATATGGAATAAGTCAAGGGGTATGAATACTTCCTGAAGGCGCTGTAGATCCAATTCCCACAGCCTAGAATTAGACCTCCTCATCCTCCACTGGCTGTCCTGACCTCAACTTCATGATCACCTGCCAGAAATAGAGAAAGAAATGAGTAAGCAAGAGGGTAATGAGTGGGGCTTGCACTCTGTACATTTGATTTGACAGAGAATTCATAATTTTCAGATTAAAACTGGTGCGTGTGTGTATGCACGTGTGAGTCGGTCATGGTTTCTCATGTTCACGTGATGGTTAGCTCCTCTGTGACTTCAAAATTAACGGTCGAGATGTTAGTCCTCCAGCAGTAGACCCGGGTTCATATTCCGCCCGTTACAATGGTGCCCAATGTGACGCGAGGTCTGTCGTCGGGGAGGAGGTCAAAGGTGGGTAAACGTAGAGGACATGAGGCGGTCATGGTTGCTCATAGTCACTTCAACTTCAAAATCAGTGTCTGCCCTTGGGTCTCTCGGTAGACCCAGGATCATATCCCGCGTGTTACAATGGCATGCCTCAGGTTCCTCAGCTTGCCAATATATTGCTCTGTATGATAGTCGTCTTGGGCCATTAGTAATAATAATATCCCAGACATTGCGTCCTTGAGAAGAGGAGCTTTAGCTACATATTGCAAAAAAGGCAGGGTGGTGTGAAGAAAATAAACCTTACCCCTTTGAGCTGGGATATCTCTTTACTCTCCACGTTTCTTTGTGCAACGTTGGTTATGGTCTTCACTCGAGTGGCGTAACTAGAGGATTAATAGTATGAAACGGAGAGATGGTACGTGTTACATACGTGTTACATTATGGTATGTGTTACACACATGTTACAGAGATGGTATGTGTTACATTATGGTACGTGTTACAGAGATGGTACGTGTTACATTATGGTACGTGTTACATACGTGTTACAGAGATGGTACGTGTCACAATATGGTACGAGTTACATACGTGTTACAGAGATGGCACGTGTCACATAATGGTACGAGTTACATACGTGTTACAGAGATGGTACGTGTCACATACATGGTACGTTTCACTACACATCACAGAAACAAGAACAACCCAAACAAGGGCAACTCTGAAATGGCACCCAATATCCTGTAGTGCACAAGTGCGCCATTTTTGAGGGTGCATTTCCTGGAGCTCCAGCCTGGTAAGGATGGAGGGATGTAATTTAATATTTTTTTACTATGGGCATGGGTCATTTGGACCTTGTTAGAAGTGTTTGTCGTGGGCCGGGTGTTTAGGGTTTGAGTTGTGTGTTTTATGGAGTGTGTGTATTGGGGAAATCTCTCTCACATAAGGGAGGTGAGCGTCTCGTCCAGGTTGCAGTCGGAGGGCGAGACGTTGACGACCATGAGTGTCTTGGCGTTGCCGCCCAGCGAGTCCTGCATAATCTGGGTGAGCTTGCTGTTCCTGTAGGGGATATGCGGCAGCTCCGAGGACAGGGCTGAGATCACATCTCCCAGAGCACTCAGAGATTTGTTAATGGAGTTAGCCTCCTATAGAAAGAGGAGGGAGGAAGGGAGAGAGAGACACAGAGCGAGAGAGAGACAGCGAGAGAGAGACAGGGGAAAAACTTAAACTGTTAGTTGTAAACAGGCCACACACATAAATGTCTGTGATATATTAAACTTTATGCCTGAATTCTAACAAGGTAACCTAAAAACCTTGAGCTGGTCGTCTTTTGCCCCAGTCTTGGCTGCTCTCTCGCTCCCTGCCAGATCCACCAGACTCAACTTCCCAAAGGTCACACTCCCATTGGTCAGATTCCTGCTCTCCACCATGATCCCAATGATCAAGTGGGAACGAGAGCTCTCCACATTCATCTCTGCAACAACCACACAGAGGAAAAGAAGTAAGCCTTTTCAATCAACACTCCTAAAATAGTTTTCAGTGTCTTTAAATAGATGTTTTACTATATTCCTATTTTCTGATTGTATCATTGTCAGCGAAACGGCATTATGACATAAGGTAAAATTGTGAAGTATGATATTAGGGTTGGCACATTAACCCCTGAAGTAAATGAAAGAGACTGTCATTGTGTTAAGACCCCACGATCTCCTCTTGCATCTCTCTCTCTCTCTCTGAGCCTGGGTCTGAAATGATGTACCTACCATCCACTCAATCTGACGGTGACTAAACCAACTAATCCAAACCGTATAACATTTGAAGTGAGGAGCGGGCGCTCGGGCATACTGGTGGCTGCGATATGGCGGTTGGCGCAGGCCTGTTGAAACATGGCGAAGAGCTCCCCGGCGCTGGAGGCCTCCTTTGTCTCTGCTCCCTGGGCAAACACAAGCCCCTTTCTGTTCCTCTTAATCTCCACCCGCCTGCTCTGGGCCTCGGCCCCGCTCACAAAGAGGTCCTGGAGCCGGTCATTATACAGTTCCAACATATAGACCGAGACCTAGGAAGAGAGTGGCACAGAGAGGAGACGAGAGGAAAGGAAAGACGAGAGGACCAAAAAGGACAGGACAGGATAGAGGAGAGTCCTTTTATGTTTACTATAAAGTTTATTTGCTTCTTGTTGCTGATATAAAACAGGAAATAGTTTCTCATCTCAGAACACTTGGCAGCCCTCACCTTGAAGTCAAACTTAGCATTCTCCTGGAGGATGTCAAATATGGCATTGAACGCTCTGGGCATGATGCCTGGGCTTCTCTGGTCTTTGTCACCCACCATGGTGAACGTCTTTCCGGAGCCTGTCTGACCGTACGCAAAGATACACACGTTGAAGCCGTCGATGGCTGACTGGATCAGCCTGGAAAGAGAACTGGTTGAAACAGGGATACTTAAAGGCCCAGTGCAGTCAAACTTTTATACAAATGCCTTCAGAAAGTATTCAGACCCATTGTCTTTTCCTCATTTTGTTACATTACAGCCCTATTCTAAAATGGATTGAAAAAAAATGTGTCCTCAGCAATCTACACACAATACCCCATAATGACAAAGCGAAAACAGGTTTTTAGAAATACATTTGCAAATGTATTAAAAATAAAAAATAAGCCATGAGGTCGAAGGAATTGTCAGTAGGCACCCTCTCGTGACAGAATGACCCACCAGTACGAGACCAAGCAGCGTAACTGGGGAGAGACGGAGAGAGAGGAAGTGCCGTGTCATGAACGACGCGCCAATCGGCAAAAAGCCCGAAAACAACCCCAAGCTAAATTTTTTGGGGGGCTATGGGGGTGGTCTGGCTACAGTGAGGGAGAGCCAATACCCCCCAATATTGGCTCACTCCTCAGTAAAAGGCACATGACAGCCCGCTTGGAGTTTGCCAAAAGGCACCTAAAGACTCTCAGACCATGAGAAACAGATTCTCTAGTCTGATATAACCAAGATTGAACTCTTTGGCCTGAATGCAAAGCGTCACGTCTGGAGGAAACCTGGAACCATCCCTACGGTGAAGCATGGTGGTGGCAGTGTCATGCTGTGGGGATATTTTTCAGTGGCAGGGACTGGGAGACTAGTCAGGATACGTTCCTAATGCACTGTATATCTGTGCCATTCTTTTTTAACTAGACTGTGTTTAGGCTACAGTATGAGCGGTCGAGAGTAGGTGCGCTTGTTTTGAGATCAAAGCGAAAGCTGCAAGTAGCCATGTGCACATTTGTTCATATAGGTAGTAGGGACTGGGAGAATAGTCAGGATCAAGGCAAAGATGAACGGAGCAAAGTACAGAGAGATCCTTAATGAAAACCTGCTCCAGAGCACTCAGGACCTCAGACTGGGGCAAAGGTATACCTTCCAACAGGACAACAACCCTAAGCACACAGCCAAGACAACTCAGGAGTGGCTTCGGGACAAGTCTCTGAATGTCATTTAGTCGCCCAACCAGAGCCCGGACTTGAACCCGATCGAACATCTCTGGAGAGACCTGAAAATAGCTGTGCAGCAACGCTCCCCATCCAACCTGACAGAGCTTGAGAGGATCTGCAGAGAAGAATGGGAGAAACTCTACAGACACAGGTATGCCAAGCTTGTAGCGCCATACCCAAGAAGACTTGAGGCTGTAATCACTGCCAAATGTGGTTCAACAAAGTACTGAGTAAAATGTCTGAATACTTATGTAAAACCTGTTTTTGCTTTGTTATTATGAGGTATTGTGTACTTTAAAAAAAAATGTATTCTGGTCGTTTACTGGTAAACTTTGAAAGTTTCCAGTAATATAGCCTAACATTGCAACCTTAGTTTAGTTACAATGGACAATTAGCACAAAACTCTACATTTAAAAAACACCTTTGAATAAGTTTCCAGTTCCCTCACCTCCACCAAACCAATTTATCAATCACAGTGCTCTGTACTGTATTTTGTGACAGACTTGTTGAATCTGAGATAGGAGTATAAGGGTCTTTATATGAACATTTCCGCTTCCCAAATCAAAATGAAACATTTGAGCCAATAAAAAGGATCTTAAGATTGGCAGCATCACCTGTTCGTGTCTTGGAACACATCTTCCTGGGAGCTCTCGCCACTGAATACTCGGTCGAACTGGAACTCTCTCGGCCCCCTTGGGGTTTCCACAGTAACAGAGTAATCGTCCAGATGCCCCACGGCGATGGCTCCTCCCTGAGCTGCCTCAGCGCGGCTCATGGGCCGTATCCGACAGAAAACCCGAATTTTACCTGCACCACACGACAAAACCACTGCAAAGGTCAAGCTACGCCACTGACCCCACACTGTACAGTACTGAACGTGCACCTACACTAGCTTAGCTAAAATAGTCTTGTGGCATGCAGAAGATCCGCGTTCAAACCTAGTAAATTAAATAGATAACTACCTTTCATGTCCTCCACCATGTTGTAGTACTTCTTTCTCATGGTCCTCTCTGAAGTGTAGTTCTCCACGACCTTCCTATTCTCCTCTCTCACCTGTTTCAGCTGCCGACGGGGGGGATAGAATAGACAGTAACACCGAGACTACAAACAGTAAGACATCCAAGAGTAGAGTGGATGAAAACCCCTCTGAAAACCCCATTTACAAACATGGTTGTCCCGTCAAGGCCCTTAGCATTGAGAAACGCTGATTGTGCACATTGAAGGGTTCTATTTCATGTCCTAGCTAGATAGCTATAGGCTAGTTAGTCAAACCACATCCAAGTCCCGGTTTGGACAGCTCACCTGGTCTTGCAGCAATAAAAGTTGCTGGCCAACGCTTTTTACTCCTTCACCTTTCCCCAAAATCTCATCCAACTCTGGTGCTGTGTCACAGTCTGAGAGAGTAGAAAGGGAAGTACAGGGTATTGTAGTGCAGGGTTGGGGTCAGGCCGAATTGAAAAAGTCTATGTATGTTTCCATTCATCCAGGTTTATTTGACAAAAGCAATGTCACCCCAAAAATCTTTGTGACGTGTGTAATGGAAATGGCAGATATATATTTAATTCTAAATGCCAACTGCCTGCTAAATCGATTTTCCAACTTTAAAATAATGTTTATTTGCAGGATCCTTGTCCTGACTTTCAAGAATGGCTGAAATGCTTCGACTTATTTTTCAGGTTGGCTGGATGCAAGTTTCGTCATGGCACAGACCGTGGAGATGCGTTGGCACATGAGAATTATTAGAATATGGCATATATTAGTCAATTCTGGCATTCTATCCATGCTGGCTTTTGCTGGCTACCTGAGACATGTAACAGCTGTTGATGCACAGCTATTGTTGTGCATCAAACTCCACTCCCATGGAGTAAAACAATTCTAATTGCATTACAAAGTGGGATTTATTTAATAGCGATTTTTTTTGCCATTGATCTAGATAATAATACTGGAAATACTCCATAATGTCAAAGTGAAAAGATAAATCTATATATATATATTTTTTTTTTTACAAAAATCAAAAATAAATTAAATACAATATATTTGTTGCATATTTACCCCCTTTGTTAAGGAAATACTATTTAGTTAAGGAGTAAAATGTCGCTTAACAAATCATATGAGTTAATGGACTCAATACGTGTGAAATAATAGGGGTTGACTTGTTTCCTCAGTAAGGTCCCTCAGCCAAGTGTTGAATTTCAAGCACAGATTCAACTACAAAGACCAGGGAGCTTTTCGAAAGCCTTATAAATCAGACATTGAATATCTCTTTAAGCAAGGCCAAGTTAATAGCTATGCTGTAGATGATGTATTAAAGACACAACAGAAATACAGTTGTCCTTCTGAACTGAGCTTCAATGGCTGTGAGGAGAAAACTGAGGATGGATCAACAACGTCGTAGTGACTCCAAAATAATGACCTACATGTCAGTGAAAAGAAGAATAATAATATACTGAATATTCCTAAACATGGAGACTGTATGCAACAAGGCACTAAAGTAATGCTGCAAAAAATAAACTGCCAAATACTCAACTTTTTGGCCTAAATGCAAAGCCCTTATGTTTGGGGCAAATCCAACACAACACAGCACTGAGTCACTGCCTCCTTATTTTCAAGCATGGTGGTGGCTGCATCATGTTATGGGTATGCTTGACGTCGGCAAAGACTGGGCAGTTTTTCTGGATTAAAAAAGAAACGGGATCACAGGCAAAATCCTAGAGAAAACCTGGTCTATTTATATCAAACACGGATAGAGGAATTCACCTTTCAGCAGGACAACAACCTAAAACAGTGGAGTTGCTTACGAAAAAGACAGTGAATGTTCCGGAGTGGGCAAGTTACAGTTTTGTCTTAAATCTCTTGAAAATCTATGACAAGACTTGGAAATTACTGTCTAGCCATGACAGAGCTTGAAGAATTTTGAACAGAATAATGGGCAAATATTGGTGTGCAAAGCTCTTAGAGAATTACCTAAGAAGACTCACAGCTGTAATTGCTGCCAAAGGTGTTTCTAACGTGTATTGATTCAGGTGGGTGAATACTTATCTAATCAAGGTGTAGTATTGTTTTATTTTCATTATTATTATTATTATTATTATTATTATGTTTTTCCACTTTGACATTAAAGTATTTTTTGTTGAACATTGACAACAAATTAAAATGTTATCCATTAATAATCACACTTTAACACAATAAAATGTGAAGAAATCCAAGGGGATACTTATGGTACCGACTGTACAAGTCACGTGATTACACTGCACGTATCCAGGAAAATACAACATTGAATACAATTTAGACCCTCAATCCCACTACAATGTTCAGTCATACAAACAGAAACAGACACACATGGGTAAACATAAGTAGCAGCAACAACATTAAATGACATTACCAGAGAAAGCAGGGCTGGCCCCGACTCTGACACAGTCCAAAGCCATCTGGGTAATCTCACATTCCCTCAGTGTCTCTTGTAGCAACAGCCCATTAGATGCATACTCATCGGAAGAGTCCAACCTGTGGTACAGAACATTATTCACTCAATAACAAGAGGGGTGTTGATTTTGTTTGGCACCCTAGCTAAAGGGAACTATGTTAAATAGTTGTCCTCTTCAGTGCTTCCATGCAAAAGACAGCTGGTTCTAAACTCACCCCAACCCTTAGCCTAATCTTAAACCTAACCAATCCCATACATTTTTTACATTACACTCCTTACCCTAAACCTAGCTTCATGCACTTATCTGGTTCAACCCTAACCCCAGCTTCAAACCCAACCCTAACCCCTAGCTATCTAAGTCTAACCCTAGCCTCAACACTAACCCTGAACCCTAGTTTCATGTCCATATATTTGGTTAAACCCTAATCCTTGCCTCAACCCTTACCGTAAACAATTAGGATTACATGCCTAAACACAATCACATTTGTATCTGCCCTCGAGGCAGAGATGCCCTCAGACCAAGATTGAATAAGTCAAATTCCATCTAAAGGATGGGACCCTCCAGTTAAAGGAAGCTACAGTAAGTCAAATAAATGTTCAATGGGAATTGGCTTTGTAGTTTGTATACTGACCATTCTGGGCCAGAGTTGTCCTCCTCTTTGCGGTTGTTATCATCTGCGGTCATCTGTGACATATGGTCAAGTTTTTCTCTTGCTTGGGCCAAGGCAACACGGTTCTCCTCGAACATGTGGTCAACAAGGAGCCTTGCCTCGCTCACTTCGCTACAGATATCATGGGCCTAAAACAAATTGTTTCAATAATGTGTCTCTTTTACAGTTTGAACAGTGTGCTTCACTGAACATTAGACTTATAGCTGTGAAATAATAGAACAATTTCAGTGAGGCAGGGCTGGCCCTGGGCATAAGCAAGTATGCCCAGGGCCGTACTCAGTCGAGAGTGAGAATAGTAGAATACACAAGGTACAATTTCGAAATTTGGTTGTGCATCAGCAGTCATCCACTGACAGTTACTCAATTACATGACCACATTTCACTTAGGGCTCCCAAAAGGCTAGGGCCGGCCCTGCAATGAGGCATCGTTTAGGTGTCTCAGCATTTAGTTACAACGTGTTTCAATGAGCCACTTGAACACCTCACCTTCTCAACGACAGCACGGAGCAGGACAGCACACGGGGGCTGTGCCACCGAGATAGGTGTGACGGGTGTCAGCTCTGCCTCCAGGAGCTCAGTAATCTCTCTCTCCCTTTTATACAGACTCTCCTTCAACTCCTCCAGGCAGGCTTGGGCCCCCTCCAGTGGCAGCTCTGTGTCACTGCACCCCTATGGACAGCAAAGCCTGCTCAGTGCTCGCTGTCATAGCCCCACTACACTGAACAATGCTTATAGCAGAAATTGCCATTAACTACAGATAGAGGATCAGATTACTCTACCCCCAAATCCTTACCTTAACAATTAGGATAATGAAAGCAATCTGACTCAGTCTCAGTAATTTGGGGAAACTTCTATCGACTCTCCATAGTGAGTGAATGCCTGATCACAACAGAAAACATATACATACACCCACCTCAGTTTGCTGGACAGGACCGTTGTCATTCTCTAAGGTGTCAGCAGCATCAGTAGGAGGGGCTTCCTGTTGCCCCTTGTCCTGTGGGGAGGTCCTGAGCATCTCCTGGACTTTCCCCACCTCCTGCCTGGCCATCTGCAGCTCCTGTAGCGCTATTCACCATTATAAACCATTTATAACAGTCGGAAACACACACACACGCACAAACATAGGCACACAGACTCACTGGATGCCTGGTGGCTGTGGAGGAGGTCTAGTCTGGTGGAGAAAAGCTCCATCATTTTGTTCTGTTGGGAAGAAGAACCATGTTGATGTTATCTAAGCAGAGCCAAGTATCGTCAGTCTGAGCTTCACTATAATTTCAAGAAAACAAATCAATCCCCTGTCATGTTGTTTCATGTCACAAAACTCATGTGTCTTTGCTATGCTACTCCATGTCAGTTCAAAAACATTGTGTTACTGTACAATAAGTAGCATAGCCAATGCTGCTGTAGCAGAGCGTCTGTTTCTGCTGTGGCCACAAGAGGGTGACTTTGGCTTGTAAATTATAAAGCTCTCGCAAGTCCCTTTCATTGGTGAGAGCTGGGACTGGGCAACACTACGAGACTCACAAACAAAGCAGAGAATCAGAACCTCTTTAGGCTCTCCATGGTCAGACCTTCTCTCTCTGCCACTGCAGGGCCTCCTCTCTGCTCCTCCTCCTCTCAGCGCTCTGCTCTGCCTGCAGCCTCTCGTTCTGCCGTCTCACACTCTGGATGGAAGAGGACAAAGATATGAGACAGAAAATTTGGACCCCGATGGACATTGTGATTTGAACCTATGTCAAATGGTTAGTGAGACAACTGAAATGAGAAAACCTCTTAATTGAAAGTAGGAGTATATTGGATAAGGAAATGTATCCGACCCACTGTACTCACGAACTTGAACTATTGCCCTCTCCAGGGAATCGGTACAGAGGGCACGAGGTTGTATCATGCAGCCCCAAAGTGAACGCTAAGGTGGGTTAACCTTTTGCTGATCTCTTGATATTTACTTGACTTGTATTTGGCATAGCAACTCTGCCTAGTTACCTTATCATATTAACAACATGAACAGGCTGTCTGTTTTATTTCTGCTCTTCCCATCCCTTGCATTGTGTATACAGAGCCTTCAGAAAGAATTCACACCCCTTGACTTTTAAACATTTTGTTGTGTTACAGCCTTCATTTTAAATATATAAAAACAAAATAAAAAATGTCACTGGCCTACACACAATACCATATAATGTTAAAGTAGAATTATGTTTTTACAAATGTTTACAAATTAATAAAAAATTTAAAACTCAAATGTTTTTAGTCAATAAGTATTCAACCCCTTTGTTATGGCAAGCCTAAATAAGTTCAGGAGTAAATATTTGTTTATCAAGTCACATAATAAGTTGCAGTGAATTTCAAACCCAGATTCAACCACAAAGACCAGGACGGTTTTCCAATGCCTCGCAAAGAAGAGCACCTATTGGTGGATTTAAAAGAAAATACATAAAAAAAAAAAAAAAGCAGACATTGAATATCTATTTGAGCATGTTGAAGTTATTAATTACACTTTGGAGGGTGTAACAGTACACCTAGTCACTACAAACTCAGTTGCTGGAGAGGAAGACATCTGCTGAGGGATTTCACCATGAGGCCAACGGTGACAGTTACAGAGTTTAATGGCTGTGATAAGAGAACACTGAGGATGGATCAACAACATTGTAGTGACTCCACAATACTAACATAATTAACAGAGTGAAAAGAAGGAAGCCTGTACAGAATATAAATATTCCAAAACATTCATCCTGTTTACAATAAGGCACTAAAGTAATACTGCAAAAAATGTGGCAAAGCAGTTAACTTTTTGTCCTGAATACAAAGCGTTTTTGTATTTTGTTTGGGACAAATCCAATACATCATATTACTGAGTACCACTCTCCATATTTTCAAGCATAGTGGTTATGGTATACTTGTAATCGTTAAGGACTGGTGAGTTGTCCAGGATAAAAAATAAACAGAATGTAGCTAAGCACAGGCAAAATCCTAGAGTAAAATCTGGTTCAGTAGTTTGCTTTCCACCAGACACTGGAAGACGAATTCACCTTTCAGCAGAACACAAGGCCAAATTTACAGTACACTGGAGATGCTTACCATTGGTTGTCCAGAAAGACTCACAGCTGTAATCACTGACCTGACAAAGGTGATTCTAACATCTATTGACTCAGGGGTGTAAATACTTATGTAAATTTGATATTTTCTGTATTTAATTTTCAATAAATATGTAAACACATGTTTTCACTTTGTCATTTTAAATTCAGGTTGTAACAACAAAATATGGAAGAAGTCAAGGAGTATGAATACTTTCTGAAGGCACTGCATGTTGGTTTTGGCAACACTTTACTTGACACCCAGCGTCATAACACGTTATGACACGGTCATAACAGCATGTGTCAAAATGTGTCAAAACCTGTCATAATATGGTCATGACACTGCCATGTTGTGACACACAGTATATTGCATTTTTAAAGTTTGTTTCTTAAGTCCTTTGTTGTTTTTGTAATGTTTTACAGTCAATTTTTTTCATCATATTTTAAAATAACTTTATGAAGCGTTATGACCATCATAATCATATAAGCCAGATAGGCATATCACGTACATGCCCTTATGTCAGTCATCAGTCAAAAATAGGGTGTCTTGTCCTGCCTTCCTCCCAGTCAGCAACAAAGCGTTGGGGAACGTGCATGTCTGACATCAGTTTGTGCGCAGAACAATGATATAATAAGGCCAATTTGAGAAAATGTTATATAACATAAAGAGACTGTTGACAAGTAGGCTATGATGTAATGGAATGTTTTGCCTTGTGTGGTAGGTTTTGTTGGTTTTGACACTCTTATGTAGGTGTCATAACCAGCCATTAAATAACGCAATATATGTCACAACCGGTCTAAATATCTGTGTCATGACAGTGTTATGACCATATTATGACAGGTTATGATAAGTTATGTCAGCTGTTATAACAAATTATGACATGGTTACGACCGTGTCAGAACGTGTTATGACGCTGGGTGTCAAGTATGTCACGTGCACAAGTACGGTGAAATGCCTTTCGTGCCCCATAATGCAGCAATCAATATCAATGTTGTACTAAAAATACCATGAGGTGGAACAAACACACAATAAATAAAAATAAGAAATAATAAGTACAAGAGAAAGTAAGAAGCTGTATACAGGGTCAGTTCCAATACCATGAGTTCACCCAGTCCTCTGGGTCGGTGGGGGCCCTCACGGTGTTACGAGTTCACCCAGTCCTCGGGGTCGGTGGGGGCCCTCACGGTGTTACGAGTTCACCCAGTCCTCGGGGTCGGTGGGGGCCCTCACGGTGTTACGAGTTCACCCAGTCCTCTGGGTCGGTGGGGGCCCTCACGGTGTTACGAGTTCACCCAGTCCTCGGGGTCGGTGGGGGCCCTCACGGTGTTACGAGTTCACCCAGTCCTCGGGGTCGGTGGGGGCCCTCACGGTGTTGTTCTTTTCGAAGCGTACATACTGTATAATGCATTGAGCTCGTCTGGTAGAGAGGCATCGTTGGGAAGATCACGTCTGGGCCTTCCTTTGTAATCCATAATGGACTATAACCCCTGCCAGAGCCTGTGGAGTATGATTCCACCTTACTCCTACATTTTGCTTGTTTGATGACTGTGTGGAGGTCGTAGCAGGACTTCTTGTACTTGTTCCTGTCCTCAGCCGTAGCCTCAAGGTGTGTGTGGTAGCCCTGTCCTTTAGCTTAGCGCCAACTTTGGTGTTAATCCGGGGATTTGATTGGGTAAGAAGGGAAACTTCACTGTGGGGACGTTGCTGATGCATTTCCTAATGAAGCTCATTGATGTTATCGGCGGAGTCTCTATTCCAATCAGCGCTAGCAAAGCAGTCCTGTAGCATAATCTCTGATTCTGATTAGCATTTCTCACCGGAGCGAGTCACGAGGTACTTCCTGTTTGAGCTTCTGCATGTAAACATGGAGCAGGAGGACTGAGTCATGATCTGATTTGCCGAATGGGGGACGAGGGAGTGGCTTGTATGCTCGCTTGTGGGTAGAGTAACAGTGGTCTAGGACTTTATCTTCCCTAGTGGCGAAGGAGACATGATGGAAGTTGGGCATCACGTGTCTTAATGACGCAGAGTTAAAATCGCCGGCAACAAGGAAAGCAGTCTCCGGGTGTTTATAGTCTCCTGCAGTTCGTTAGTGCCAGCTTCTTATTTTATCTTGAGGTGGAATGTATACAACAGTCACGACAAAAGCTGAAAACTCCCTCAGTAGTTAGAAGGGTCAGCATGGTTAATGTATATGTATGGATAATGTATCGAACTGTATGGTTAATGTATATGTATTGATAATGTAACGTGTGGATAATGTATCGTACTGTATGGTTAATGTATATGTATGGATAATGTATCGTATGGATAATGTATCGTACTGTATGGTTAATGTATATGTATGGATAATGTATCGTATGGATAATGTATCGTATGGATAATGTATCATATTGTTCGGTTTCATGTTTGTATGGTTGTTACACTCAGAAAGCTGAGGACAATGAAGATATACTGAACTTAACACAATATATCATAGCAACAAGGTTGTTCCCCAATGAGGGGTGGTGATGGTTGGTTGGTAAGAGAGAACTCACTGTGATTCTCTCCTCCCAGTGTGTGTTATTCTTTTCGACCTTCTCTTGGTAAAGGTCTAAGATTCTCTTCAGTGCATTCAGCTTGTTCTGGTAGTGAGATCGGATCTTCTGTATTGTCCTCTCCTACTGACACAGATAAGTGTTGAATTAAACTTGTAGCGACACCTAATCAATACATGCACACACGCACACACAGATCACCTGATTCTCTCGTGATGCGATCTGAAAGTTTTCCTCTAGCTCTTGCACCATCTCCAGATGTCTACTTTTCATAGTCTGCATGTCCTCAGCTATCTGTTGTCACAAGAAATGATACACTGACGTCTTAATATTGACACAATAAATTCACAGTGAATACTTAAGTCGGTCAGCTGATAACATGCCATGACAAAGGTTAAGATAGATAGATAGGTGCTTTATTGATAATGACTCATATACGGTACACACAGAGACTGACAAATCAAAGACACCCGGTCTTCTGGTCCTGCACAAACACACACACACACACACACACACACACACACACACACACACACACACACACACACACACACACACACACACACACACACACACACACACACACACACACACACACACAGACACACACACACACACACACACACACACACACACACACACACACACACAGACACACACACACACACACACACACACACACACACACACACACACACACACACACACACACACACACACACACACACACACACACAGACACACACACACACACACACACACACACACACACACACACACACACACACACACACACACACACACACACACACACACAGACACACACACGGGGACGGCCCCCATTGATTTTGATAGTCACCCTCACTCAGATAACATATTAACATCATTCATGGCAAAATGTGTAGAATTGCATAAAACTTGGTTTAAAACTGCAACATTTTCCGCCGTCAAAAGGGAGGCCACCATAATGTTGTGCCACGAGATGCCCCCCCCCCCCCCCCCCCCTCCCCCAAACAAATCTTGCTTAGGGCCCCCAAAAGGCTAGGACAGGCCCTTGCACAGACACACACACAATAAAGTCACTTCCAGTCAAAGGGAGCAGCAGACATGTGAGTAAAGAGGAGAACACAACATTATATATAACAATGAGCTCAGTGTGTGCTTCTTTTCACATCCTCAGTCACACGTCTGACTATCTTAACCCATTCCTTCTCTGTACATTCCATAATCATTATGGCATAATGAGTACTGCTCTTCAGCTCAATAGTGTACTATGTGGCTTCACAGAAATGATAAACTTGCAGTCACTTCAGAAAGTATTCATACCCTTTGACTTATTCCACATGTTGCTGTGTTACGGCCTGAATTCTAAATGGATTAAATACTGTATATAGTTTTTACACACAATACCCCATAATGAAACAAAAGTTTTACACATTTTTGCAAATGTATTGAAAATTAAGTATAGAAAATCTAATTTACATAAGTATTCACACTCCTGAGTCAATACATGTTAGAATCACCTTTGGCAGCGAGTCTTTTTGGGTAAGTCTCTGAGAACTTTGCACACATGGACTTTTTATTGGCCAGTCTGAGACATATCTTCCTCTGCCTAGAAGGCCAGCATCCCTGAGTCGACTCTTCACTGTTGACGTTGAGAATGGTGTTTTGTGGGCACTATTTAATGAAGCTGCCAGTTGAGGACTTGTGAGACGTCTGTTGCTCAAACTAGACACTCTAATGTATACTTGTCCTCTTGCTCAGTTGTGCACCGGGGCCTCCCACTCCTCTTTCTATTCTGGTTAGAGCCAGTTTGCGCTGTTCTGTGAAGGAAGTAGTACACAGCGTTGTATGAGATCTTCAGTTTCTTGGCAATTTTTCACATGGAATAGCCTTAATTGCAGAACAAGAATAGACTGATGAGTTTCAGAAGAAAGTTCTTTGTTTCTGGCCATTTTGAGGCTGTAATCGAACCCATAAATGCTGATGCTCCAGATACTCAACTAGTCTAAAGAAGGCAAGTTTTATTGCTTCTTTAATCAGCACAACAGTTTTCAGCTGTGCTAACATAATTGCAAAAGGGATTTCTAATGATCAATTACCCTTTTAAAATTATAAACTTGGATTAGCTAACACAACGTGCCATTGGAACACAGGAGTGATGGTTGCTGATAATGGGCCTCTGTACACCTATGATATGATCAATTTTATGTTATTTGAATGGACAAAAAATTTGCTTTTCTTTCAAAAACAAGGACATTTCTAAGTGACCCCAAACTTTTGAACGGTAGTGTATATATTATTTTTTATTCTGTACAGGCTTCCTTCTTTTCACTCTGTCATTTAGGTTAGTATTGTGGAGTCACTACAATATTCAGTTTTCTCCTATCACAGCCATTAAACTCTGTAACTGTTTTAAAGTCACCATTGGCCTCATGGTGAAATCCCTGAGTGGTTTCCTTCCTCTCCAGCAACTGAGGACACCTGTATCATTGTAGTGACTGGGTGTATTGATACAACATCCAAAATGTAATTAACTTCACCATGCTCAATAGAATATTCAATGTCTGCTTTATTATTTTCTTTTTCTTTACCCATCTACCAATAGGTGCCTTTCTTTTCGAGGCATTGGAAAACCTCCCTGGTCTTTGTGGTTGAATCTGGGTTTGAAATTCATTGCTCGACTGAGGGACCTTACAGATAATTGTATGTGTGGGGTAGAGAGATGAGATAGCCATTCAAAAATCATGTTAAACACTATTACTGCACACAGAGTGAGTCAATTCAACTTATTATGTAACTTGTAAAGTACATTTTTACTCCTGAACTTATTTATGCTTTCAACTAAAGGGTTGAATGCTTATTGACTCAAGACATTTAATCTTTTAAGTTTTAAGTTGTAAAAATGTTTTTTAAAAACATTCCACTTAGACATTATGGGGTATTGTGTGTAGGCCAGTGACACATAATCTCAATTTAAAACATTTTACATTTAGTCTGTAACACAACAAAATGTCTAAAAGGCTAAGGGGTGTGAATACTTTCTGAAGGTACTATTATACTGCATGTCCTCAGCTATCTGTTGTCACAAGAAATTATACACTGACGTCTTAATATTGACACAATAAATTCACAGTGAATACTTAAGTCGGTCAGCTGATAACATGCCATGACAAAGGTTAATGACTCATATACGGTACACACAGAGACTGACAAATCAAAGACACCCGGTCTTCTGGTCCTGCACAAACACACACACACACACACACACACACACACACACACACACACACACACACACACACACACACACACACACACACACACACGTGCATGCACACACACACACAGACACACACAGGGGGACGGCCCCCATTGATTTTGATAGTCACCCTCACTCAGATAACATATTAACATCATTCATGGCAAAATGTGTAGAATTGCATAAAACTTGGTTTAAAACTGCAACATTTTCCGCCGTCAAAAGGGAGGCCACCATACTATATTATATAATATGATCAAAAAAAGATAATAAATTATAATTTTGGATGCGACTCTCTACCTGCGTAATGCAGAGTTCAGCTGACTCGTAGGGGATGTAGGTCTTGACCCCCATGACCCCCTCAACTTTCAACTCCTGGTGCTTCCCTCTCTCATTGGAGGGATTCAGAGATTCAGAGATGCCTATGGGAGGTAAGGAATCCACACACAATCTAACAAAAATGTAAATTAAAATGAATGGTAAATAATGTATTGTTACATTTTGGAGTCACCTTTCATATAACTAAGAATGGAAGATGTTTCTTAACACTTCTATGTGAATGTACATGCTACCGTGATTAAAGATAAACCTGAAAGAATCGTGAATAATGATGATTGAAAGAATTATGATATTTATTCCTCCGTAACTTTCTCACTCATCATCATTCACGATTCACTCACGATTATCTGTAATCATGGTCGCATCCACATTCATCTAGAAGTGTTTAGAAACATATTATATTCTTATTTAAAACAAAAGTGACTCCGAAATGGCACAATACATGATTTACAATTAATTTATATTTTGAATAATCTGAAACACAACCAAAACAAACAGCAAATTCATCCAAATAGTTTGCAGAGTCACAAGCTTGATGTAAACATTGCATGCTGGGAATATGGGACCAAATACTACCCTTTTTACTACTTTAATACACATAAGTGAATACTTTTGGTCCCCTAAAATGGAGGGACTATGTACAAAGACATTTCTAAACGGTTCCCCTGATATGGATGAAAAAAACCCTCAGATTTAAGATGACAATCTGCACTTTAACCTTATATTCATTGTATCATTTAAAATCCAAAGTGCTGGAGTGCTGAGCCAAAACAACAGCATATTTGTTACTGTCCCAATACTTTGAGCTCACTGTATTTTTACATGAACCTTTTAATTAGATTTAGGTTAAAAGTTGGATGGAAAAAAAGTCAATAACTTTTTGCAAATTCAATCAGTTTTCCAAATTGATTCATTACCACCACATCAAGTTTTTTGTTTAAATTATGTTGAAACAACGTTGATTCAACCAGTTCCTCTTCCTCTTCTTCCTGAGCCAAGCCTTTTCTGAAAATTCTAGATAATGTCATAGTTTATTTTCCGCACACTCGCTCCCTAATTATCTTTGCACTGAATCACCAAAACATACCAATCTCTCTCTTCCGTCCAATACTAACACACTCCCCTTGCCACTCCCATATAGAGTGACTCGAATGGACATTTCCATTCCAAGTCATATTCTGTGATGGATGAACCTGCTGCCATATTGAGTGTACCAGCACCAGGAAGGAAAAGCAGGAAGTTCAGAAGCAAAAGTTGTGTTTAACAACCAAATAATTCCCTCTTTATTTAGGCTGAGCCTGCGTGACCGAATCGGACACCTCTTCCAGAGAGCTAAAAAAATACAATCATGTTCGGCTCCTGTGTTACAGACACACGCTAGATAAGACAGGGTCAGAGACGGTGATCGGAGATGGTGTGGTGGCCAAATGTTTTTCTCTACGTTTTTTTTATTCCAAGTAGGACAGCAGCCTTCATGAGAAATATTCTAATAATATTGGTAACCATCTGGATGTCACTTGGTTACAGTCTATTGAGTGGGTTTGGACACAGTGTCCTTCACCCCTGCCTGCCGAGCACTGCTTTCCCACAGTACTGTTAACGTTACATTGAGGGAAGTACTAGCTAGCTAGTGTAGCCAATTGTTCAAGATGACAGCTAAAGCACACGAGTGGTTGCTTGATTATAATGATGTTTCACCAAAAACTGCATTAACGTTATATCCTAAAGTGAAACTAAATTCATCCTTAACACTTAGCTAACTCTCCCAACTCCACAAACACACACAGGAGGTGGTAGTAGAGAATCCCACAAAATGTTTTTGTTTTGCTATTGTGAAGAGGTGTCCAATTTTTTCGGCAATCTGATTTATTTACCACCCACCCTGCTTGACCTCTCTGCCATCCAGACATAACCAGAGTCTCCCATCCTTCTCCCCTGTCTATATACAGCACCTTGCTCCACGGACCCGCCTCCAGGCTCTTTTCTGTGGTCAGCTCCAATCCAGCGTCGAAATGCAGCCCACCTCTTCAACCACAATGCTTTGTGTTCAACCACCCCTTAAAAAGTCAAAAACGGTTGCAGTTCAGCTTGAGGTCATGGTTGAAGGTTGGAGATATATGGCCAACGTTTGTCTGTTGAGAACTGCAATTTTATCATGGTCGAACAAACGTAGGGCCGAACTGATTTGTACTGTTCTGGCCTGGATATTTTTACGCACACACACGCACACACACACACACACACACACACACACACACACACACACACACGCACACGCACACACGCACACGCACACGCACACGCACACGCACACACACACACACACACACACACAATCTACAGCATTGTTTTAAGTCAAGCTTACCTTTTATTAATTTGGTTTAAAACACGGTTTACATGACTCTGATCAGACTGGTCTCATGGACTAGGCGTAACATATTAAACGTAAATCCGGGGCACTGAAATTAGTATGATATGTTACGTTTGGTATGGTTACACTAGGATACAGTATAAGGTTAGTCAGGGTGGTTGGTCAGGGTGTAACCCAGGGTGGATGAGTGGGCGGATAATGCCAAAATCTAGCAACCAAAAGGTAGTATCTTCAAATCGCATTGCAAACAACTTTAGCATTTTAGCTAATTAGCAACATTGCAACTACTACTACATTTTAGCTACTATGCAACTACTTAGCATATTAGCTAACCCTTCCCCTAACCGTAACCTTAACCCTTTTAGCTAACCCGTCTCCTAACCCTAACCTTAACCCTTTTAGCTAACCCTTCCCCTAACCTTAACCCTGTTAGCTAACCCGTCTCCTAACCCTAACCTTAAACCTTTATCTTAACTCGTAACATATTGTACAAATTGCAATTCGTAACATATTGTACAAATTGCAATTCGTAACATATCATACGAAATGGATTATGGACATCCACAAATGTACACATATCATACTAAACTTTACATATCATACTAAACTTTACATATCATACTAAACTACATATCATACTAAACTTTACATATCATACTAAACTTTACATATCATACTAAACTTTACATATCATACTAAACTTTACATATCATACTAAACTACATATCATACTAAAGGCAGTGTCTCGGATTAAACGTACAGAATAATACGAAATGCTCTGAGACCACATTGATCACATAATAATGGTTTAACACTGTGTAGTTACACAGATCCACTTATGTTCTGTTATTATGATGCACATCTACAGAATATATGTTTAAAGGTGTATGTTTTTCACAATATATTTTCTATTTACATGCAGTATTTATGTAGAGGTTAGCCGCTTATTATCACGATTTATCAGCAACATGGCTAAAGACCAGCAACACAATTCATTGCTTAAGATGCCGCCTGTGAATACTTTCTTCATTCTGTCTTTCATTCCCGCCCATCCCACCCGCCCCTTCGCTCTTCCTCCCTCTTTTCCTCCGAAGAAGAATGGGTATGACCTCATGTTGTAACTCTCTTCCCAGAAACACCTTTTTGTGGAGAGACAGAAATTATGTTATGAATCAGGGTAAATAATTAGTTATCTGAAAGGTTAGGAGTCAGAATACATTACAAGCGTGCTGCATTTTATGCCTAGGGCCTGTGTTTCATGGTTATTGTTGAGACTGTTGTTAAAGTTATTTAGGGTTTAGAGTTATCATGGATTTTAAAAGTCTTAAAAGAAGATTTACTCTCCTAAAACAGAACAACTTTCACTTTAAAACTTTAACCGTGTCATGACAGGGTTCCTGCTTGTGCTGACCTGTGTCCAGCTCCTGGTCCAGGTGTGTGTTGTGTACTACCGGGCATGGCCGTTGGTGCTTGCCCTCCTCCCTCAGGTCAGGGACACTTCCAGGTAACTCCTCCAGAACTGACACTGCCAAGGGGGCGTGGCCCACCCGCAAGGACCCCACTGGCACCTCAGGACATGGCAACCGGGTGGTCGTTTCCCAAGCGCCTGAGCGAAATACAACACAGGATATACACCACTAAGAGATTAAAGATTGGAAGAAGAAGATATGTGAGGGCAACAGCGAGATCAGATGCCTAATGACTGGGATAAAGCTGACAGACTGACTCAATGTCAATAAGACAAAGGAGTTGATAGTGGAGGCCTGAACACTGTAGTGAAGTGGGTCGAAAGCTTGTGTCCACATCATGAAGGATCTATCATGGTCCAAACACACCAACACGGTCATGAAGAGGGCACGACAATACCTGTTCTAAGATTTTCTGCACTAACTCTCTTGCCCTGAGTCTTTGCACACACTGGACTCTACCCACACACTCACACATACTTACACTGACACCCCAACACACACACACACTCACCACATACGCTGCTGCTAGTCACTTTACTTCTACATATACACTACATATAGAAAAAAAAAAACATTTGCTTTGCAACTCTGCTTAGAAGGCCAACATCCCTGAGTCGCCTCTTCACTGTTGACGTTGAGACTGGTGTTTTGCAGGTACTATTTAATGAAGCTGCCAGTTGAGGACTTAGGAGGCGTCTGTTTCTCAAACTAGACACTCTAATGTACTTGTCCTCTTGCTCAGTTGTGCACCGGGGCCTCCCACTCCTCTTTCTATTCTGATTAGAGACAGTTTGAGCTGTTCTGTGAAGGGAGTAGTACACAGCGTTGTACGAGATCTTCAGTTTCTTGGTAATTTCTCGCATGGAATAGCCTTCATTTCTCAGAACAAAATAGACTGATGAGTTTCAGAAGAAAGTTATTTGTTACTGGCCATTTTGAGCCTGTAATCAAACCCACAAATGCTGATGCTCCCGATACTCAACTAGTCTATAGAAGGCCAGTTGTTGTCACGGCTCGTGGAGGACAGAACCCAGGATTCGGAGGAGTGATAGCTCGACATACTTTATTTGGCTCGAAATTCAAATACTAAACAATAAACAATGTACAGCCGCAACGTCGGCACATCCACATGCACACAAACAATGTCCTACAAACACGTGGGCAGGCAGCAACCTTAGATGGGATCCCCAATTAGAGGCAATGCAGCACAGCTGCCTCCAATTGTGGACCACACAACAAAACCAACAGAGTTAACACTGAGAGGTCTCAGGACACTAATCCTGACAGTTTTATTGCTTCTTTAATCAGCACAGCAGTTTTCAGCTGTGCTAACATAATAACATAATTGCAAAAGGGTTTTCTAATGATAATTTAGCCTTTTAAAATTATAAACTTGGATTAGCTAACACAACGTGCCATTGGAACACAGGAGTGATGGTTGCTGATAATGGGCCTCTGTATGCCTATGTAGATATTCCATAAAAAATCAGCCGTTTACAGCTACAATAGTCATTTACAACATTAACAATGTCTAAACTGTATTTCTGATTAATTTGATGTTATTTTAATGGACCAAAAATATAGCTTTCTTTCAAAAACAAGGACATTTCTAAGTGACCCCAAACTTTTGAACGGTAGTGTATGTAGCTACCTCAATTACCTCGTACCCCTGCACATCGAGTCTGTACTGGTACTCCCTGTATATAGCCATGTTTTTCTGCACTCCTTATATATAGACATGTTATTGTTAAGCTTTATTTTTATATTCTATTCACTATGTCACTATTTCAATTTTTTATTTTATTTTTTATCTTAACTTTAACACTGCTGGAAAAGGATCTGTAAGTACGTGTTTCACTGTTAGTCTACACCTGTTGTCTACGAAACGTGACAAATACAATTTGATTTGATTACTCCGCTGCCTGAAAATGGACCCAACCAAGCAGCTGAAATATTGAAACCTATTCTGTTTTCACCCGTCTACACCCAACACATTCCTCTGAGAAGAACCAGGAGCTCCCCAGACACACAGGAACCAGCACCTCACAGTCAGGGTCCTACCTAGAATCCTCACTCATAACCTCACTATCTCCAAGAAGAAGTTCCCTTGAGGGAAAAAGTTATTCTACTCTGTTAGAATAACTTTACCACAAGGATCATCACTATACTTAAGACTATGTGTGTGTTTGCATGCTTTGTTCGTGCATGCGTGCACATGTGTTTGTGAGTTGGTGGCATACTTACGTTGTTTTAATGCAGGGGCGACAGAGCAGTGCCTCCCTACTTTCTTCCCCAGAAATGTCAGCGACAGGGATACATTCTCAGTTCCCGATGAATTCACGTACATGATGTATGAGATGAGTGTGTGTTTGTGTGAGTGTTTGGACCCTGTCCCAAAGCTGCAAAACAGGGATAAAATGTAGAGCTGTGACAACCACAAAGGCACTTAAAGAAAGACTTTATTTGATGGCACATGAGACACTCATGCCCTCATAACCATTGCAACTGTCTATGTGCCTGTGCCTGCGTGTGTGTGCTTGCAAAACAGGATTTTACAACTCTTTGTCTGTCTATGCAAAGAACATTCTGGAGAGTGTGCATGTCTATCTCACCAGCTAGTCTAAGCTACTTTACGCTGAGGTTGGTCCAGACCTTGAACTGATTCACTTTGTAACACTATGAACTGGACATTTTCAAACTTTATCATCAATAACCTACACACAGTAAGAGTTTTGAAATGTACTTGTACTTTCCCTCAACTACAGAATGAGAGTCGTTCACACATTTAGCTGATCAATGACATGAAGCTAAAAAGTGGCACAAGAAAAACAAACAATCAAATCAAACATAGGATTGATTATAAATGAGCACCTTATTTCAGATCAGATCCCTGCTGTGACAAAGCGACGTCGGAGACCTGCTGCTGTCCAGGTATGTAGATGGAATAGCTGGAACGCTGCTCGCTTTTCTGGGGAACCAAACTCTCAAAACTCTTTAAATATTAAACATTAGGTCTGGGGTTTCACCACTTGGGTATAACCTTGCCCCGTTCACTGCAGAGGAAGAGCTCCAGACACTCATCGGGTTTCCAGTGTGTGAGATAGAGATTGTAACTAGATGCTGTCTCTCTAGTCCATGAGACCCCACGGTCTAGCTCGGATCAGGGCCTGTATTCAAAAAGTGCCTCAGAGTAGGAGTGCTGTTCATTGTCCACTAAAAGGCGAAACTGATCCTACAGTTTACTGAGTCTGAGATGCTTTATGAATACGTGGTGAATGGGGTGGATCAGCATTATCCAATATGACCCTTCTCTTCTCAGGTGGAGGGGGGGGATGTATTCTACAGTAGGTCACCAGGTGGAGGGGGGGGGGGATGTATTCTACAGTAGGTCACCAGGTGGAGGGGGGGGGGGGGTGTATTCTACAGTAGGTCACCAGGTGGAGGGGGGGGGGGGATGTATTCTACAGTAGGTCACCAGGTGGAGGGGGGGGGGGGGGATGTATTCTACAGTAGGTCACCAGGTGGGGGGGGATGTATTCTACAGTAGGTCACCAGGTGGGGGAGGGGCGGGGGGGATGTATTCTACAGTAGGTCACCAGGTGGGGGGGGATGTATTCTACAGTAGGTCACCAGGTGGGGGAGGGGCGGGGGGGTGTATTCTACAGTAGGTCACCAGGTGGAGGGGGGGGGGGGGGGGGTGTATTCTACAGTAGGTCACCAGGTGGGGGAGGGGTGGGTGATGTATTCTACAGTAGGTCACCAGGTGGAGGGGGGGGGGATATATTCTACAGTAGGTCACCAGGTGGGGGGGGATGTATTCTACAGTAGGTCACCAGGTGGGGGAGGGGCGGGGGGGATGTATTCTACAGTAGGTCACCAGGTGGGGGGGGATGTATTCTACAGTAGGTCACCAGGTGGAGGGGGGGGGTGTATTCTACAGTAGGTCACCAGGTGGAGGGGGGGGGTGTATTCTACAGTAGGTCACCAGGTGGAGGGGGGGGGTGTATTCTACAGTAGGTCACCAGGTGGAGGGGGGGGGTGTATTCTACAGTAGGTCACCAGGTGGAGGGGGGGGGGTGTATTCTACAGTAGGTCACCAGGTGGAGGGGGGGGGATGTATTCTACAGTAGGTCACCAGGTGGAGTGGGGGGGGTGTATTCTACAGTAGGTCACCAGGTGGAGGGGGGGGGGTGTATTCTACAGTAGGTCACCAGGTGGAGGGGGGGGGGTGTATTCTACAGTAGGTCACCAGGTGGAGGGGGGGGGGGGGTGTATTCTACAGTAGGTCACCAGGTGGAGGGGGGGGGTGTATTCTACAGTAGGTCACCAGGTGGAGGGGGGGGGGTGTATTCTACAGTAGGTCACCAGGTGGAGGGGGGGGGTGTATTCTACAGTAGGTCACCAGGTGGAGGGGGGGGGGGGTGTATTCTACAGTAGGTCACCAGGTGGAGGGGGGGGGGTGTATTCTACAGTAGGTCACCAGGTGGAGGGGGGGGGGGTGTATTCTACAGTAGGTCACCAGGTGGAGGGGGGGGATGTATTCTACAGTAGGTCACCAGGTGGAGGGGGGGGGATGTATTCTACAGTAGGTCACCAGGTGGAGGGGGGGGGTGTATTCTACAGTAGGTCACCAGGTGGAGGGGGGGGGGATGTATTCTACAGTAGGTCACCAGGTGGAGGGGGGGGGATGTATTCTACAGTAGGTCACCAGGTGGAGGGGGGGGGATGTATTCTACAGTAGGTCACCAGGTGGAGGGGGGGGGGTGTATTCTACAGTAGGTCACCAGGTGGAGGGGGGGGGGGTGTATTCTACAGTAGGTCACCAGGTGGAGGGGGGGGGGTGTATTCTACAGTAGGTCACCAGGTGGAGAGGGGGGGGGGATGTATTCTACAGTAGGTCACCAGGTGGAGAGGGGGGGGGGATGTATTCTACAGTAGGTCACCAGGTGGAGAGGGGGGGGGGATGTATTCTACAGTAGGTCACCAGGTGGAGGGGGGGGGTGTATTCTACAGTAGGTCACCAGGTGGAGGGGGGGGGATGTATTCTACAGTAGGTCACCAGGTGGAGGGGGGGGGTGTATTCTACAGTAGGTCACCAGGTGGAGGGGGGGGGATGTATTCTACAGTAGGTCACCAGGTGGAGGGGGGGGGATGTATTCTACAGTAGGTCACCAGGTGGAGTGGGGGGGGTGTATTCTACAGTAGGTCACCAGGTGGAGGGGGGGGGGTGTATTCTACAGTAGGTCACCAGGTGGAGGGGGGGGATGTATTCTACAGTAGGTCACCAGTATTCAAGGGTGCATGAGAAAGGGATTGGTGGTATAATTGGGGAACTTACACAGAGGGTTCGTAGTAACTACTGTGCAGTATGTTCAGCTAGCCTGGATGCCATTTGGTTTCTGCTTTAGCCAACTTTGTTGTTGTTGTTGTTGTTGTTGTTGTGGTGGTCATCATGGCAAACAGAATTTGTCCAGAGCAGAAACAGTGTGAAAACAGGCTGACAGGAAGGTCAGATGACTGGTAGTGACTCACCTTAAAGACATAGCATGTACAATTTCCATTAATCAAGTGTATATGCTATACCTAAGGCCCAGAGTGTTTCTGGTCAGGTCACATGGTCAGGAAAAATGTATGAAACCACCATGCTCCATCTAATGATCTGAATTGGAAGGCACAAAGGGTAGGAGCACCAGCAAAGCATGTGTTATAACCCAAGAAGCCTAAATCCATCTTGATGCTTTTTTAATGAACATCCTGACTCAGCAGGAAATGACCAATAGCATGCTTCCTCTTGCAAAACCCAGATTGCCCAAAGGACATCCATAGCCTGGCAGACAAAGACAGACCTGTCAGTCAGTCAGTTACTCACAGTTGACATTCCATGCATATGCCAGGATCGTTGCAGGGGGTCGGGCGAGTTACAGTTGAAGATGTCACAACTGAGGGATGTTGCGTTTGGCCATCATCAGCCTGGCTGCCTCGCAATCTTAGTCTCATCCTCTTTGATTGTGTAACTGCCAGTGAAAGTTATTTCACTTTAACTCTGATGAAGTCTTGTTACTCAGAGCGACAAAGCTTCTCACAATAACCCTGCTGAGATAACTGATCATTGTAACAAGTGTGAGGGCTTGGTTGTGGTAAGGCCTCTTACTCCCACCTAGGGGAGGTGAGAGGCACACAGTCAAGTCCTCACACCCTAACTAGGGAGATTATGATCCCCAATCAGAGACAGCTGTCTAGCGTTGTCTCTGATTGGGGATAGTATTTAGGCTCCACACACTTCCACCTGTGTGTGGATCATTGTTCGTTGTGTTTGTCTGCACTGCAAGCAACGCAAAGTAAGTCACTGTGTTTTTGTTTGTTTCACTCTCCTTTGTTATTTTCGTGCTTCGTGAGTACATCTCCGAAATAAAAAGGATGACACTTCACCAGCGCTCTGTATATCGTCCCTTATATACTACGCACCGTGACAGAATGATCCACCACCCTGGGACGCAACGGAAACAGACACTGGTAGACATCCTCCACGGTATGGGGAAACTATCGAAGGAGGAGATCTACCATTATCATGCGGTGGAGGAAGGCTGGGGTCCGGAGCAGCAGAGGCGCCGAAGACGGAGGACACGTCACCGGGCTAAAACTGAGGACCAGCCTGGAGCCCAGAAAAACCCCCAAACTGATTTTGGGGGGGGGGCTATGGGGGTGGTCGGGGATCGACAGAGAAGAGCCCCGACCACTGCACTTGTGGGGGTTCCAGGGGGAGCCCCTACAGCCGTGGGAGCAGGAGTACAGAGAGGAGTCGGAGGAAGACGACGACGATGTGATTCTGTTCCCTCACTCGTGGGGGTTCCCGGAGGAACCCTCACAGGATGGGGATTGGCGGTGGAGTACTGACGACAGGTACAGTCGTGCTCCAGCGCCAGTTCCCAGTCCAGTGCCTCCAGTGCCGGTCCAGAGTCGGAGACGGAGGAGACCGACTCAGCGCACCACACCATCGGTGCGCAACAATAGCCCGGTACGGCCCGCACCTGCTCTGCGCACCAGCCCTATGGTGCGTGTCTCCAGCCCGGTGCGACCCGTGCTGGGGAAACGCACCCAACGGTGCGTTTCCCCAGCCAGGTACAGCCCGTTCCAGCTAATCGCACCAGACCAGTGGTGCGTTCCACCAGCCCAGTAAGGCCCGTGCCTGCTTCTCGCACCAGACCAATGGTGCGTTTCCCCAGTCCGGTACGGCCCGTGCCTGCGCCTCGCACCAGACCAGTGGTGCGTTCCCCCAGTCCAGTACGCGCCGTGCCTACTCCTCGCACGGAACCTCCAGTGAGGGTCAGCAGCCCGAGGCCTCCGGTGAAGGTCAGCAGCCCGAAGCCTCCGGTGAAGGTCAGCAGCCCGAAGCCTCCGGTGAAGGTCAGCAGCCCGAAGCCTCCGGTGAAGGTCAGCAGCCCGAGACCTCCGGTGAAGGTCAGCAGCCCGAGACCTCCGGTGAAGGTCAGCAGCCCGAGACCTCCGGTGAAGGTCAGCAGCCAGAGACATCCGGTGAAGGTCAGCAGCCAGAGACATTAGGTGAAGGTCAGCAGCCCGAGACCTCCGGTGAAGGTCAGCAGCCCGAGACCTCCGGTGAAGGTCAGCAGCCCGAGACCTCCGGTGAAGGTCAGCAGCCCGAGGCCTCCGGTGAAGGTCAGCAGCCCGAGGCCTCCGGTGAAGGTCAGCAGCCCGAAGCCTCCGGTGAAGGTCAGCAGCCCGAAGCCTCCGGTGAAGGTCAGCAGCCCGAAGCCTCCGGTGAAGGTCAGCAGCCCGGGACCTCCACCGGAGCCCAATCCGGGTCCAGCAGTCTGCTCCGCTACAGTGCCGGAGCAGTCCGCTCCACCGGTGCCCAGTCCGGGGCCGGTCGTCTGCTTCGCTCCAGCGGCGGAGCAGTCCGCTCCACCGGTGCCCAGTCCGGGGCCGGTCGCCTGCTACGCTCCAGCGCCGGAGCAGTCCGCTCCACCGGTGCCCAGTCCGGGGCCGGTCGTCGACGTCGCTCCAGTGCCGGAGCGGTCCGCTCCACCGGTGCCCAGTCCGGGGCCGGTCGCCTGCTCCGCTCCAGTGCCGGAGCAGTCCGCTCCACCGGTGCCCAGTCCGGGGCCGGTCGCCTGCTCCAATCCAGCGCCGGAGCAGTCCGCTCCACAGGTACCCAGTCCGGGTCCGATCGCCTACTCCGCCGCCATACCGGAGCAGTCCGCTCCACCGGGGCCCGGTCCGGGACCTGAGGTCAGCCCCTCTCCAGGGTCGAGGGCTCCCACACCAGGGTCCAAAAGGGATTTGGTGCAACGCGGGAGTACTGAGGGGGGAATCATCGCGCTGGGGTCCGGACTGGACCGGGCGTGCAACGGAGAGGTAGGAGGGGAGCTACCCTCACAGCCTGCGCCACGCCCGGAGCCGGAACCGGAGCCCCCACCAGCAACCACCTCAGTACCATGCCATTTCCCCCCTAGTTTCTTGTGCATTTTTCTTTCGGGAGGGGGGGGGGTCTTGTGCGATCGGGAGTCCGCACCTTAGGGGGGGTACTGTGAGGGCTTGGTTGTGGTAAGGCCTCTTACTCCCACCTAGGGGAGGTGAGAGGCACACAGTCAAGTCCTCACACCCTAACTAGGGAGATTATGATCCCCAATCAGAGACAGCTGTCTAGCGTTGTCTCTGATTGGGGATAGTATTTAGGCTCCACACACTTCCACCTGTGTGTGGATCATTGTTCGTTGTGTTTGTCTGCACTGCAAGCAACGCAAAGTAAGTCACTGTGTTTTTGTTTGTTTCACTCTCCTTTGTTATTTTCGTGCTTCGTGAGTACATCTCCGAAATAAAAAGGATGACACTTCACCAGCGCTCTGTATATCGTCCCTTATATACTACGCACCGTGACAACAAGTTAATTAGCAGGTTGTATTTTTATTTGAATCCAAAATACAGGTGTCTGCCCAATAGATCAAACAGAACAAGGAGTAGTGCCACCATTGGCTGTACTTCTGAATGTTGTATAATTGTAGTACCATGACAAATTATGGGATGCATTTTCTGTTTACATTCTTCAGTGACAATGACATATTCAGTACTTAATGTAATTTGACATCAAGGAAGAGTTCTCTAGGGAACTCAATAACACAGAGATGTAGTAAAAACAAGGGTTGGACAATGAATGTCCCATTAACCTCAATGACTTGCATCCTCTGACGTGGTCATAGTTATTTTTCCAAGTCCTGCTTGAATGAACTCAAGTCCTCGGCAGGTGAGGGGCTACTGTGTGTTTTTATTTAGGCGGTATACACTGAAAATAAAAGGGCCTTTGTAGTTCCAGGCCTTTGTAGTTCCAGGTCTTTGTAGTCTTGCCTGGTGTCCTGGTTTCCAGGCCTTAGTAGTCTTCCAGCCTGCCTCCGGAAGAGGTTCGGAAAGGACCTGCAAGGAAAAAGGGAGAAAAATTGTAGGGAAGTGGGAAAGAGGTATACTAGATAGTAATGCACACTTAACTATGTACCAGAAAGAAAGATGTCTAATCTTATTTTGTGTTTGCAAATGTGTACCAAACTATGAACCACCAACTTTGGATGCATAACTGTTTCAAAGTGTGTGTGTGATATAATGAGAAAAGTAATACATAATTTACAGATTATTGGCTGAATTGATTAAACGTCAAAACAGTGGGTAGACCCTATGATGGGTTGGGCATAGACAGTAAAATTACATTTCCTGTATTCTGGGATCATTGATATGCACCGGGCCGTCTCTTGGTTGCTGGAGGAATGCAGCTGTCTCCTGGTCTGTCCCTGCAATAAAAAGAAAAGATTAAGATGGGCAAAAGAACACAGACACTGGACAGAAGGAAGATATGGCTTTTTCTTTGTAACTCTGCCTAGAAGGCCAGCATCCCGGAGTCGCCTCTTCCTGACCTCTGGCGTCTCTATGATTGTCAAGGTCAAGGCCTGACAGTAGAGTTCTAGGAAACTTTTGTCTCCAATTAGAGGCAGCTGCTATGCGTTGTCTCTAACTGGGGATCCCAATTAAGTTACTTCATTTCCCACCTGTGTTGTGGGACGTTGTTGTGTTCATGTTCGTTGATCACACAAGTTACGGTTGGTTTTGTTCTTGTTTATTGCTTTGAGTTCGGAAAAATAAATATGTTGAACATCTACAGCACTGCGCCTTGGTCATTTCCCACACACAGCCGTGACATGCTGATGCTCCAGATACTCAACTAGTCTAAAGAAAGCCAGTTTTATTGCTTCTTTAATCAACACAACAGTTTTCAGCTGTGCTAACATAATTGCAAAATGGTTTTCTAATGATCAATTAGCCTTTTAAAATGATAAACTTGGATTAGCTAACACAACGTGCCATTGGAACACAAGAGTGATGGTTGCTGATAATAGGCTTCTGTACGCCTATGTAGATATTCCATTTTTTTAAATTAGCTGTTTCCAGCAACAATAGTAATTTAGAACATTAACAAATACACTGTATTTTCAGATCAATTTGATGTTATTTTAATGGTAAAAAAAAATATATATATATTTCAAAAACAAGGACATTTCTAAGTGACCCCAAATACATTTAAACTCAGTTTCACAATTCCTGACATTTAATCCTAGTAAAAATTCCCTGTCTTAGGTCAGTTAGGATCATCACTTTATTTTAAGAATGTGAAATGTCAGAATAATAGTAGAGAGAATGAATTATTTCAGCTTTTATTTATTTCATCACATTCCTGGTGGGTCAGAAGTTTATATACACTCAATTAGTATTTGGTAGCATTGCCTTTAAATTGTTTAACTTGGGTCAAATGTTTCAGGTAGCCTTCTACAAGCTTCCCACAATAAGTTGGGTGAATTTTGGCCCATTACTCCTGACAGGTTTGTATGCTTTTTCAGTTCTGTCCACAAATTTTCTATAGGATTGAGGTCAGGGCTTTGTGATGGCCACTCCAATACCTTGACTTTGTTGTCCTTAAGCTATTTTGCCACAACTTTGGAAGTATACTTGGCGTCATTGTCCATTTGGAAGACCCATTTGCGACCAAGCTTTAACTTCCTGACTGATGTCATGAGATGTTGCTTCAATATATCCACATAATTGTCCTTCTTCATGATGCCATCTATTTTGTGAAGTGCACCAGTCCCTCCTGCAGCAAAGCACCCTCACAACATGATGCTGCCACCCCCATGCTTCACAGTTGGGATGGTGTTCTTCGGCTTGCAAGCCTCCCCCTTTTTCCTCCAAACATAACGATGGTCATTATGACCAAACAGTTATATTTTGTTTCATCAGACCAGAGGACATTTCTCCAAAAGGTACGATCTATGTCCCTATGTGCAGTTGCAAACCGTAGTCTAGCTTTTTTATGGCGGTTTTGGAGCAGTGGCTTCTTTCTTGCTTAGCGGCCTTCCTGGTTATGTTGATATAGGACTCGTTTTACTGTTGATATAGATACTTTTGAACCTGTTTCCTCCAGCATCTTCACAAGGTCCTTTGCTGTTGTTCTGGGATTGATTTGCACTTTTCGCACCAAAGTACGTTCATCTCTCGGAGACAGAACGTGTCTCCTTCCTTAGCGGTAAGGCTTCTTTTGATTTCCCCATGATGTCGAGCAAAGAGATCAAATTATGTCAATTAGCCTATCAGAAGCTTCTAAAGCCATGACATCATTTTCTTCTTCATTTTCTTTCTTCAAGCTGTTTAAAGGCACAGTCAATTGAGTGTATGTAAACTTCTGACCCACTGGAATTGCACAAAGTAGCCTAACGACATACCAAAACTATAGTTTGTCAACATAAAATCTGTGGAGTGGCTGAAAATGTAATGACTTCAACCTAAGTGTATGTAAACTTCAGACTGTATTTTATTTTTTTCTTAAAACTTCTTAAAGCGTTGTTGGTTAAGGGCTTGTATGTAAGCATGTCACTGTAAGGTGTACACATGTTGTAATAGGCGCATGTGACGAATACAATTTGATTTGGAAGATATTTCAGCAGATGTATAAATGTAAAGCATCTGCTTGGTGTTTCCACCGGAAGCCCAGAAGATGGAACGAAATGGATTTTGCCAGACATTCTGCAAATCTTCCCACCTATGAAACATTTGATCTCAATACCGTTTTCTGTTCCCAAAACTACAATATGTTATGAACAAACTGGACTACGTTTTGTAGACTTTACCCTTTGGAAAAGTTTTAAAAAATCGCGTTTAGAAGGACTGCAAAGGCGAATTTAGTTGATGCACACGCGCACTTCACAGAGGTGGCGTTCTGCATGCTAGAACGCGTCAATTGGACCTCGCATGGCTCTGCCCACCTCCTTGCTTGTTCTGCCCACTATGACTCATTTGTTCACATTGGAAAAGACAGGCTGTGGTCTATCTTGGTTTAGTTATAAGAATATTTGTATTCGTCAAACAGCAATCAAGCATCGATCATCATGTCACCAGTATGACCCTTGATATGTATTGGAAAAGAACATCAAGATCTCTATGCACTTTCACCATCCTGTGAATACCAAGTTCATAATAATTTATTTAACTTGTAGCGTAATAAACTGCATAATTTCTCGAAACCTAGTGGAAGGACCACAACACACCATATCATCACGTGACTCCAAGTTTACTTTGACGTTATAGTTGTTATATATTATAGTTGCCCATCAAGTCCTTTCCACCGCCATTTCTCGCTGACTTTATTTGTTTTTACTCACATAAACAAATGGTTGGAAACATGGTTTAATAAATCAATGTTACCTCTTAATGTATAGTGTATACATTAAATATGTAATTTGTTAACATCAACTCAACAGGGTAACTGAACATTCCACATCTGTTTTCACCAAATTGTGTCAGGGTTTTCTGGGTTTTTTTTCTACATCTTTATTGCACTGCATGGAAACTTTTCCGCGTTTCACAACCAGCAGTTCCAATCCAATGGTAGAGTAGTGTGGGATGCGCTCTGCTAGGTGGGGTTTATCCCGGAGCTATAAATACATGAGCGCAACTTCAGAACGCCCCTGTAAACTCAGTCTGACAAAGTTTCCCCAGTCACTATCTTTGTGCAGCCGGTAAGATCTCCTATTTTTGATTCAATAAAACTACTCCAGGAAATTGAACACCGCGACACCGAGCCTAGGTAATAGTAATGTGTTAATGTCTCTCTTTTTCGAGAGTTTGAACTGCGTTGAAGTGGGAAACGCTACCCTACATTCTAAAGACGGCTACGTCACCTATTCACCAATTGCGTAGTCTACATCCTTGTTTGTTTGTCGCCTAGGTTGCCAAAGTGTGGCTGGCGTAGTAGTGACATTGATTTTGATTTATCATTTTTATGTAGCGGATCATGTTATGTCTTGACAAACATTATGAACCAATTGAGTAAAAGTGAGGAAACTGTGGACGTTTTGGACGAGTGTTCCATGATTCCAGATCTAGGCGTGGTCGACATCAGATTTTTGCCATACCATTGTGAAATAGATGGGGGCAATTTGTTCTGCATTTAAAAATAAATATTCTGTGATGCCTCATAAACTCTAGGGCTTTCCAGTTGTTCTATGCATGTTTACTTTTACTCAATGTAATGTTGATTATCCTGTGGAAGTGATAGGCAAATACATATTTGTTTGTACCACATTCAATGAGGTATAAAAAGTGCATGAGGTTGTGTTAGGGATGAGTCCACTGAAATATACTTTGACCAAATATGGTGCCCTGGTATGGTACTGTAGCTTATTCTGGCAACAAAGAGCTATTCATCTCTCATCATGTC
This sequence comes from Thymallus thymallus, assembly GCA_023634145.1. Lineage (NCBI taxonomy): Eukaryota > Metazoa > Chordata > Actinopteri > Salmoniformes > Salmonidae > Thymallus > Thymallus thymallus. The sequence continues at coordinate 33,188,114 of CM042402.1, read as the reverse complement.
ACACTTAGAAATGCAAAAGTCCTTGGTGTTCTCAATACAAAGGATATTATTAATACTGTGGTTATTACTGAATCCCTGTATAACTCTCTCTGCAGACCCGTGCCACCATGTCATTCATTGCAGCCTTCTTGCAGCAGACTGTCTATCTGGGTCTGCCCGATGACTCGGTAGGGTTCTGTTCCACTTTCTAGAGGGAATGCCTCAAATCTGCTCTTTTTCCCCTCTTGTGGTATGCGTGTGTGGAAAAACTTACCAGGCCGTGTTTGTACATTTGTAGCCGGATAGACAGAAGGGGGACAAGGGATGGGTGGGATGGGAGAAAAGTGAGAGCAAAAGTGATTGATGTTGAGGATAACGAAAGAGGGTCAGTCTAAGAGATACAAAGTCGTGGGAGGAGAGAGGGATGAGTGTACTTATCTTGTGACTCATAGAAGGAATTTAGAAGTATGGGCCCTTCCCCTTCAGAAACAGTGGAAACCAGCGGGAAAAAACTGCACAATTCCTTCTTTCCCCCTGTTAACATATTCCTTGTTCCTTCTTTTGCTTCTATACTTTTGTTCTGGATTTTGATTTTGTGAAGGCATTCATTAATTCCCTGTGTGGCAGCTAAGTGCTCTCCCTCCCTCGCTCTCTCTCTCTCTCTCCCCCTCTCAGACCTTACCCAATCAGGGCACTGTGACTCCTGACCCGCATTTCAGTGTCGATGGGGATGTAGGCATCTTGGATAAGGCCATCAAGGCCAAAGGTGAGATTTGACATACGCTACCATTCAGAAGTTTGGGGTCACTTAGAAATGTTCTTGTTTTTGAAAGAAAAGCACTTTTTTTTTTGTCCATTTAAAATAACATAAAATTGATCAGAAATACAGTGTAGACATTGTTAATGTTGTAAATGACTATTGTAGCAGTAGACTATTGATATGTATGTATGTATGTATGTATGTATGTATGTATGTATGTATTTTTTTATAGAATATCTACATAGGCGTACAGAGGCCCATTATCAGCAACCATCACTCCTGTGTTCCAATGGCACGTTGTTAGCTAATCCAAGTTTATCATTTTAAAAGGCAAATTGATCATTAAAAAAACTATTTTGCAATTACGTTGTGCTGATTTAAAGATGCAATAAAACTGGCCTTCTTTAGACTAGTTGAGTATCTGGAGCATCAGCATTTGTGGGTCTGATTACAGGCTCAAAATGGCCAGAAACAAATGGTTATTGTTCTGAGAAATGAAGGATATTCCATGCTAGAAATTACCAAGAAACTGAAGATCTCGTACAACGCTGTGTACTACTCCCTTCACAGAACAGCGTAAACTGTCTCTAACCAGAATAGAAAGAGGAGTGGGAGGCCCCGGTGCACAACTGAGCAAGAGGACAAGTAAATTAGTGTCTAGTTTGAGAAACAGACTCCTCACAAGCCCTCAACTGGCAGCTTCATTAAATAGTACACGCAAAACACCAGTCTCAACGTCAACAGTGAAGAATTCGCTCTGGCTATCTACTCCGATTTCAGAGCACTCTCGTATGAATGTGCCAGAGTGCAGAATAACTGATGAATTTACAAACGCTCAACACCCTTTGAATATGGCCGGTGTCAGTTAATATCGGCAAAAAAGCGTAATTCAATTGTTGCCAGCAGCACGGTTACAATCACCAATGCTCTGGATAACAAATGCCTAACCAGCTCTGCTAGAGTGAGTAAAATGGTCAGAGTGAGCTGTTCTGTGAGTGTGTGTGGAAGTAGCTAGTCAATGTTAGCTTGGGTGCTTGACTGCTGTTGTTAAGGTCAGAACGCTCAGAGAGCGTAATGCTCTGAATTTACAAACTGACAATATGACAACTCTCTGAGAATACGAACGCCCAGGGCGCACTCTGGCACTCAAGGTTGAATTTACGAATACACCCGTATTATAAGCCGGCCTTTATTCTTGATCTTTGTTTTTTTAGTAAATGGGGGGGGGGGGGCTGTTGCTAAGGTTTAAGAGGGTGTGAACGATGCTGAAGCTCAGTTGAACATAACTCTCTGTGTGTAACATGAGGCAGCATATGGGGAATCTGAGCATGGTGTTGCACGGTATAGCGACACTTCGGTACTTTTTCCTGTATTAGTATATGAAAAACAGTTCGGTACTGTGTTGGTTACTTTTGTTACTTCTGTCATATGTGTCTCACGTTATATACGTATTGAGGATCGAATCTGTTTCGTAATTTGTCTGAATCTTCTCAAGGGGGCAGTAGCTAACCAGGTTACTTGCGCTTGCACATGCAGCTGACACTTGAGAAGAAACGAGGGGTAAAGAGAATGCTGACAGCATGGTTTATTTTAACAAAAACATCATCATACTGCCACACCTGCAGCTTGTTGACAAAACTGGCTGCAGAAGCGAACTATTGGATTACTTGTCTTGCATAGCAGATTAGAGCCAGCCCACTGAAGCCACTAAGACAACTTTACACCACTCTAGTTTCCTACCACATTTGTTTTTAATGTTTTTTTGGAACTAAACTATTAATTTAATACATTCAATTATGTAGCTATAATTAATGTCATTTGACCCAATATTATGGCCCTAGATATGTATAACATATGGTGTTTTTATTTGAGCAAGAAATTGAATATAGAACCAAGATATTATTTTTGTTATTTTATTTCTACCAGTTATTGTTCAATGTTAAAAATAAAGCCCAGAGGTTATTCTGTGACTTTAGCTAATACACTTTTGCATGTTAGTCATTTAGCAGACTCTCTTATCCAGAGCGACTTAACAGTAGTGAGTGTATACATTTCCATCAATCCCACAACCCTGGCGTTGCAAGCGCCATGCTCTACCAACGGAGCCATACGGGTATCTGTGGTATCAAGTATTGTTTTGGTAATGAGTATCGTGATACCAAACCTGGTATCGGTATCGTAAAAGTAAAAAAACGGGTATCATGACAACAGTAGTGTGAACATGTCCGGGTCAGTGGTTTCGTTGTTTCTTGCTAGTGAGAAGTCAGGTTTTCCTCATGGATTAGGCTACGCACGCAACAGCGTTTTCTTTTTTAACAAGTCCCTCCATCTTGTGTCTGTGATGTAGGTGTGGATGAGAACACCATCATTGACTTGCTGGTGAGGAGGAGCAACGCCCAGAGACAGCAGATCAAAGCTACCTACGAAAAGGCTAGCGGCAAGGTAAGATGTGACACGCACACAAACTTACCGACACACTAGTTGTGTTTGGTTTAGCATGTGCGGTTGGCTATTGTGTATGACTGTGGAAGTGTGTGTCACCTTTCTCTCTGCAGCCTCTGGAGACTGCCCTGAAGTCGGCCCTAAAGGGAGAGCTGGAGGACGTGGTTCTGGCTCTGCTCAAAACGCCAGCCCAGTATGACGCCCAACAGCTCAAACTGGCCATGAAGGTAAACGTCCACTCACCCAGTCACACACTAGAACTCAGAATAAACACTACTACTTAGAATACAAAACACTGTGCAGATTCCCTCCTGTTTGTGTAGGCCTAGAGACGGTAACATGTATATTACAAATATTTAAAGAGGAAGGTGTGACGTCGTCATCATGTATTCTTGGTTCTGCAGCTTTAGTCACACCCACACACTTCCTCACATTCAGCCCGGAGTGACTCATTCTGATGTATTATTACACTGTTGTGGGACTGTTTTTAATATGTGGGGCTTTTACAATGGGTGGGACTGTTTTTAATATGTGGGGCTTTTACAATGGGCGGGACTGTTTTTAATATGTGGGGCTTTTACAATGGGCGGGACTGTTTTTAATATGTGGGGCTTTTACAATGGGCGGGACTGTTTTTAATATGTGGGGCTTTTACAATGGGCGGGACTGTTTTTAATATGTGGTGCTTTTACAATGGGCGGGACTGTTTTTAATATGTGGGGCTTTTACAATGGGCGGGACTGTTTTTAATATGTGGGGCTTTTACAATGGGCGGGACTGTTTTTAATATGTGAGGAGACGGTGGGAAAAGTGCTGACGAGTACCTACTGTACTTTAGGTAGGTGTGTGTGTGTGTGTGTGAAGTACCTGAAAAGAAGCTGTTATTGAACAAGTGCAGGTAGTCCCTCCATGGTTGTGTGTTTTTGTTCCATTTGGGGCATAATTAACACGGCCATGCACTTTCCATTTGTGTTATCTGATCCTGGATTATTTTCTTAGGTTTATGACTGATGTGACCTGGCCCTTTTGTCCTTGTTGACAAGTCACACGCCTCCCTTCTCTCTCTCTCTCTCTCAGGGATTGGGCACAGACGAGGATACTCTGGTTGAGATTCTGGCATCCAGGACCAATAAGGAGATCAGAGAGATAAAGAAAGCCTATAAGGAAGGTGTGTCCACAATATGTCTATGTACATTTCCTGTATGTGACGTGGTATTTACAACAAGCCAATAATCATGACATTTTCATTGCTAGAATACAAAAAGGAACTAGAGGATGATATCAAGTCTGACACAGGCGGAGACTTCAGGAAGGCTCTGCTCTCGCTCTGCAAGGTGTGGGTTTTATTTAGTTTGTTTAAAGATAAATAGTTTGGCACAATTAACCTCACTCACCCCCCTCTCTCTCTCTCTCTCTCTCTCACATACTGTAGGCTACTAGGAATGAGGACACCATGGTGAACCAGGAACTTGCTGACAGTGATGCCAGGGTATGGAGGAGAGTGTGTGTGTGTGTGTGTGTCAGAATTTAAGAAAACAACGTTGGACATCGCAAAGAGTCAATGTGTAATGCGACCCCTGTGTGTGTGTGTGTGATGCCCGTGCCTAATGTATCTGTCTACAGGCCCTCTATGAGGCTGGAGAGAAGAGGAAGGGAACAGACTGCTCTGTCTTCATAGACATTCTGACCACCAGAAGTGCTCCTCAGCTCCGCCAAGGTACGTACATGCATACATAATAGTGTATACAGTGTGGAGAACCATTTTTCGATACACTGCAGATTTTGCAGGTTTTCCCACTTACAAAGCATGTAGAAGTCTGTAATTTTTATCATAGGTACACTTCAACTGTGAGTGACGGAATCTAAAACAAAAATCCAGAAAATCACATTGTATGATTTTTAAGTAATTAATTTGCATTTTATTGCATGACATAAGTATTTGATACATCAGAAAAGCAGAACTTAATATTTGGTACAGAAACCTTTGTTTGCAATTACAGAGATCATACGTTTCCTGTAGTTCTTGACCAGGTTTGCACACACTGCAGCAGGGATTTTGGCCCACTCCTCCATACAGACCTTCTCCAGATCCTTCAGGTTTCGGGGCTGTCGCTGGGCAATACAGACTTTCAGCTCCCTCCAAAGATTTTCTATTGGGTTCAGGTCTGGAGATTTTCTAGGCCACTCCAGGACCTTGAGATACTTCTTACGGAGCCACTCCTTAGTTGCCCTGGCTGTGTGTTTTGGGTCGTTGTCATGCTGGAAGACCCAGCCACGACCCATCTTCAATGCTCTTACTGAGGGAAGGAGGTTGTTGGCCAAGATCTCGCGATACATGGCCCCATCCATCCTCCCCTCAATACGGTGCATTCGTCCTGTCCCCTTTGCAGAAAAGCATCCCCAAAGAATGATGTTTCCACCTCCATGCTTCACGGTTGGGATGGTGTTCTTGGGGTTGTACTCATCCTTCTTCTTCCTCCAAACACGGCGAGTGGAGTTTAGACCAAAAAGCTCTATTTTTGTCTCATCAGACCACATGACCTTCTCCCATTCCTCCTCTGGATCATCCAGATGGTCATTGGCAAACTTCAGACGGGCCTGGACATACGCTGGCTTGAGCAGGGGGACCTTGCGTGCGCTGCAGGATTTTAATCCATGACGGTGTAGTGTGTTACTAATGGTTTTCTTTGAGACTGTGGTCCCAGCTCTCTTCAGGTCATTGACCAGGTCCTGCAGTTCTGGGCTGATCCCTCACCTTCCTCATGATCATTGATGCCCCACGAGGTGAGATCTTGCATGGTGCCCCAGACCGAGGGAGATTGACCGTCATCTTGAACTTCTTCAATTTTCTAATAATTGCGCCAACAGTTGTTGCCTTCTCACCAAGCTGCTTGCCTATTGTCCTGTAGCCCATCCCAGCCTTGTGCAGGTCTACAATTTTATCCCTGATGTCCTTACACAGCTCTCTGGTCTTGGCCATTGTGGAGAGGTTGGAGTCTGTTTGATTGAGTGTGTGGACAGGTGTCTTTTATACAGGTGCAAAGTTCAAACAGGTGCAGTTAATACAGGTAATGAGTGGAGAACAGGAGGGCTTCTTAAAGAAAAACTAACAGGTCTGTGAGAGCCGGAATTCTTACTGGTTGGTAGGTGATCAAATACTTATGTCATGCAATAAAATGCAAATTAATTATTTAAAAATCATACAATGTGATTTTCTGGATTTTTGTTTTTGATTAGGTCTCTCACAGTTGAAGAGTACCTATGATAAAAATTACAGACTTCTACATGCTTTGTAAGTAGGAAAACCTGCAAAATTGGCAGTGTATCAAATACTTGTTTTCCCCACTGTATATGGTGTGTGTGTGTGTGTGTGTATATATATATATATATGGTAAATAAGACATTGCCCAATAAGCTTACACTATTATTTTTCTCGCCACCTGTTAATTATGTTGTAGCCCTGTAGTGTGCTTTGTTTTTGTCATCAGTTAGACCAGGGGTGTCAAACATACGCCCCATGAGCCCATTCAATCCGGCCGGTGCTTTTGGTGTTTGTTTCCCCCCTACATTTTTTTTTTGTTTAAACAATCTTAATCACAATTATTATTTTTTTTATGACTAAAACCTAATCGAAACTGTGTAACTGATTCTGGACCTGATCTGAACTCGATCCAGTTTACTAACAGTCACTGAAACGAAAGCTAAACAGCCAGGAAGCATTAGAAATTCTAAAAGTGATTGATAGGTATTTGCAGTGAAAATAAATATTGCCCTGAGTGTGGACTTTCTTTTTTTTATTTTTTTTATTCATAGCATGTTACTTTTGGTCAACACCACAAATACTAATAGAATCTAGATGTGTGTGTGTGTGTTTTTTTATTTTCCTTTTTCATACACTACATGTGTAAACACACATGATTTGATACTGTATGAGCAATTCAAGTAAATAATCCTCTCCCACTCTCTTTCTCTCAGCGTTTGAGAAGTACTCCAAGTACAGTAAGGTGGATGTGACAAAGGCTATTGACCTGGAACTGAAAGGAGACATTGAGAACTGTCTGACTGCCGTAGGTGAGCGTGTTCCAATGTCCTCAAATAATCTGTGCATCGCACCCTTCAATAGGCCTTAGTCCGATAACATTACACTATGGGCTCCATTTTCTTCATTCAAAAAAGGCACACGGTGTGAGCAAAATAACCTTAGTCTCTCGAGACTAAAATAATCATACCTTTTTTTTTTATAAATAGATGTGATGGTATATTCATATTGTCCAATTGCTGATTGCAAAGGCCTGTTTACTTAAATAATTTCATGGCCATTCCGTTTTGTGTGAGGACAATGGAGCCCTATGTCTGATTTTACAAATTACCATAGTATCAACTGGCAAGTGTCTTCACTGACATTTCCAACCTCTTGCTGACCCCATGTGTAATACCGATGTTTCAAGCAGACCACCATAGTATCCTGTCTAAATGGCATCTGTAGCAATGAAATGCTTTGAAAGGCTGATCATGTCTCACATCAACACCATCATCCCAGACCCACGCCAATCCGCATAACACCCCAACAGATCCACAGATGACTTGAGCTCAGGACCCTGGGACTGAACACCTCCCTCTGCAACTGGATCCTGGACTTCCGGAAGGGCCGCCCCCAGGTGGTGAGGGCACAACTCCAACACCATTAACTTTGCTGACAACACAACGGTGGCAAGCCTGATCACCTACGACGATAGATAGATAGATGGAGGGAGGGAGGGATCTGGCAGTGTGGTGCCAGTAAAACAACCTCTCCCTCAATGTAGGCAAGACATAGGAGCTGATCGTGGACTACAGGAAACGGAGGGCTGAGCACGCCCCCCCCCCTCTGTGTCCACATAACTAAGGAATTCTCATGGTCCACACACATCAACACAGTCGTGAAGAAGGCACGACAACGCCTTTTCCCAATCAGGATTTGGCATGGGCCCTCAGATCCTAAAAGTTCTACAGCTGCACCATTGAGAGCATCTTGACTGGCTGCATCAACGCTTGGTATGGCAACTGCTTGGCATCCGACCGCAAGGCGCTACAGAGAGTTGTGCGTACGGCCCAGTACATCACTGGGGCCGAGGTCCCTGCCATCCAGAACATCTATACAAAACGTTGTCAGAGGAAGGCTCTGTAAATTGTCGGACTTCAGACACCCAAGTCCTAGACTGTTCTCTCTACTACTGCACGGCAAGCAGTACCGATGCACCAAGTCTGGAACCAACAGGATCCTCTACAGTTCTACCTCAAGCCATAAGAATGCTATTAACTATTTAACCATCTGCATTGACCCTTTTTGCAGCAACTCCTCTGACTCGTCACATTCACTGCTACTGTTTATTATCTATCCTATTGACGAGTTACTTTACCCCTGCTTACAGTGCCTTTGGAAAGTATTCAGACCCATTGACTTTTTCCACATTTTGTTACGTTACAGCCTAAAATTGATTTAAATAAAAACAGTTATTCAGCAATCTACACACAATACCCCATAATGACAAAGCAAACCCACTCCTCAGTAAAAGACACATGACAGCCCGCTTGGAGTTTGCTATAAGTCACTGAAAGACTCTGACCATGAGAAACAAGATTCTCTGGTCTGATGAAACCAAGATTGAACCTTTTGGCCTGAATGCCAAGCATCACATCTGGAGGAAACCTGGCACCATCCCTATAGTGAAGCGTGGTGGCAGCATCATGCTGTGGGGATGTTTTTCAGCGGCAGGGACTTGGACACTATTCAGGATCGAGGGGAAAGATTGACGGAGCAAAGTACAGAGAGCTCCTTGATGAAAACCTGCTCCGGACCTCAGACTGGGGTGAAGGTTCACCTTCCAACAGGACAACGACAAGACAACGCATGAGTGGCTTCGGGACAAGTCTCTGAATGTCCTTGAGTGGCCCAGCCAGAGCCCGGTCTTGAACCCGCTCGAACATCTCTGGAGAGACCTGAAAATAGCTGTGCAGCGACGCTCCCCATCAAACTAGACAGAGCTTGAGAAGATCTGCAGAGAAGAATGTGAGAAACTCTTCAAATACAGGTGTGCCAGGCTTGTAGGGTCATACCCGAAAGAAGACTAATCGCTGCCAAAGGTGCTTCAACAAAGTACTGAGTAAAGGCTCTGAATACTTATGTACATTTTTACAATAAGGCTGTAACATAACAAAATGTGTAAAAAGTCAAGGGGTCTGAATACTTTCCGAAGGTACTGTATATGTACAAATCTACCTCAATTATCCCTGCACATCGACTCAGTACTGGTACCCCGTGTATATAGGGAAGTTATTTACTCACTGTATTTATTGCATGTTTATTTTTCTCTGTGCATCGTTGGGAAGGGCCCTTAAGTAAGCATTTCACTGTCAGTTACACCTGTTGTTTATGAAGCATGTAACAAATAACATTTTGATTTATTCCCCCACCATACCTCTCCATACCTCTTCCCCCCTCGAGACGGCTTTGGAGAATGCCACTTCTTGTCTATGCTGCTCTGTCAGCTGACTGTTCTTCCTTTCTGTCTTTCAGTGAAGTGTGCTGGAAGCAAGCCTGCTTTCTTTGCTGAGAAACTCAACCTGGCAATGAAGGTGTGTAAACTGTTAAACGTTTTATGTACCAGATGAGAGGTTGCGCTGGGTCCTGATCATTAGGGTACACAACAGAAATACTTTTAAAAAATGTGAAAATATGCATTTCTTATTGGACAAACCCTGGTAGTTCCATCCTGCTTAATACATTTTTCTACCTAATGAATACAACCCTGTTTTTAAGATGTGACAATCTACGCAAGAACACTGGTTATGCACATGCTGTACAAGACCGCACAAACAGATCTGGGATCCGGCTAAGGAGCTTCCACCATCGGTTTATAAATCTTCAGTTTGTGTATCTGTGCTATACCCCAGGGTAAAGGAACCAGGACCACGATTCTGACCCGGGTCATGGTGAGCAGGTCTGAAGTAGACCTTGCCCGGATTAAACAGGAGTACAAGAAGACATTTGGGAAAACCCTCTCCCAGGAAATTCTGGTGAGCAAACATCTCCATTGTCAAAGTGGCAATAAAAGACAAGGGACTGTTTTCCCAGACCCAGATTTAAGCATAGCCCCGGACAAAACATCTAATTAAACAGAGATCCTCCATTGAGAATTTGTTTTAAATCCAGGACTAGACTTAATCGGTATCCGGGAAACCGATCCACCAAGTACATGCATCACATTGTATAAAGTAATCAGATTTCTGGGTCCAATCTGAGTTTGGATAGAAGACTCACCATTTGTGAAATGGGGAAATATGATATCTGGTTAAGTTATATTATGGTGTGACCGGTCTAAACATGATTGGCCTTTATATTTTGTAGATTAACTCTGTGCTCTGTCTCTTACCACCTTAGGATGACACCAAGGGAGACTATGAGAAGATCCTACTGGCCCTGTGTGGAAGTGAGAACTAAATTTCTCGCCTATCTCACCTGGCACCAATTACTACCACAGCATGAGTGCCAATGGAGAATACTGTACATGCTTAAACATTCCCCTCCAACGCCTCAATATGCACTTCCCAAATGCAAAATCTTATTGTTCATGACAACTATCTGAAATGGCAGTCATGATGTAGTTTCACTATGAACGCAGTAAACATGGCAAGCATCATTGACAAATTTTGCCTAGCTTCAGCAGACTTGGTGATCCAATATACCAGACACCATTTGTTTGCCAAGAATATGCAGTGTCATTGTGCCCTGGATAACTGGTCCTTGATGCAAATAAAGCATTTTATGTGGCTCTAAATTGTCTGTTTGAATTGATCTGTGTATATATTTTATATTCTGCAGCGTATAGCCTATGAGGTCTAATTTGAGGATGACCCACTGAGAATTAACCACTTAAGACCATGTCATGAATTTTATTTGAAACATTGTAAAACACAGACCGACTTGGTAAGTGTAATTTAATGCAAATTAAGGATCTCGCTCTGGATTTTAAATGGTTTTAATTCTATTAAACCTACAGTAGCTAGACTGGATTTGGAAGGATGGTCACGTGAGACTACAGTTATGCTACATATAAGGCAAAAGAGGCTGGTGGGAGGAGCTATAGGAGGACAGGCAGCTTTGATAGTCTTTAGTCACGTTAGGATGTGTCAGTTAACTAGTGGGAGCTATGGTCCCAAACCCGTTACGGTGTTTTAGGTGCCAAGCTTATGGTCATGTTGCAGAAGTACGTAGGAGGGAGATTCCTAGATGTGAGAAGTGTGCAGAAGAGCATGAGACAAAGGAATGTGCAGTATGACTGGCAAAAGCTGTGTGTTAACTGTAGGGGTACCCATGGTGCTGGAGATCAGAAGTGTCCAATGAGAGAAAGGCAGGTCGAGGTTGCCAGGATCAGAGTAGAACAGAATGTGTCGTATGCTGAGGCAGTGAAGAAAATGGTAGAGGAAGATGGGTCCAGGGTGAGGGATTCTAAGAGGCTCCCAGTGAGTAGGCTGAGGCCAATAGAGAGTGATAGGAAAAACGTGGTTCAGTAAGGATGGCTTCTTAGCGTTCACAGCCATGGTTATTAACTACCGCAGGAATCACAGAAAATAGATGTGGTGGTGGCAGCTGCAGAGAAGTACTTGGGTGTATGAGATTTTACTGCAGAAGAGTTACAAGATGTGTTGAACGAATGTCTCCTGTTCTCCCAGGCTGCAGGCCTGGTGTAGGATCAGATATGGCCAAGTAGTGGAATAGTGGTGAGGTTTTAATGGGTGTAGGGTCAGTAGTGGAATAGTGGTGGGGTTTTAATGGGTGTGGTGAGGTTTTAATGGGTGTAGGGTCGGTAGTGGAATAGTGGTGAGGTTTTAATGGGTGTAGGGTCGGTAGTGGAATAGTGGTGAGATGTTAATGGGTGTAGGGTCAGTAGTGGAATAGTAGTGGTTTTAATGGGTGTAGGGTTAGTAGTGGAAAAGTGGTGAACAGTAGGCAGACACAGTAGGTGGCGGCATACACCTCTAACGAATGTTTGTGGACCGCCATAATAACATAGAAGAAGAAGCATCGGGACCGAATCGCATCTGTGGTGATGCTTGGGAAGATGGCTGAAGTGGATGATGAGCTCGAATCAAGCAGCGCGTCGAGCAAAGTTGGTGAAGAAGAATGTTCAGAATGGACAACAGTAGTATTGAAAACTGGAACAAAATGGAATTTGTCTAAAATCGGAGTGGAGGATACGTGTATGAATGATGATGCGTCGCTTCTTTTTGGGATGCGTTTGTTGAGTAAGGATGCATATGTTCCATAGGGCGGCGCACAATTGGCCCAGCATTGTCCGGTTTAGGGGAGGCCGGGGTAGGCCGTCATTGTAAATAAGAATTTGTTCTTAACTGACTTGCCTAGTTAAATAAAGGTTAAATAAAAATAAAAACGAATAATAAAATGTGGGAGACACGTTTGTGTGTTGAGTCTGTCAGAGTGACCAGGAGTGGCCTAATTTGGATTAATTGTAGTTCTGAAGAACAGAGGAAGATTTCAGTTAGCCAACAGAAGTTTTGTGTTTTGAACTTCAGAGTAGAACACCCGTCAAAGGAGTAATCTCAGGAGTGACAACGGGAGTTCAAGTTGAATCCCTGAAGATAATTCCTGGTGTGGTTGGTGCCAGGCGTCTGACCCAATTGCGGTGGGGATCATGGTCCGGAGTTCCTGGAGTGCCCTCTAAGGGTGAAGGAGATTGAGGTGGAAAAGGTTAGAGTGGTCAATCGAATCTCCTATACGGAGGCGATTAAAATAATTGAGAAAACAAGTGATGCTAGTGAATTTATGGTAGTGGATGCACCACAGCCTTTGGGAAATGTTTCCTGCCAGTCAAAATATACCCTGTGTGTAAAAAAAGGGATCAGATGTGTTTTATAAAAAAAAATGTAAACAGAAAGGTTTGATTTAGTTTAGTTGATCATTTTTTTGCAGTTTGGTCGTTTTTTGGTAAAAATTTTGGGAATCCTGTTTCAATCCCGCACAGTAGGTGGCGGAATGCACATTAAATTGTGCGATCGCCAATATACCATAGAAGAAGAAGAATCAATCCCTGATTTGCATATTTCTGCTACTGCTGTTTGAGCTCCTTACAACGATTATCTGTGTATAAGTAAAGTTATAAAAAAACATTATCTGAAGATGGCAATTTCTCACTGCAGGAATAATAGGTAGTGAGGAGAGAGTATTCATGTAAATGTGTTTTAATTTACATTTCACGATCTGACATAGTGGTAGGCAACCATTTAGGTTTTACGTTAGAATCGTTATATTTTTCATGATTTTGCATCTATTTTTAAACACTACTATCCGTTTGGGAGCCAAATAAAGGGCTGTTTTAAGGAAACAGAGCCAAACGCCCGGAAGTAGTTTTTCAAGGGCAGAGCAGGGAAGGGCGGAAGCAGATCTACTTCTACTAACAGATTATCCCATTCCAGTATGTTACAACACAACTTTTAAAACAGATTCCACTGAGATATACGTTTTTATAATATTTAGAAAAATACGACTGTAATTGCTAGCTATTGGCACGCTTGATACTTGTTCTGAATTGGTTGTATCACAGCGTTAGCTTGAGCATTAGCCATGCATGTTTATTGCTTGCAAGTGCTATGTCTAGCCAATTTACCGAGACATTGTTAGCTTAGCTTGCTACTATGTAAAGGTCAGGTTTGGGGCGTAAAATTATATCTACACACTATCCCATTATGTTATACATTTAATAAAAAAGAAAATGAACTAGTTAACGTTCATGCTTTCTGGCGAGTAAGCAAACGCTCGAGCGCTGTCTGATGCATCAGTCTGCAGTAATCTATAATGTGCTTCTACCACTTAGTGTTTATTTCAATTAAGTTACATAATACAATCCCAAACTATCTTCAAATCCAATTTTATTGGTCACATACACGTGGTTAGTAGATGTTATTGCGGGTGTTAGCGAAATGTTTGTGGTGTAGCGAAATACTTGTAATCTGACGAGTTCCGGTTGCTCATGTTTAAAAATAAATGCATATTTTGTAGTATTGTTTTATGGACAGTGACCGGTAGAGAAGGAGATACAGAGCGTTGGGAACGAGGTGGGATTTGTAACCCCATCTCCAGCTGGCATGTGTGGTCTGGGGTCAGCAGTGCTAGCACTAGACCAGACTATGGCACCTTTTTACTCATGCTTGTTGACTTTTTGTCAGTGATATTATCCCCTCTTTCTTCCCCATCTCTCCTAGGCTGATCGACCTCTGGTGGATCAGCTCCTGGTGGACCATCGTCATGACCTGAAGAACTGTCCCGCTCCCATTGAATCATGAATGACAAGCTGGTTTTCCTGGGCCTCCTGTACTTTGTCCAGGGGATCCCCTATGGGCTCCAGTCCTCGCTGCTCCCCGTCTACCTCCGGGGGGCAGGCCATTCCCTCACGCGCATTGGCCTGACCAAAATCCTCTACTTTCCCTGGGTGCTCAAGGTCCTCTGGGCGCCCCTGGTGGACCGTGTGGGCACCAAACGGCTCTGGCTTGTGGCCACTGTCTCTGGCCTGGCGCTCACCTGTCTCTCCAGCGCCGCCCTGGCCCCAGAGGCCCACATCTGGGGCGTGGCGGGGACACTGCTGGCCATGAATGCCCTGGCGTCGGTTCAGGACATCGCGGTGGACGGGGCCGCTGTTGGACTGCTGAAGGGCCGCAGCGAACTGGGCCTTGGCAACACGGCCCAGGTGGTGGGCTACAAGGCCGGCTCTGTGTTCGCTGGGGGCGGGCTCCTGGCTGTAATCGACGTGGTCGGATGGGGCCCTATGTTCATGCTGTTGGCCTTTGTGTACTTCGGGGTGGCCCTGTTTGTGTGGGGGGCCCCCGTGCTGGACGATGAGCTGTTGAGGGGCCAGGCAGAGGGGAGGAGGGGGGTCCAGTCGGACGCTGTGCATCCCTGGAGGGTGTGGCGGAAGCTGCTGTCAGTACCTGGGACGCCCTGGACCATGCTCTACGTTCTCACATACAAACTGGGTAAGTCTGCTAGTTTAAGTCTGACAACAATGCACACTTACCTATTGTACCAACTGGAGAAGTAGCTAAAAGTCCTAACACTAAACCTCAACTCTCAGCCTACAGACTAAACCTAATCCACTGCCAGGCTACTACATAAGAAACCCACTGTCATAAATAACTAGACCATATGCCAAAACATATAGTGGTCTAGGATACTACCTCATCATAGTGGTCTAGGATACTACCTCATCATAGTGGTCTAGGATACTACCTCATCATAGTGGTCTAGGATACTACCTCATCATAGTGGTCTAGGATACTACCTCATCATAGTGGTCTAGTATACTACCTCATATAGTAGTATGAGGTAGTATCATACTACTCATACTACTATGAATAGTATGAGTAGAACACCCAGGGCGTTCTGGAGATTCACACTGTTAGTCTAGGATACTACCTGAAACCGGGATTCATCTGTGAAGAGCACACTTCTCCAGCGTGCCAGTGGCCATCGAAGGTAAGCATTTTCCCACTGAAGTCTGGTACGACGCCAAACTGCAGTGGTAGAAGATCCTGGTGAGGAGGACGAGCACGCAGATGAGCATCCCTGAGATGGTTTCTGACAGTTTGTGCAGAATTTCTTCAGTTGTGCAAACCCACAGTTTCATCAGCTGTCCGGTTGGCTGGTCTCAGACGATCCCGAAGGTGAAGAAGTGGCGTGGTTACACATGACCTGCAGTTGTGAGGCCGGTTGGACGTACTGCCAAGTTCTCTAAAACGACATTGGAGGCGGCTTGTGGTAGAAAAATTAACATTCAATTCTCAGGCAACAGCCCTGGTGGAAATTTCTCAAAACTTGAGACATCTGTGACGTTGTGCTTTGTGACAAAACTGCACATTTTAGAGTGGCCTGTTATTGTCCCCAGCACAACATTTGAGAGAAGTATTTCTAGGATCTTTTATTTTAGCTCATGAAACTTGGGACCAATACTTTACATTTTGTGTTTTGTTAAATTTTTGTTCAGTATTTAGTACCAGTCAAAAGTTTGGACACACCCACTCATTCAAGGGTTTTTCTTTATTTTTACTATTTTCTACATTGTAGAATAATAGTGAAGACATCAAAACTATGAAATTATACATATAATCATGCAGAAATCAAAGTCTTAAACAAATCAAAATATATTTTAGATTCTTCAAAGTAGCCACCCTTTGCCTCGATGACAGCTTTGCACACTCTTGGCATTCTCACAACCAACGTCATGAGGAATGCTTTTCCAACAGTCTTTAGGGAGTTCCCACATATGCTGAGCATTTGTTGGCTGGTTTTCCTTCACTCTGCTGTCCAACTCATCCCAAACCATCTCAATTGGGTTGAGGAGGCCAGGTCATCTGATGCAGCACTCAATCACTCTCCTCCTTGGTCAAATAGCTCTTACACAGCCTGGAGGTTTGTTTTGGGGTCATTGTCCTGTTGAAAAACAAATGATAGTCCCATTAAGAGCAAACCAGATGGGATGGCGTATCGCTGCAGAATGCTGTGGTAGCCATGCTGCTTAAGTGTGCCTTGAATTCTAAATAAATCACTGACTGTGTCATCAGCAAAGCTACCCCACACCATCCATGCTTCACGGTGGGAACCACACATGCAGAGATCATCCATTCACCTACTCTGCGTCTCACAAAGACACGGCGGTTGGAACCGAAAATCTTGCCATAGTATGAACTTGGTCTTTTACCTAATAGGGCTATCTTGTCACAACCCAACTGATTGGCTCAAACACATTAAGAAGGAAAGAAATTCCACACATTTACATTTTAACAAAGCACACCTGTTAATTGAAATGCATTCCAGGTGACTACCTCATGAAGCTGGTTGAGAGAATGCCAAGAGTGTGCAAAGCTGTCCTCAAGGCAAAGGATGGCTATTTTGAAGACTCTCAAATACAAAATATATTTCAATTTGTTTAACACTTTTTTGGGGGGTTACTACATGATTCCATGTGTGTTATTTCATAGTTGTGATGTCTTCACTATTATTCTACAATGTAGAAAATAGTAAAAATAAAGAACCTTGAGTGAGTATCTGTCCAAACTTTTGACTGGTACGGTATGTTGTTTTACTACATCTAAGTTGAATACTCCTCTGTCACTTCATAATCTATCTCCACTTTGAAAAGCTTTACCGTATAGACTAGCCGTAGTTGTCCTGTGTTGCAGTACTTTCCATAGCATTTAAGCACATCATTTTGAATTAAAATGGCTTTTAACACGTTCTCTACTCATTCTCTAGGTAAGTGGAAATTGGAGTGCATTGATAGGGCAGTGTCTGAGTCCTATGTGAAAACATGACAACCTTCCGGGTCATATTCATTAGTGCACAGCGTTTCTTATTAAGTTCTGATAATTCCTCCCTTTTTCTGTCAGTTTTCTTATTTTTGGTAATAATGAATACAGCCCTGTGTAGTGTTTTACTAAGGCACGAAACAGAACACATTTTTAAACAGTTTGCAATGGTGAAAAAAATGCTACGTTTAATATTGGTCCAATCCAAGTAATCCCCTCGCTGTTTCAGTCAGTTTTCTTCTGTTTTGGTGCCTAAATGAACACAACGCAGTCCTTTAGCTGCTTTTGTGAGGTAAGGAAGACTGAGGTGCCTTTTCTCCATTCAGCTGTGGTCTTATTTCTTACCACCAGATGTCTCTGTTGCTATTTCCTCGACTAGAGGGCCCTGCTCATCTTGTTGATGAATGAAGGGAATGGGGTTATTACCAGGGATTTGGTAGTGAGTCCAGAACCTGCTATAAGTCCTGTTCTTAGAAAATATGTCATTTTGAGCTGTGTGAATAGCATTTATCTACAACGCAACAGGTATATATTCGTCCTGGTGAGATGGCCTTTTTAAACCATTAGTTTGTGGTTCATATTTGCAAAAGAAAAATATGTATGTTTAACACAGTTTGGTGTTAAGCTGTGTGTGTGTGTGTGTGTGTGTGTGTGCGAGAGAGAGAGAGAGAGAGCGAGAGTTGATATCGGAGTTTGTTGTTTGGCAACAGAAGGAGATTATGCAAGGATTAGACCTGGAGTGTCTTTGTGTCTGTGGCTTTTTTTCATTGTAAATGAAATGGAAGACGCAGCATCACACTGGTGTTTGTGTGGGTGGTGGGAAAACACTATTTTATATTTGCATACATTTGCTTGTGTATGTATATTACAATTGTTTTTTCCTGTATTTGTGTGTGTGTGTGTGTGTGTTTTTTTTTTGAGAGAGAGAGTGTGTGTTAGGGTTGGCACAGTAATCAGATGTGCCCAGGCAGACACTAGACAGGACCCATCCCCGACACTAATCCGTCTGAGGGGTTCACCAGCATAATTTTAATCTCCTCATCATCATCATCATCATCACTACTGTCACCTTCTTCATCACAATAATTGTCATCACCGCCATTATCGTTGACATCCTCATAATGTTACGAATGTTAAGATCATCATTAGATCCAGGACTATAACAAACATCATTATGTTTTCATCCACAGTCACATTTATTTATTTTCCAAGCTATAGCTTGGAATATAGCTGTATATTTTACATACAGCAGGTTTTTTAAAGAACCGTAAAAAAGATTGCCATAGTGGTATCGTCACAGCCCTAATAATCATCATATCTAATATGATCAACACTTGTATAATTACAAATAACCAGCTTAGTTGTCTGCTCTTCAATTCAGACTTAAAGGTCAGACTGTTTGCGTTTGTGTGCAACTGTCAGGGGAGACTCGACAATCCGTGTGAATGTGAGACTGTATTATGTATGTGCAAGGGTGTGTTCATGTGTCTAACTGTGTGTAAGATTTGGGAGTGAAAGGTCTGCCTGGAACCCCCCAACGCACACACACACTCACTCGTCTCAGACCCCGATCTCCCACACACTCTTAAAAAACACAAGTTTGCTCTGTGTACAACCGCACACCACCAGTCAAATGGAGAAAAATGTGACCCTGTATCAGTCAATGGTTTACTTAGGGCCAACATCTACCTACTGTGGATTGATGTTATAGTGTGGAGGCAGGACTGGTGCTGGGATGGCATGAGGAGATGTGAGTGATGGTGAGAGACTGTGTGTTTGTGTGAGGAGACAGCATGGACGATTCCTCTGGGAAGTGACCAGGTGGGTGGAGAGAGGGCGGGGGGGATGGTGTGGGCTTATATGAGACTGACACTCCCCCTCCTCTCCCTGCCATGCACAGCCGTAGGATGGAGTAGGAGGATAGACTATGAGACACAGGATTGATGATGGCAGAGCGTGGTGAGGTGGCGAGATATTTGGTGTTGGGACGTGGAGGGTGTGGGGTGGAGCAGGACTAAAAGGGGATGAATCAATGAAGAACCACCACATGGTGCCCAGAGAGCGACAGACAGAGATGGAGCAAGGCAAAGAGGCCTAAGGAGAGAGGACTGTATTAGAATGGTAAAACAGTACTTTTCCTGTGGGGTGGTGGGGGGGGGAATCCCCCAAAAGTTTTATTTGTAAAGCGAACCCACCAGTGACCTTGTTTAGTTGTCCATAACACTGCTCCCCTGGATTGCCTTGTCAGTGTTTGTTTGCTTTGTCAACCCATAGAGATACATCATTGGTCAGTACACTGGTAACATGTAGGTAGTGCTGCCAAACAAAAAACATTGATTTTAAAAGTTTAACAAACCATACAACTATATGCACAAGGATTACGTTTAACAATTTTACACAGAACATTTCACAAAAACACATTTACTGAAAGAACTGTGCAGATGCAATGTTTAATAACAGAATTACGGTAAAATGTCCCTCGTTTCTTTCTTTTTAAAAAAAAATTTATGTGACCACGTTTCCAAAAACCTTTTAAATATCTGCTCTGAATTAAGATTCAAAGATGTCTGCAGAAAGAATGAGGTGTCAGCGATGACATGACACCTTGAATAATGTTGTTGTTGAACTACAGTAGGTGAAGTGGATTTACATCCGGTAATGGAATTACATCATGAGTCTCTTGATCTGTAATATACAGAAATGCATAATTGTGGATATTAATATAATTCTCTTCATGGTGATGTATCCTGAATATGTACACAAAGGTAGATATATGCAACATCCTTATTTTTTGCATATGTGGGTATTATTATACACACAGGCTATTATTGTATTGCGCCCCGCCCCCATACAAGACCACGTTTGGTTGACCCCGGACCAGACCAAATCTGAAACAATCATAGACGTACATCTGTTTCACAAGTTTGTACAGTAGAAGTAAAGTAGATATGTTCTGCACAGTAAAATACAGTACATTATCCTACGGGATGGGCACGGTTATTCGAATATTAGTATTCCAATACAAGAAAACTATTATAGGCCTATTTTAACACGGAAAAGGCTTTTTCTAAATTAAAACATCTGTGACGTTGTTACATACAAGAATATACCATGACATTTGAAATTATTAATTTGATAAAACAAACTTTTCAATTTTTATGACGTGCACGGTGCTCCCCATTAAATTTTTTTATTAAAATTTAAAGCAGTGGCCGACCTGTAGACACGTGTAGCTTGATGTTTATGTTGGCCAATCAAAGGGACTAAGGGCTGGAGTGAGAGTTCACTAATGCAATGCAAGATGGAATAAAATTTACTTTTGTTTTATCTGAATGGGCTGATGGAACGGATTGTGCAGTCAGATGGAACAGAGTAAATAAGCATTGTTTTAGCCGGTGGTAACTTGTGGAATAGAAACCGGCTGGAATGCGGTTTTAACCAATTAGCATTCAGGATTAGACCCACTCGTCGTATAATACTGTACATTACTGTGCTGTCCTAACTTGTGAAACATAGACGTCTGTGATTGGTTCAGATTTGGTCCGGCCAACTAATTTTCAACATCCGTGTCAGTCGCTACACAGTGGGTGAGCATGCTTGTTACAGGAATTGGAAAATGGATGGGAGGTAGGTGTCATGGTAGGTATCAGTAAGAGCCGGGAGAGGTGACATTTACTGGACAGAGAGGGAGAGTGAAAGGGAACTGTTGTCCAGACTGTTCTCACACTGGTTTTGACCACCAGATGACAATAAGAGAAAAAAAAATGGTTATGAGCTGGACATAACCGTATACCAGTGGAAGCGAGGACAGTAGCAGGTGACCCAACTCTGGTTTGTGACTACTCTGTCCCGTTTTAGCTAATTAAATTGCAGTAATTCAGTTACTGATTTGTTTAAGAATTATGTTTGAATAACTTAATTCATAAACAAACGTGATATCAATAAAAACACAATAATTAATCGGTAGGTCTACCTTCACATGTTACTTCTGTGAACTTACTGTCCTCCCTCCTCGTGAGGGAGAGAAATGAGAAATTAGAAAAACCTGTTAGATATGTGGGTTTAAACAGAATTACAAGGCACATGGCAATGTTCCCTAAACTAAAGGAAAATCCTTTCTCCAAAACTAAATGTTGATATTAGTTGGCAAGTTCAACATTACTGTGTTTAATGTATTTAAAATACCTTTTACGACTTTTTCTGGTAGATGTTGTCTAAGACCCCTTTTCCATCTGTTTGACCAGAAATCAAAGCCATTGCTTACTCCTAAGTTTTGGGATGGAAAATGGTTGAAAAATGTATATACTGTATGCCTTCATTTCTCAAAAATATAGACTCTTAGCTTTCATTTGACACACAATTTGACATGATCCTATGAACTTCACATGTTGTTGCTCATGGGTCCTTTTTAGATGGAAATGCTCATATGATATTTTGGCCGTATCGCCCAGCTCTACATTTATGAGAGGAGAGTAATGGTGGTGTGGGTGTCCTGGTGCTATGGAGTTCTGTAGTTCAGCAGCTTTCTACAGCTGTATGTAGACAGGTTGGAGATGACAGTCAATGTTCCCTCAGGTTCCCTTGGACTGATGCGTAGAATAAATATCAGCCCAAGCAGAGAAGCACGAGATTGAACTTCACTCAACTTTCTAGTTTTCCCCTTCAGCTAACACTATCATCGTTTCGCTCTACTATGGAAATTGGGATTGAATCAAGGCAATTTTTAGCCACTTGCAATTTAACATATCGTTACAAAATTAACTATGCAAGAGATGTTCTTGTATGCAGAGCACATTGGAGTATGATTCTATTGCATTGATAGGCACGACTCAGGCCCGTACTCTACACAGATCGGTGTGTCATAACCAATCAAAGCTGAAGTAGGCCTATATGCAAACAGCCATTGCCATATGCATTCGGAAAGAATTTAGACCCCTTCACTTTTTCCACATTGTGTTACGTTCAAGCCTTATTCTAATGACAGTGAAAACAGTTTTTTTTTACGTTTTTGCCTTATTTACAAACGTATGCAGACCCTTTGCTATTAGACCGGTGCATCCTGTTTCCATTGATCATCCTTGATGTAACTTGATTGGAGTCCAACCTGTGGTAAATTCAATTGATTGGACATGATTTGGAAAGGCACACCCCTGTCTATGTAAGGTCCCACAGTTGACAGTACATGTCAGAGCAAAAACCAAGCTATGAGGTCGAAGGAATTGTCCGTTGAGCTCCTAGACAGGATTGTGTCGACGCACAGATCTGGGGAATTCTACAAAGAAAATGTCTGCAGCATTGAAGGTCCCCAAGAACACAGTGGCCTCCATCATCCTTAAATGGAAGAAGTTTGGAACCACCAAGACTATTCCTAGAGCTGGCCCCCCGGCCAAACTGAGCAATGGGGGGAGAAGGGCCCTGGTCAGGGAGGTGACCAAAAACCTGGTGGTCACTTTGACAGAGCTCCAGAGGTCCTCTGTGGAAATGGGAGAACCTTCCAGAAGGACAACCATCTCTGCAGCACTCCACCAATCAGGCCTTTCATGGTTGAGTGCCCACACGGAAGCCACTCTTCAATAAAAGGCACATTTCAGCCCTCTTGGAGTTTGCCAAAAGGCACCTAAAGGACTCTCAGACCATGACAAACAAGATTCTTTGGCCTGAATGCCAAGCGCCACGTCTAGAGGAAACCTGGCGCCATTCCTACGGTGAAGCATGGGGGTGGCAGCATAATGCTGTTGGGATGTTTTTCAGCGGCAGGGACTGGGAGACTAGTCAGGATACTTTCCTAATGCACTGTATATCTGTGCCATTCACTTTGAACTGTACTGTGTTTAGGCTACAGTATGAGTGGTCGAAAGTAGGTGCGCTTGTTTTGAGATCAAAGCGAGAGCTGCATGTAGCCACGTGCACATTTGTTCAAATTTTTTGCTTGTTAGTGAGTTATTAGCCCACTTCTATTCAACAATGTGGGAGTTGTTGCTTTTAACAAGAGCACAAAATCTGTGCATTTCTAGCCATCTTCTAGCCAGCAGTCAGGTAAAGAGCTTTGTTGTATTTTGAGGGGCAGTGTTGTATTTTGACATCTTGAGAAAGCTAAGTAGCCAATAGGCAGAGCGTAGCATAACTTGAACTCCACACATTGGCTTTTACTGTAGGCTGAATGATAGAATAGTTCTTTCCATGTCAACATTTTATGGTATGCATTTTCTCCATTGATTTTGATGGTTGGCCACTGGTAGGCCTACATTATGATCAAATAGCCTACTTGGCCACTGTTAAAACTAACTTAATGCTGTTACAGCCTCAGTGTTCACAGTAAACCCGCCACGAAAGTTGCACAACAAGTTTGCGCTCAGCAGACCTGAAATTTGACCATTGCTCAAATAAATTAGAGGGGACATTGGTTCTAGTCCATGTGGTTATGGGAGTAAAACCTAGTTGATAACGTAAGAGAATTTTGCAAAGTGACCCATCTGGGTAGAGGGGTTTGGGTTTCACGTTGCCTTTCTTTTACGAATTGTCACACAAATAGTATTTTTCCCCATGCTTCATCTTAGTCCCTTAAGTGGTCAATACACTCTGTGACACCCTGCACCCCTGTAGGGATGGCTGTCAGTGTGTGTGTGTGTGTGTGTGTGTGTGTGTGTGTCAATAGGGCTGGTCTTGTGAGTTTGTGGGGTCTTTATTGTCTATGGAAGGTTTATGTAGTGTAGACCTGTGGTTTACTGGTTCTCTTTGTATCCTGTCCCCAGGGTGGGTTATGGCTTGTTGTTTTCTCCCAAGTGACCTCTGTGATCCCCTCTGATCCCAGGCCTCTTCTGTCTGAGCTTCATGTGACCACTCTGTGATCCGAACCTTCTGTGTCCTCACTGACTCTTCAACCATCCTCCTCTTTCATGCAGATCCCCCATCCTCTTCTCTCTCTCTTTTTCTCTCTCTCTCTCTCTCTCTCTCTCTATTTCGCTCTCGCTCGTACACAGACACAAACACCTCATTTCCCATCAGCAACCTGTCAGCCCTCCTCTGCTCGCCCCCCTGCACCAAATTCCTCACCCTCTCACGCTTGAATGTTTTTCCTCTTTCCTCATCCCTGCTCCTTTCTCTCTGTTTGTCCATGTTTCTCCCCTTACCCTTTTTCTCTGTTTGTCCATGTTTCTTCCCTTACCCTTTCTCTCTGTTTGTCCATGTGTCTCCCCTTACCCTTTCTCTCTGTTTGTCCATGTGTCTCCCCTTACCCTTTCTCTCTGTTTGTCCATGTTTCTCCCCTTACCCTTTCTCTCTGTTTGTCCATGTTTCTCCCTTACCCCTCTCACTTTCTCTCTTATCTATTATTTTGTTCTCCATCTTTCTACCTTATGTCTTTCTTACTTTTATATATCTCTCTTGCTGTTTCTCTCGCTCTCTCTCTGTCTCTCTCTCTCTCTCTCTCTCTCTCTCTGTCTCTGTCTCTGTCTCTCTCTCTCTCTCTGTCTCTGTCTCTGTCTCTGTCTCTCTCTCTCTGTCTGTCTGTCTGTCTTTCTCTCTCTGTGTGTGTGTGTGTGTGTGTGTGTGTGTGTGTGTGTTTCCCCCTCTATCTGTCAGTTCAAACAACGACAAAGCGTCTACCCCGCCAGTGTTTTGGTAAATAGCTGAGGGATGGGGTTGGAGAAATGTAGCCACTCTCAAATGTATAGGATACAAGGAATGACCATCCATGAGCTTCACATTATAATTCTAACCATATGTTGAGGCTATACAGTGTTGGTTTAAAATAAGGCCTACATTGGTTACAAACAAAGATTTAAAACAAGCGTATATGTTGGGCTGTGATGGGGTACGTCTTTTAAACTAAGCCCATGAGGCATTTATAAGTTATGTTCTTCAGGAATCAATGGGTGTCTATCAATAATTTAAAAAGTCTAAAAAATGTATGTAGCAATCACAGATCGCTCATTTAAGTAAAGTCTTGCCGTAATTTCAAATGGTAATACTAACTACACTGTTGGTTGTTAAAACATTTCCCAGGTTTAAACTGATGATAGTGAGTAGTAGTGTAGATGAATAGCTGTTGATGTTAGACAGATGTAGGAGGGTGCTGAATGTAATTAATATGTCATAATCACAACCTCTGTTTATCCCACTCAGCCACACATTTAGCTGGGCTGTCACAGCATTGTCAGAGAGTTTACGCCTGCGTTGTCGTAGAGTTTTCACCATCTCTGAACTCTTTGATTTCATTCTCCATTTCATGTGAAGGTCTTTCTCTCGCTCCTTGTCTCTTCCCCTCTATCTCTCCATTTCTCTCTCTCTCTCTCTTTTAATTTTTCTCCTGGCCGTTGTGGCTGTGTCGTCTCTTTGACAGCAGTCTCTGAGCTTTCACTCAGCCTTCCTGTCTCTGTGAAGTCATTCTCCATTAATAATGGCGGTTGCGCTGAATATTTTACTCTGTCGCTCGGCAGTACATTATCCTGCCTTTGACGCCACACAGCCTGACAACTTTTATTTCAACCGAGAGCTCTGTGACTGAGACTTGACGCCACACAGCGACAGAAAGACCGTTGTCTGCCTGACAACTTTTATTTCAACCGAGAGCTCTGTGACTGAGACTGTTTTGTGAGGAAGTTGTGTGTTTTTCTGCCCCCCCCACCCACACTTTATGAAAGCAATAGGTCCTTTTGAAAAATGGCAGAGGATATTATTTTTCTTGTTGAACATATATTATTGACACTATCTAGGAATAGTGCGTGTTGTTTGATAAAAGAAAAGATGTCAGCACTACTATAAGTGTCCAGTCAGTGTATTAAAGCAGGTAACTGCTTTGTGAACTGTCACAGTGTTCAAGAACATTGGAGTTGTCTTACATACACAGGAAACAACGTGTTTTCTTATTGTGCTGTTATCCTTTAAATAACTCACAGGAAGGTGGGTTGTAGATGTTTTTGCATTTGTGTTTTTCCCTAAAATGGCTAATCCATGGTAGTTCACTCTGGATTATGTTGTAGATTAGAATTACTGAAGTGTCTAGCTCTTCTCTCTAATCTTAACTCCAACTGGTGTGTCCTCTCTATCTCTCTCTCTCTCTCTCCACCCGTAGGTGAACATGGTGCAGTGACCATGTTCCCTCTTTTCCTGTTGGACAACCACATGACAGCACGCGAGCTGGGGTTCTGGAACGGCGTGATCGCCATGGGCTTCTCCATCTGTGGCTCCTCCCTCGGTGGCCTGCTGCTCTCCCAGTTCAGGTAGCGTTCAGAGGCAACGCGCTCCTGGTAGCGTTCAGAGGCAACGCGCTCCTGGTAGCGTGTGCGTATGTGTGTTTAATGGAAGTAAACACAGCCCTTAGAGCTGTGTAGCCCCTCTCTCTCTCTCTCTCTCTCTGTGTGTGGGGCCCCCGCAGTGTGAGATGTGTGGTATGAGAGCAGCATGTGGGAGATGCTGTGTAGCCTCCAATGTTACTTAGAGAGACAATGAGACAGGCCCCAACATAAACACTATGCCTATGCCCTACAACTTCTGCAGCTTATAATGTAAAACAATCCACCAATAATCAACCATTTCTATTTGCCTAAACTGAAGTTGTCTTATTTTTTTAAAAGATCAAAGATCACAAACTCAGATTGTTTAATTGTGCCAATTGTCACTCACTCATAGTGTAAGTTCAAAATGTCACTCACTCATAGTGTAAGTTCAAAATGTCACTCACTCATAGTGTAAGTTCAAGTCTCTCCTTGACCTCCTCTGTTTTTTCTACCAATAGCCTGAAGTTCTTAGCAAGCTGTGGTAGTACAATGTGAACACATGCTCGTCCAACATCTCATTACAAAACCCACGGGCATTAATATGGAGTTGGTCCCTCCCATTTGCTGCTATAACAGCCTCCACTCTTCTGGAAAGGCTTTCAATTAGATGTTGGAACATCGCTGCGGGGACTTGCTTCTATTCAGCCTCGAGCGTTAGTGAGGTCGGGCACTGATGTTGGGCGATCAGGACTGACTCGCGTCGGCATTCCAATTCATCCGAAAGGTGTTTGGTGGGGTTGAGGTCAGGGCTCTGTGCAGGCCAGTCAAGTTCTTCCACACCGATCTCGACCAAACCATTTCTGTATGGACCTCGCTTTGTGCACAGGGCATTGTCATGCTGAAACTTCCACAAACTGTTGCCACGAAGTCAGAAGTACAGAATCGTCTAGAATGTAATTGTATGCTGTAGTGTTAAGATTTTCCTTCACTGGAACTAAGGGGCCTAGCCGGAACCATGAACCACTTCACAATAAAAACACTTACAGTTGACCGGGGCAGCTGTAGCAGGGCAGAAATTTGATGAACTGACTTGTTGGAAAGGTGGCATCCTATGACGGTGCCACGTTGAAAGCCACTGAGCTCTTCAGTACGGGCATTCTATTGCCAATGTTTGTCTATGGAGATCGCATGGCCTTGTGCTCGATTTTTATACACCTGTCAGCAACGGGTGTGGCTGAAATAGCCGAATCCACTAATTTGAAGGGGTGTCCACATATTTTTGGTCATGTAGTGTACGTTTTGAAATTCCGCACCTGCATATCAAAGCAGGGCTGAAGTCGTTATTCAGGTATCACTCTACACACAGTATACATTTCAGCACCGTGCCTCAGCTTCAGAGATTTAAGTTCTCCTTTCAATTGCTAGTTAACCTTACACTTTCACCAACTGCCATCACAGCACATACAGTACCCTAACTCAACCTCCATTGCAGAAGACCATACATCTGCCCGTAGTTTCACATTATAGCTTCTAGCGCTCACAAAGCTAGATGGGTTAATGGTAATACTACCAGTAGCATCTATCTGAAATAGGCCCTATATGAAGGGAATACCAATATTGTCTGCACAGCTTGCTCCGAGGTTTTCTCACGTTATCCGTAAAATAATTTTAGAATCCTTTTTGTTTTGAAATCTCTTTCACAACTTTTCTTTCGTTTTGTTTGTTTGTTTCTTTCTTTCTTGTAAAGGACTCGGGCAGAATTGTCACACACAGAGGTACGTTCACCTGACACTGTACACACAGTCCAGAGTTACGTTCACCTGACACTGTACACTCAGTCCAGATTCCCACAGAGTGATTCCTACCCCTGAGCCCCCACGTCCCAACACGCATACACACACTACACACACACAGACACACACACACACACACACACACACACTACACAAAGCCCATCCACCAGGCTGGTTTAATGCTCTAAAAGCTCATTTGGACTCTTATCCCGGGCCCCATCAGAAACGCCTGACTGGCCAGAGACTGGCCACAACCTGAGAGCCTGTATGGTATCGGGGCCCAGCCTGTGTGAGGTGTCAGTTGCAAGGCAGGTTCTCCTCTCTCTCCCCATCACCACGGCAACTCCCCAGAGAGCCAGATTTCAAAGAGTGTCATTGAGAAGGGAGAGAATCAAGAATGAATGGAAAGAATGTCTTTAGCATGTGAATGCTAGCAGATTGGTTTTCACGTTGGAAGGGCCCTGTAGGTGCTGTAGACTTACAGACTGATAGAATGGACCGAAGACAGATTTTCTATTTGATATACCATTTTTAGATAGTTTGTAGATCAGTCCCTTTTTTCAAATTTTGTTGCATTGCAAAGTGTCATTGACCTACACAAAATACTCCCTAATGTCAAAGTGAAAAGAAAATTCTACAAATGTTTACAAATGAATAAAACTTAAGTAACTAAAATATAATTGTTAGTTTCATATGTAAGTTCAGGAGTAAAATTAACAAATCACATAAAGTTACATGGACTCTGTATGAAATTACAGGGATTGACATGATAATTTTGTGACTACCCTTTCCTCTGTCCCCCATACATACAACATCTCTAAGGTCCCTCAGTCAAGTATTGAATTTGAAGCACAGATTCAACAACAAAAGATCAGGGAGCTTTCCGGAAGCCTCATAAAGAAAGGCAATGATTGGTAGATGGGTAACAATAACAAATCAGATATTTAATATCTTCTTTAAGCACGGTCAACTTAATAATTATGCTGTGGATGATGATTTATTAAGCCACCCAGACACAACAAAAGATAGTCATCCTTCGGAACTGTACTGCAGGACAGGAAGGAAACTGCTCTGGGATGACGCCATGAGGCCAGTGGTGATTTTTTTTTAAACGTAACAGAGTTCAATAGCTGTGATGGGAGAACCGAGGTTGGATCAACAACATTGTACTTACTTCACAATAATTACATAAATGACAGAGTGAAAATAATAATAATAATAATAATAATATGCATCCTGTATCCAACAAGGCACTAAAGTTATAAGGCAGAGGAATCAACTTTTTGGCCTAAATGCAAAGCCTTATGTTTAGGGCAAACACAACACATCACTGAGTAACTACCTCCTTATTTTCAAGCATGGTGGTGGCTGCATCATGTTATGGGAATGCTTGACATCGGCAAATACTGGTCAGTTTTTCAGGATAAAATGAAACGGTATGGAGAACAGGTAAAATCCTAAAGGAAAACCTGCTTTAAACCAGACAGTGCTAGAGGAATACACCTTTCTGCAGGACAATAACATACAACACAGTGAATGTTCCTGAGTGGCCAAGTTAGAGTTTTGACGTAAATCTGCTTGAAGATCTATGGCGTGACGTAAAAATTGCTATCCAGCCATGACACCCAACACCTTGACAGAGCTTGAAGAATTGTTAAAAGAATAATGGGCAAATATTGCACAATCCAGGTGTGCAAAGCTTTTAGAGACTTACCCAAGAAGACTCCACTGTAACCACTGCCAAAGGTGTTTCTAACTTGTATTGACGCAAGGGTGTGAATACTTATCTAATCAAAGTACAGTCAAGTATTTCTCACAGAAAAGTATTGAAATTACACATGTTTTGCTATACACATGTTTATTTCCTTTGTGTGTATTGGAACAACACAAAAAAACGGAGGAAAAAAAGCACATTTTACATAATTTCACACAAAACTCCAAAAATGGGTCGGACAAAATTCTTGGCACCCTTTCAAAATTGTGGATAAATAAGTTTGTTTCAAGCATGTGATGCTCCTTTAAACTCACCTGGGGCAAGTAACAGGTGAGGGCAACATAACAATCACACCTGGAAGCAGATAAAAAGGAGAGAAGTTGACTCAGTCTTTGCATTGTGTTTCTGTGTGTGCCATGGAGAACAGAAAGAGGAGAAGAGAACTGTCTGAGGACTTGACAACCAAAATTGTGGAAAAATATCAACAATCTCAAGGTTACAAGTCCATCTCCAGAGATCTAGATGTTCCTTTGTCCACAGTGCGCAACATGATCAAGAAGTTTGCAACCCATGGCACTGTAGCTAATCTCCCTGGATGTGGACGGAAGAGAAAAATTTATGAAAGGTTGCAACGCAGGATAGTCCGGATGGTGGATAAGCAGCCCCAAACAAGTTCCAAAGAAATTCAAGCTGTCCTGCAGGCTCAGGGTGCATCCGTGTCAGAGCGAACTATACATCGACATTTGAATGAAATGAAACGCTATGGCAGGAGACCCAGGAGGATCCCACTGCTGACACAGAGACATAAAAAAGCAAGACTACAGTTTGCCAAAATGTACGTGAGTAAGCCATAATCCTTCTGGGAAAACGTCTTGTGGACAGATGAGACCAAGATAGAGCTTTTTGGTAAAGCACATCATTCTACTGTTTACTGAAAACGGAATGAAGCCTACAAAGAAAAGAACACAGTACCTACAGTCAAATATGGTGGAGGTTCAAAGATGTTTTGGGGTTGTTTTGCTGCCTCTGGCACTGGGTGCCTTGACTGTGTGCAAGGCATCATGAAATCTGAGGATTACCAAAGGATTTTGGTTCGCAATGTAGGGCCCAGTGTCAGAAAGCTGGGTTTGCGTCCGAGATCATGGGTCTTCCAGCAGGACAATGACCCCAAACATACTTCAAAAAGCACCCAGAAATGGATGGCAACAAAGCGCTGGAGAGTTCTGAAGTGGCCAGCAATGAGTCCAGATCTAAATCCCATTGAACACCTGTGGAGAGATCTTAAAATTGCTGTTGGGAAAAGGCGCCCTTCCAATATGAGAGACCTGGAGCAGTTTGCAAAAGAAGAGTGGTCCAAAATTTTGGGTGAGAGGTGTAAGAAGCTTATTGATGGTTATAGGAAGCGATTGATTTCAGTTATTTTTTCCAAAGGGTGTGCAACCAAATATTAAGTTAAGGGTGCCAAGAATTTTGTCCGGCCCATTTTTGGAGTTTTGTGTGAAATTAGGTCAAATTTGCTTTTTTTCCTCTCTTTTTTTGTGTTGTTCCAATACACACAAAGGAAATAAACATGTGTATAGCAAAACATGTGTAATTTCAATACTTT
This sequence comes from Thymallus thymallus, assembly GCA_023634145.1. Taxonomy (NCBI): domain Eukaryota; kingdom Metazoa; phylum Chordata; class Actinopteri; order Salmoniformes; family Salmonidae; genus Thymallus; species Thymallus thymallus. The sequence goes on along the minus strand of CM042402.1, from coordinate 33,156,247 downwards.
TCTGTGAGAAATACTTCAGGGGTGCCAACACTTTTGGCCATGACTGTATATTAGTGTTTCATTTCACATACATTTTGACATTACATAGTATTTTTTTAATCCCACTTTGTAAAACAATAAAATGTGAAGAAATCCAAGGGTGTTGAATGCTTATGAAAACCACTGTCTGCTCATATTAGCCTGTTAAATCAAACTAAGCTGTGGTAAGGTCAATGTCAGATGGGTTGGATTGATTTCAGATATCAGACAGTGACACGAGCCAGGTTCATCTGATTGACAGGATCCTTTGGAGAATGATTGCCACAGTGGTAATCCCTGGGTGACACACACACTGCTCTAAACAGTTGAGCATCCTAATGGTCATTTAATTAACTTCCACACTGGGGAGCTCCTTAGGTTATTGATTACCCGTGAGCCTTACCCTCCGTGAGACAAGGCTCTTAGACTAACAGGGAATTGATTAGCGTCACTTGTGTGAGCTACTGTAGAGGGAAATATCATGTTTGTTTTTGTTAGCACTCCAGTATTCTTTACCTGTGTGTGTGTATGTGTGTCAAATTGCATTTTGTCTACTCTTAGAAAAAAAGGTGCTATCTAGAACCTAAAAGGGTTCTTCGGCTGTCCCCATTGGAGAACCCTTGTTGGTTCCAAGTAGAACCGTTTTGGGTGCCATGTAGGAACCTTTCCACAAAGTAACCCTTTCCACAAATGGAGCCAAAAAGGGTTTTACCTGGAAACAAAAAGGGTTCTCCTATGGGGGCAGCCAAATAAACCTTTATGTAACCTTTATTTCCAAGAGTGTGACTGGTTGTCTTGTCTCCACAGCATTGGGTCTCTGATGAGGCGGGTGTTTATAATGCGGACGGTCAGCATGGCGTTCCAGAGCTCCCTCCTAACTGTGCTGGAACCCTCCCCACTCATGAAAGGTGAGAGAAGACCCGACCGCACTCTTGACTAGGAAGCATGGTCATCAGTTCACACACACACTAACCTTGGACATGCAATACATCATTGACTCTAACCATCCTGTCCTTTACCACTGATCGGGACTCATACGCGTCCCTAGTCCCCCACTAGCCACGTCTATTCATACGCGTCCCTAGTCCCCCACTAGCCACGTCTATTCATACGCGTCCCTAGTCCCCCACTAGCCACGTCTATTCATACGCGTCCCTAGTCCCCCACTAGCCACGTCTATGTGTCCATCCGTAGCTATACATCATGTTTACCTTGCACGATGTGGGAGCAGGTGACTGATGAATGAAGGCAGACACCTTGATGTGACCTCACTGACTCACACAGGTAGCTATGAAAATTCTGAACAGACCCACAGGGCTCGCAGAGCGATCCGCTTTTGTACACGAAAGCTGCACCGGATGGACTTTACCGGATACCCATAGCATGCATCTACAACTGACCCACTGAGGTATACAGAACCGGAGACTGCGTCCAAGATGTCCGAACCGTTGTTTTCAAGGTAATCCACTCTCGTTCGCATGCACCGATTCATGGAAGTCTATGTCCGGGTTGCATCCAGTTTACACGAACCAACGTCACATGCGCAGTAGCACTCTGTGCGCACAGGGAACGTCCTCACGTCATCCAAAAAAAACGTGGCAGACGTTGGATGAATATAAAATGTTAATTTCCTTTGCTGTAATTCAATTAAGGTGATTACTAAAGTGTCTTATTAGGAATTTTCTAATCTAACTTTATGTGGCCGTCTTTCTGGGCCGGACGTCAATACCGAAACAAAACTGTAAGAGCCGTTCTTCTAGACCGGAACCCTGGGCCCTTGCTCTAACCCCACATACTCTAACCCCCTGTCCCCATGGCAAAACAAATAACACGTTTGATACTCAAAGTCCATTCAGTATGTTGCATTAGCCCATAAGCCATGCATGATCCCTAGCCAAGCAGACATGGGTTCAAATAAATATTGTTGTCAAAAAATTATGATGGGAATCGCTGCTAGGATACACAAGTAGATCTACACATCTCAGATCCCCCTCTCTCTGCTCTCTCACAAACATTCCATTTTAATCTCATGCAAGTGAAGGAAGGCTAAATGAAGAACAGAAACTCTGTGTGTGTGTGTGTGTGACCTGTTCGAACCGTTCACTCTTAAAACCTCTGGAAAGGAGGCCTTCCTCTTAGAGCAAGAACCAATGATGTCAAAGATCCCAATATGTGACTGTTTTGCTGCAAAATTCTCAATATTACATGAGTGCCCCCTTTATCTCTGATGAGTTGAGTTAGTGTCTCACTCTCTGAATCCTATGAAATGGAGAAGTCTTATTCAGCAAAACTCGACATCTCTGGTGAATAATTCACTGTCAGTGGGAGCTGAGAGATGCTCCGTGTCGCCTGTGTTCTGCTCTTCTCCTGAGAGGGAACAACTTGTTTGGGGGAACGCGAGGAGACTGCACCCCCCCCTCACTTCCGCCTTTGTTGTCTCTGTTCAGCAACAGATCAGGCTCCGCTGATATACGGTGTGCCGTTGAGCACTCACACCATCCATCCAGTAAGAAGCTCTGAGCAATAAGGGAGATCTAAATAGCACTAACTTAGAACCAGACGTGACAAAATGTCTCGCAACATTGTGCTATTGTGTTGACATTGCTGTCAAGGCTGTTTCTCAGGCTGTGTTCGTGCCCCTCAGGTATGGCTGTGTTGAGTTTGAGCGTTCAGCACTTTCTGGGTGGCCTCATCACCACGCTCACCTTCACGACCATGATGCACTGTACACAGAGAGCGGAGGAGAGTGTACAGGTAAGAGCCACTCTCTACATACCTGTCAATCCAGTACCTACAGTGCCTTCAGAAAGTGTTCATCACACCCCTTGACTTATTCCACATTTTGTTGTTACAGACTGAATTCAAAATGGATCGAATAGATATCTTTTTTTACCCATCTACGCACAATACCCCATGACAAAGTGAAAATGTTTTTTCAAATGTATTGAAAATGAAATACAGAAATAGCTCATTTACATAAGTATTCACACCCCTGAGTCAATACATGTTAGAATCACCTTTGTGATTATTTCTGGGTAAGTCTCTTAAGAGCTTTGCACACCTGGATTGTACAATACAGTATTTGCTTATAATGTTTTTATTAATAAATTGTTGTTGGTTGTTGATCATTGCTAGACAGCCATTTTGAAGTCTTACTACAGATTATGAGCCGATTTAAGTCAGAACTGTAACTAGGCAACTCCGGAACATTCAATGTCATTGTGGTAAGCAACTCCAGTGTGTATTTGGCCTTGTGTTTGAAGGTCCTCAAGAACACTCTAACATACATTTGTTTGAGACAGGATTGTGTCGAGGCACAGATCTGGGGAAGGGTACCAAAAAATGTCTGCAGCATTGAATGTCCCCAAGAACACAGTGGCCTCCATCATTCTTAAATGGAAGATGTTTGGAACCACCAAGACTCTTCTTAGAGCTGGCCTCCTGGCCAAACTGAGCAGGGGAGAAGGGCCTTGGTCAGGGAGGTGACCAAGAACCTGATGGTCACTCTGACAGAGCTCTAGAGTTCCTCTATGGAGATGGGAGAGCCTTCCAGAAGGACAACCATCTCTGCAGCACTCTACCAATAAGGCCAGATGGAAGCCACTCTTCAGTAAAAGGCACATGACAGCCTGCTTGGAGTTTGCCAAAAGGCACCTGAAGGACTCTCAGACCATGAGAAACAAGATGATCTGGTCTGATGAAACCAAGATTGAACTCTTTGGCCTGAATGCCAAGCGTCACATCTGGAGGAAACCTGGCACCATTCCTACGGTGAAGCATGGTGGTGACAGCATCATGCTGTGGGGATGTTTTTCAGGGACTGGGAGACTCGTCAGGATCGAGGGAAAGATGAACGGAGCAAAGTATAGAGAGATCCTTGATGAAAACCTGCTCCAGAGTGCTCAGGACCTCAGACTGGGGCGAAGGTTCACCTTCCAACAGGACAACAACCCTAAGCACTCGAATCCATCCGGCCGTGATTGAGAGTCCCATAGGTCGGTTAACAATTGGCCCAGCGGGTAGACCATCATTGTAAATAAGAATTTGTTCTTAACTGACTTGCCTAGTTAAATAAAGGTTAAATAAAAATAAATAAAATAAAATAATGCTGGCTAGCCAGCTAAGTAATTTTAGCAGATAGCCAATGTTAGCTAGCAACGAACCAAAACATTGTCTAGATAGAAAGTTGCTTTTGACCACATCCTTTTTGGTAATGTTAGGATAAAAGTTTATAGTCAACAAGATGAGTAGCTTAAAACAGATCAATATCTTTGGTTTTGTAATGCTGATTTTGTCAAACTCGCTGGAGGTTGCAGGACTTTTCTTTCCTTTTGTTTCACAAATGGCATGTGTAATTCGGGGCGGCCCCTCTATAAAAGTCGCTGGCCACACACCAATAAACAGACTTGATAGTCAAACTATCACTTAAATAGCAGCTAACCGTTGTCACTTGATATCCTATGGCAGGTCCTGATTCGTTGAAGTTAACTAACAGAATAAGTGATCGGCAATAAGTGATGTCCAAAATATAGATAGAAGCCTTCTACAAGTTTTCATCTAACCAACCATGTATAGCTTATTCCAAGTTTCTGTGTGGCCTTTGAATACTGTTAGTTTAAACAGCGCTGTAACCCAAACGTTTGCCCCCTGTTCTATTGATTTCAGTCTGACATTGATTGACATGATTTTAACAAACGAAAGTGTTGCGTTACTCTTACCACTTGAATAAAAATGCAACCCTTCAAAATGTCAAAAAGCTTTCTTCTACAAATTGTCCTCTAACCAGTGATGTACATATTATTCCCACATTCCATACGTTTTTTTTGAGCTGTGTTTAGTTTTAACAGGACGTGAAACCTGTTACATTGGCCTATTTATCGATGTGATTAATAAGATGCAACGACGGCATCATTTTCAACTGAAGCTTTAGGAATATAAATTGAACTTTTCAACATTAATTTCCAATGGTATTGTACTTAATGAGGTCAGAACTGCTGAATGAGTCCAAAAACGTGCTGTGATTTGATTTATTTTGATGATATACACTATATATACAAGTGTTTGGACATCCCTTCAAATTAGTGGATTTGGCTATTTCAGCCACACCCGTTGCTGACAGGTGTATAAAATTGAGCACACATCCATGCAGTCTCCATAGACAAACATTGGCAGTAGAATGGCCTTACTGAAGAGCTCAGTGACTTTCAACGTGGCACTGCCACTGTAATAGGATGCCAACCTTTCCAACAAGTCATTTTGTCAAATTTCTGCCCTGCTAGAGATGCCCCGGTCAACTGTAAGTGCTCTTATTGTGAAGTGGAAACGTCTAGGAGCAACAACGGCACAGCTGCGAAATGGTAGGCCACACAAGCTCACAGAGCGGGAGAGATGATAGATTGACATTTTTAAACAATGGGTTTATTTTGGGGTGCAAAAAAATAGAGCTATGCTATTTGGACCGGGCTGCTGCAATGTCAGACTGTAGTTTTTGTGTTTATACTTTTTCATAACGACAAAGACAAGTTTGATGTAGGACAACAATAGAATGTTCATGATTTAATGCTTGCCAAAGCCGGTTAGATGAAAGGCAACATTTTTTTAAAGAAAATACAGAAAAGATACCTAGGTCCAGAAGTGAATGGAACACGTTTGTTCCCAGCTACACCTTTCAGATGTAAAGAAAATATGGTATAAAAGAGAGAGAGCGCAGTGTAACACCTAGAACGTAATTTCCCATGGTCCAGTCAGGTCCTAGGTGTGAGAAAAACGCGTGTTAAATAAGATAGGAGATAATGTCTTGCATTATATTAACAAAAAAACAAAGGATCTAGAAGTCTCTAAAACAAATTATGTTAAGCTTAAAATCACGTTTTTATACGTAAAGTTTCTCTCATGGAATGTGAAAATGTCATGGGGATGCTTATGCTCCATTGTTTACATATTCGTTGGTGGCCCACACTTTTACCTCTGCTTGGAGGAGAGGCTTCTACCTAAGAAGATGAGATTCTCCGAAACCAGGGCGCGGCCACTAGGGTGGTCTGTTATGTAAGCCAGCCAGCAAAACAGAAACTCCTGGCTGTCCTGCCCTGTTCTGTTCCCTCTCTCTCTCTCTCTCTCTCCTCTCTCCCCACTGTTCTCCTTGCGTTTGCGGTGTCAACGGGCAGTACAGGTAGCCCTCCTCAAAGCAACAACACCTTTACACTTCTCTCTTTTTCACTCGCTCCATTTTTCCATCTCTCTCTTTTGACTTTTTTTTTTTTTTTTGTCCCGTTTAAACTGGGCCATCGCTGCCTGGAGGTGATTCCGTTTGCAGCCTCTCAAACATCACTCAATCAATTCTGAAGGTGAGTTGCCTCAGTTCTACCAAGGAGTAACATGACTAGAAATACTAAGCCAAGGAGGATACAAGGCTGTGTCTGGGCAATTAAGGAAGATGAAACAAAGCTAATCACAAATCCTTGATGATGAAGACTTCCGATAACCTCCGGGGTTAATTTGAAACGTTCTCATGACACATATAGCTGCCTGTTATTTTAAGGTCATATCCAGTGACAGAAAGCTGATACCATGAGTGCTTGTCGAGGGCCCAGGAGAGAGAAACAGAATCCCTTAAACAAGTTCACTCGAATAAAAGCACTTCACTTAACTCGGGTCTACAGGCGCTCCGGCTGTGTGAACCCGGCTCAACCCAGCACTGGACCCAGCAACGATGCCTGGGAAATGTCTCCTTTACAGCTCGCCCGTTTTGCCACCAGTGACCATTTGTCCGAGTCGGGTAACTGGCTAAGTTACTCATAGCCACACAGGAGCTATATTACAATGGCACAACGAACGAAGGCCTTGTCGCCTTTTCACCACTCAGTTTTAATCATCCAAGTCATCTACTCACCGTAATCATTCAACAATGTTTTCCACGGCAACCTAGTATTGATTTAGGTTCTTCTCACTTTGATCATGTGTATTTAGGCGTAGCCAGAACTGTACTGATAACTCTTATCCAGAGAGACTTACAGGAATAATTAGGGTGGAGACCCACGGTGGTGGAGACCCACGGTGGTGGAGACCCACGGGGTTGGAAACCCACGGATCTGCGTTAGTTATGTTGTTGCTGTGGGCCTGAGATGTAGAGTCTGGGATGTTAGGTAATCTGTGTTGGTCCTGTCTCGCTCGCTCTTTTTCTCTGCTCTTCTCTCCTCTCTAAGAGCCTGCAGGCCTGGACCAGATACCCCTCACCAGCTGGCCTCCATCCACACATTGGAGAGAAAAATCTCAAGCTTTATCGCTCCTTTCATTCTTCTGCAGTATTTCTTTCCTTTTCTCTGTCTCCTGCTCCTCCTCCTTTTGTTGTAGGAATTTGTCTCCTGTTTGTTTTCTTGTAGATGGCCACACCCCTAGACAGAAATTTATTTTATTTCTGCCCTCACCCCTACTTAACCCTCTCCTCTTCTCCCTACAGGCTACCCACTACAGTTTTCTGTCCACTCTGGAGGTACTGGGGAAGCTGATGTTCAGTGCCCTGGCGGGGGGCCTGGTGGACTGGGTGGGTTTCCCCACCGCCTTCCTCCTCTTCCTGGTTCTCTCGGCCGGCACAGCCCTCCACGTCTGGAGGGCCACGGACACCGGAGCCCTCAGGGAACAGCTCAAAGAACAGCCCAAGTGATCAGCTCTTCCCCGACAGATCAACCATCCCTTATTAGCACCCCCTCCCCATCCAAACCAGCAAAGATCCTCGTCAACACAATCCCTCTCACTCAGTGGTCCCCAACACCCGCTCTTTGAGAGTAATACAGTGTGCATGCAGTTTTTTTTTTCTAACACGTCTGATCAAGCTACTCAAGGTGCCGATAATCAGTTGAGTCGTTAAACAACGTGTGTGTGTGTGTGTGTGTGTGTGTGTGTGTGGGTGGGTTTGGATATTTTTCCAGGACACCGATGTGTAGCGGTATGGAGTTGGGGGATTGGATCGGTAGCGTAAGGGATGGGGAGAGCAATACAGGGAAAGCAGTTAAAGGTTTGTTGGAGGACATACCATCTAAGCCATTTTCATATCTGCCAAGCCAGCAATAAAACTTAAGCCAGCCGTTATACTTAGTCAGGGATTAGCCAGTGATGAAGGTTCTATCATGTCTTATCAGTTTGCCATTGCACTAGTTCTGTGGTGAGGTTTACGAATCCCTACTACCTCTGTTTAAAACTGTAAGATATGCAGAAGAGGCGGAGTAGAGTACAACATTTTCTAGCTACAGTACGGTTCTGATTAGAGATAGCTTGCTTGAACCGTTACACAACCTCAGCAAGCCTAGGTTAGTTAGCGCAGTTGGGGAATATGCCTTACATAATGCATGGTGGCAAGTTTCATGGCGGCAGGTAGCCTAGCGGTTAGTGTGTTGGATCAGTAACCTAAATGTCGCTGGTTCGAATACCCGAGCCGACAAGGTGGAAAAACCTGTCGATGTGTCCTTGAGCAAGGCACTTAACCCTAATCTGCTCCAGGGACTGACCCTGTAGGTAGGCCGTCATTGTAAATAATAATTTGTTCTTAACTGACTTGCCTAGTTAAATAAAGGTTAAATACATTTTTTTTAAGTTTGGCTAAGTATATATATTTTTTATGGATTCAGGTCATTTTGATGTATTCTGGAAGGGGGAAAATAATTATTTTTAATGTTACATAGGATACTACCTGCTAATATTACTTATTTCTGTTAAGTTATGTGTAAAGTTCTTAATAATAACACACCTTATCTAATCTCTTTTTAGTGGGCTTGAAACATACAGCAGCTGAAGCAACTTAGATTGCAGTGCCTTTTTTTTGTTTAACGAGCGGTTCATTCGACCGGCGAGAGGCGTCTACTGACAAAAGAACGCAAATATTCAGCCAATGCCTCACACCAATTGAATACCATCTGTCTTTTGATGACAATATCTCTCATTGTGATGGCTGAGTGATAATATAACAGATAGCCGTAGAGGTGACAGGTCAGGGAGGCGACATAGTGGCACAGGGCCTAGGCAGTTTCAGATAGGGACAGCCATGGAGAGAGAGAACCAGAGCAGCCGTTTTATGAATTGGCTTGAATGGCAAGGTCACTGTGACCAATGCAGCCATGCTCACTCTAATGTAAAGCATTTGTTGCAAAGCACACCCCTGTCTCTGACACGTGCTGAGAGACTGGCACAAAATAAAGCTGATACCCAAACGTCTATGTGCTGTGTATGTGTGCTTGTTACTGTAGTAACGTTCATATCCTGTAAAAATCTTCAGAGTGTTTAGCTCAGCTTCAACGTTCTTAGTTATTGTGGAAATTGACACACTCTGTGTTACTTTGTGCATGCAACGTCATCTCGCTGAGCCTATCTTTTAATATCAATATAACACCGGTATATTATATCCAGTGACAATGGGATTTAGGCTAGCCGTTGTTAGGGACATTTCAACATGCCAAATCTTGGGACACAATTATAAATTCCTCACACACGCCTCCCCATATATCCACTCTATATCACTTTGGATAAAAATCTAATTATATCTTGGCCATCCTGATAACCATAGCTCTGTGTGTGTGTGTGTGTGTGTGTGTGTGTGTGTGTGTGTGTGTGTGTGTGTGTGTGTGAGAGCGACCCCATTGTCTCCCATTGCACATCTGCCCTAAGGGTGAATCCCAGTCAACCTTTTATCTTTCCTTCTATACCTCTCCCCTTGTTACGTAAAACACACTCATCACATTCTGTCTGCGGCGTTGATATCTCTCAGGAAGTGCAGGTGGTATAGACATTCTTAACCCACGTTGATCACGTTTGGCTCTTGCTGTCGGAGAATCAAAGCACAGGTGTTGGGAAGACTGTAAAATAAGTGAGTGACCATCTAATCAATTTAAATTCAAACTCAACATCGAGCAATGATATCGCTCCACGTGCAGTGTTCAGGTTTCCTGCAGGATTACCACACTGTTGAGCATTACAATGCCTAATTTGGCTGTTTCAAATCAGTTGTAAGCCTTGTATTTCCTACAGGTGTTATTTACCATATATGGGGAAACCCAACACTTGTCTGCCTCTGTCCAGCCAAGAAATGTTGTTTCCTTGCCAGTTAAAAGGGCATGGCTTAACACAATCAAATATTTGATCCTCTGGGAAGTATTGAAATTGATAGATACAACAAAGATACAAAACAGAAAGACATGACACAAAGAAGCTTATTCATTCGACTCCCTTGAGCTTTTATCAATGTGAGACCGAGTATCCTGATGAATCACCTCAGTTCAATCGCTCATGCAAATGCAGCTAACCTTCAAATTATTGGCCTTGTCTTCTTAGAGTTGTGGAGTTGCTACAGCGCTGGCTGATGGACAGACATGTAATCATGACATTTTAAGAGAGGTCTCTTCATAAACACACCCTAAACACTTTGGCATGGTGCAGTTAACCCTCAGCCAACGTGTCATGACTGGTTGTCTATGAGACACAGAGGTGGTGAAGGGATGGAGTAATAGAGGGAAGAGGAACATGGGGGTGGGTTGAAACACGGGGCGTCTTCTGCCATGGCCCTAATGGCTCAAACGAGGCTGTGAGCGAGTGGGGTGAGGCCAGGGATGGGGGCGAGAGGGGCCCGCGACCCACAGTGAAGTGACTCAACCACAACAGCATATGAGCTGGCAGCTTGTCACTTCTCCACCCATCAGAAAGGACTCTATAGCCTCTTTACTGGACTTTTCCCTACAGACCAGCTTCCATCACTTTTTACAGTAGTATTTCGCTATATGGACTAGCTCCCATTACTGAACACAGGGCCGGCCCTGGACATAAGCGATAAAAGGGGTTGCTTAGGGCCCTCAACCCCCACAACATTTTCTCTATGCCTCATGGATGAAATGGAGAGAATTACAGAAAATGTACAATAAAAATCTACCATCAAGAAGGGGACTACCAAAAGTTTTACCCCGAGAGGTTGGGGGCCCCGAAAACCAACTGAACACATCACCATCGACCAAGCATGTCTCCCTTTTGTGTCGTATCGTAAGTGCATTGGTGCTGTCACGAGTCACACACAAACACACACTTAAAGATATGATGTTATCTCCGACACGCTATATTTTGTCTCTCAACGGAATATTCATGCAGATTAGAGTCGGCGTCTAAAAATAGCTGACTGATTATGTTGGCAGGGAGTACTGATTATTTATGAAAATGACTACAAGTGAAATGACTGGAATTTAGGACTACTTGAATGCATATATTCAGCTTGTCTTACTACACACTGTACAGATACTGGGGTCGGTGTACAATCTGATTTCAACTAATTGAAACCAATGGGCGAATTCCATTCTGTGAATTGAAGATTAACCTGAAACTCAGAGATATGATGTTGCCACAATCAGCGGGATGAACCGAAGATATTGCAGGTGTGATGCAAGACGATGCACTCACTAGTGGAGGCTGGTGGGAGGAGCTATAGCAGGACGTGCTCATTGTAATGGATGGAATTGAATTAATGGAATGGTATCAAACGACATGTTTGACTCCGTTCCTTTAATATCATTCCAGCCGTTACAATGAGACCGTCCTGCTATAGCTCCTCCCACCAGCCTCCACTGACTCACACAGAGTATTTACGTGTGTGCACAGGTTCACCTCTGCTGCAACGGGATAGCTGCGAGTCAAACAAAAGCCAAGAAGTTTAGTTTTGTGCTCTTAGGGCTGGATTCAATCTGTATTGCCAAAGTATCGCTGAAGGTCCGTATTAAAATGTAAATGTTATTCCCGATTGAGCCGACATATGCAGCATTTACCGTGAACGCAGTCGCCGCGAACGCGGGAACATTGCCTTTATGCTTAAATCGAGCTATAACACGGATCTTCCGCAATACGTCTGCGATAGCGATTGAATCCAGCCCTTAGTTGTTGCGGAAGTCGGACCGATGCTGCTGTTATAATTTTTTAAGTAACAGAGTTGAAATGGAACATGGTCAGATATACTGTAATAAGAAGTAAGCACTCTTGCTAGGCCTGTGCTACCAAAATGAGGGAGAACAGTGAACAGTGGGACTAGAGGGTCCTGTCAGCGTTCTCTAAAGAAGCCACCTTGTGTGATGCTCCCAATTCTGAAAGGTCTGTCTTCGATGACCTCCATGGACTATTTGTCTCTCACCTGAAGAGATATCACGCTAGCTGGAGAGGCTAGTAATGGAATGTACATCATGTAAATATCGGTGCTACAGTTACGTGATCATCCACATGGTTAGCGAGCCATCCCCACGGCTAGGGTTACTCCTCAGGTCTCAACTAATGAGAAACTGAGCCCTGCTGTGGCTCCTGCCTCTGTTCTGCAAGGCAGGCTCCAACCCTATACATCCCGATCAGACATTGTGTTTCTGGTTCTCACAGTCACAGTATCTGCTGTGTCAGCTCTATACGCAGTCAGGGTTTCCTGAGAGCATGGGCTCTACCGATTAGCACATAGGACTGCAGTGATTGTTCGGCAACATAAGATAACAGCCACGGTGGCATTCTGCGTTCTTAAAATGGTAGCATTACATTTACATTACAGCATGATAACAACATGGTAATGGTGTGGTAACAAGTTATAGTTAATCACTATGAAGACATTATTTTTCTCCAGATCCATCTTAATTTCAGTATAATTAATGTTTTTCAAATTAAAATCAATTATAATGTAAGGTAAACGTGAAACTTTTCCACAGCAAGGTCCATAAAATGTATTATATAAAGCAGTGCTTATATTTTTACTGTTTCACACAGTGTGTATTATACGCATGTGTGAATTGGAATTGTGTTTTTTGCATCTCCCAACTCCCCCTGAGATTGGGGTCACGGCCAGGGTCAGCCATTATCAACAGCGACCCTGGGGTTAAGTGCCTTGCTCAAAGGCACATCAACGGATATTTCACCTCAGGGATTTGAACTAGAGACCTTTCTGTTGCTATAATACCTGTCACCCATTTTGCCGTGTGAGGTCCGGAATATTGTTGGTTTTCTGTTTTACCTAATAATTAATTGCACCCACCTGGTGTCCCAGGTCTAAATCAGTCGAGGTCCAGATTTGCCTTGTACTGAGGAGTGGCTTCCGTCTGGCCGCTCTACCATAAAGGTCTAATTGATGGAGCGCTGCAGAGATGGTTGTCCTTCTGGAAGGTTCTCTCATCTCCACAAAGGAACGTGTGCGCGTGTGTACATAACCTTACCCAAGCCTGTCGCATAAATAATAAAGGCATGAATCGACAAGGCAATCCGAAACGGAGTAACTTTTAATATAAAGGACATGGATCAGCACCGACGTTGATGTCATAACACCTTTTTTAGTTCATAAAGGTTTTTTCTTTATTAATCAGAAGAATACATTTCAGCTTTGGATTGATAAACACTTGAGAAGGAGGAAGATGATGATGGTGAGGATGAGGAAGAGGAAGAGGAGGAAGAGAAGTGAAACAAAGCGGGAGGATACAGGAGTACAGAAGCTACAGAGTGTGGATCAGATCATGTCTCTTATTATTCTACAAGCAACAAAAAGTCATCACCGGGAGAGGAAACACTCCGACACCTGATGCTCTGGCTCGCCCCTTACCTCCCAGCTTAGGTTACCCAGCAGGCCATTCTGCCGTCCGCGGGACAATAGCCGAGCAAAAAGACGACACCTCTTCCCCCTCGGGGCATTCCGAGGCGACAAAAAAGAAGAAACCATACTATTGTTTGCAGAGATTAAAACATGTCGCAATCTCTACCTCCCTGTTCCTTCCCCGATGGTAACTGGATCTGACGATAGATGAAAACAGTCAGAGAACCCTCTATCTATTTCTGTTCATGTTTTTTTTTTATATAAATGTGATTTTTTATTTGTCCTGTTTACTATTGTTTTGGGGTGTTATTGTGTCCGTGTGTCTCGCGACGGTACGCTTAGCGGCTTAGTGCCCACTAGCTTGGCTCAGGCTGAATGGGGTAGCCTGTCCTTTCCCTGCACATCTATGTAATAAGGGTATAAGGTTGGTGTTATGACCACCTCTGTGTCCCATCTCGATTGTTACTGTATGAAATGAAATAGCTTCAAGTTACAAAAGAATCACAGGCGTCCCTTCCTTGTGAACCTACATTGGGAAACCTTATGTGGACGATAACGTTCAAGGAACTCATATAAATGTACAAAACAGTTGAATTACCACCTACTAGCCTTACTAGGGGAAATATTACCATCTACTAGCCTTACTAGGGGAAATATTACCACCTACTAGCCTTACTAGGGGAAATATTACCACCTACTAGCCTTACTAGGGGAAATATTACCATCTACTAGCCTTACTAGGGGAAATATTACCAGCTACTAGCCTTACTAGGGGAAATATTACCACCTACTAGCCTTACTAGGGGAAATATTACCATCTACTAGCCTTACTAGAGGAAATATTACCACCTACTAGCCTTACTAGGGGAAATATTACCAGCTACTAGCCTTACTAGGGGAAATATTACCATACTGAATTACCATCTACTAGCCTTACTAGGGGAAATATTACCATACTGAATTACCATCTACTAGCCTTACTAGGGGAAATATTACCATCTACTAGCCTTACTAGGGGAAATATTACCATCTACTAGACTTACTAGAGGAAATATTACCATCTACTAGCCTTACTAGGGGAAATATTACCAGCTACTAGCCTTACTAGGGGAAATATTACCATCTACTAGCCTTACTAGGGGAAATATTACCATCTACTAGCCTTACTAGGGGAAATATTACCATCTACTAGCCTTACTAGGGGAAATATTACCATCTACTAGCCTTACTAGGGGAAATATTACCAGCTACTAGCCTTACTAGGGGAAATATTACCATCTACTAGCCTTACTAGAGGAAATATTACCATCTACTAGCCTTACTAGGGGAAATATTACCATCTACTAGCCTTACTAGGGGAAATATTACCAGCTACTAGCCTTACTAGGGGAAATATTACCATACTGAATTACCATCTACTAGCCTTACTAAGGGAAATATTACCATACTGAATTACCATCTACTAGCCTTACTAAGGGAAATATTACCATACTGAATTACCATCTACTAGCCTTACTAAGGGAAATATTACCATACTGAATTACCATCTACTAGCCTTACTAGGGAAATATTACCATCTACTAGCCTTACTAGGGGAAATATTACCATCTACTAGCCTTACTAGGGGAAATATTACCATCTACTAGCCTTACTAGGGGAAATATTACCAGCTACTAGCCTTACTAGGGGAAATATTACCATACTGAATTACCATCTACTAGCCTTACTAAGGGAAATATTACCATACTGAATTACCATCTACTAGCCTTACTAGGGAAATATTACCATCTACTAGCCTTACTAGGGGAAATATTACCATCTACTAGCCTTACTAGGGGAAATATTACCAGCTACTAGCCTTACTAGGGAAATATTACCATCTACTAGCCTTACTAGAGGAAATATTACCATCTACTAGCCTTACTAGGGGAAATATTACCATCTACTAGCCTTACTAGGGGAAATATTACCATCTACTAGCCTTACTAGGGGAAATATTACCATCTACTAGCCTTACTAGGGAAATATTACCATCTACTAGCCTTACTAGAGGAAATATTACCATCTACTAGCCTTACTAGAGGAAATATTACCATCTACTAGCCTTACTAAGGGAAATATTACCATCTACTAGCCTTACTAGAGGAAATATTACCATCTACTAGCCTTACTAGGGGAAATATTACCATACTGAATTACCATCTACTAGCCTTACTAAGGGAAATATTACCATACTGAATTACCATCTACTAGCCTTACTAAGGGAAATATTACCATACTGAATTACCAGCTACTAGCCTTACTAGGGAAATATTACCATCTACTAGCCTTACTAGAGGAAATATTACCATCTACTAGCCTTACTAGAGGAAATATTACCATCTACTAGCCTTACTAGGGGAAATATTACCATCTACTAGCCTTACTAGGGGAAATATTACCATCTACTAGCCTTACTAGGGGAAATATTACCATCTACTAGCCTTACTAGGGAAATATTACCATCTACTAGCCTTACTAGAGGAAATATTACCATCTACTAGCCTTACTAGAGGAAATATTACCATCTACTAGCCTTACTAGGGGAAATATTACCATCTACTAGCCTTACTAGGGGAAATATTACCATACTGAATTACCATCTACTAGCCTTACTAGGGGAAATATTACCATCTACTAGCCTTACTAGGGGAAATATTACCATCTACTAGCCTTACTAGGGGAAATATTACCATACTGAATTACCATCTACTAGCCTTACTAGGGGAAATATTACCATCTACTAGCCTTACTAGGGGAAATATTACCATACTGAATTACCATCTACTAGCCTTACTAGGGGAAATATTACCAGCTACTAGCCTTACTAGGGGAAATATTACCACCTACTAGCCTTACTAGGGGAAATATTACCATCTACTAGCCTTACTAGGGGAAATATTACCACCTACTAGCCTTACTAGGGGAAATATTACCATACTGAATTACCATCTACTAGCCTTACTAGGGGAAATATTACCACCTACTAGCCTTACTAGGGGAAATATTACCATCTACTAGCCTTACTAGGGGAAATATTACCATACTGAATTACCATCTACTAGCCTTACTAGGGGAAATATTACCACCTACTAGCCTTACTAGGGGAAATATTACCATCTACTAGCCTTACTAGGGGAAATATTACCACCTACTAGCCTTACTAGGGGAAATATTACCATACTGAATTACCATCTACTAGCCTTACTAGGGGAAATATTACCACCTACTAGCCTTACTAGGGGAAATATTACCACCTACTAGCCTTACTAGGGGAAATATTACCATCTACTAGCCTTACTAGGGGAAATATTACCATCTACTAGCCTTACTAGGGGAAATATTACCATACTGAATTACCATCTACTAGCCTTACTATGGGAAATATTACCATCTACTAGCCTTACTAAGGGAAATATTACCATACTGAATTACCATCTACTAGCCTTACTAAGGGAAATATTACCATCTACTAGCCTTACTAAGGGAAATATTACCATCTACTAGCCTTACTAGGGGAAATATTACCATCTACTAGCCTTACTAAGGGAAATATTACCATACTGAATTACCATCTACTAGCCTTACTAAGGGAAATATTACCATCTACTAGCCTTACTAAGGGAAATATTACCACCTACTAGCCTTACTAGGGGAAATATTACCATCTACTAGCCTTACTAGGGGAAATATTACCATCTACTAGCCTTACTAGGGGAAATATTACCAGCTACTAGCCTTACTAGGGGAAATATTACCATCTACTAGCCTTACTAGGGGAAATATTACCATACTGAATTACCATCTACTAGCCTTACTAGGGGAAATATTACCACCTACTAGCCTTACTAGGGGAAATATTACCATCTACTAGCCTTACTAGGGGAAATATTACCATCTACTAGCCTTACTAGAGGAAATATTACCACCTACTAGCCTTACTAGGGGAAATATTACCATCTACTAGCCTTACTAGGGGAAATATTACCATACTGAATTACCATCTACTAGCCTTACTAGGGGAAATATTACCACCTACTAGCCTTACTAGGGGAAATATTACCATCTACTAGCCTTACTAGGGGAAATATTACCACCTACTAGCCTTACTAGGGGAAATATTACCATCTACTAGCCTTACTAGGGGAAATATTACCACCTACTAGCCTTACTAGGGGAAATATTACCATCTACTAGCCTTACTAGGGGAAATATTACCATTCTGAATTACCATCTACTAGCCTTACTATGGGAAATATTACCATCTACAAGCCTTACTAAGGGAAATATTACCATACTGAATTACCATCTACTAGCCTTACTAAGGGAAATATTACCATCTACTAGCCTTACTAAGGGAAATATTACCATCTACTAGCCTTACTAGGGGAAATATTACCATCTACTAGCCTTACTAGGGGAAATATTACCATCTACTAGCCTTACTAGGGGAAATATTACCATACTGAATTACCATCTACTAGCCTTACTAGAGGAAATATTACCATCTACTAGCCTTACTAGGGGAAATATTACCATCTACTAGCCTTACTAGGGGAAATATTACCATACTGAATTACCATCTACTAGCCTTACTAGGGGAAATATTACCATCTACTAGCCTTACTAGGGGAAATATTACCAGCTACTAGCCTTACTAGGGGAAATATTACCATACTGAATTACCATCTACTAGCCTTACTAAGGGAAATATTACCATCTACTAGCCTTACTAAGGGAAATATTACCATCTACTAGCCTTACTAGGGGAAATATTACCATCTACTAGCCTTACTAAGGGAAATATTACCATACTGAATTACCATCTACTAGCCTTACTAAGGGAAATATTACCATCTACTAGCCTTACTAAGGGAAATATTACCACCTACTAGCCTTACTAGGGGAAATATTACCATCTACTAGCCTTACTAGGGGAAATATTACCATCTACTAGCCTTACTAGGGGAAATATTACCATCTACTAGCCTTACTAGGGGAAATATTACCAGCTACTAGCCTTACTAGGGGAAATATTACCATCTACTAGCCTTACTAGGGGAAATATTACCATACTGAATTACCATCTACTAGCCTTACTAGGGGAAATATTACCACCTACTAGCCTTACTAGGGGAAATATTACCATCTACTAGCCTTACTAGGGGAAATATTACCATCTACTAGCCTTACTAGAGGAAATATTACCACCTACTAGCCTTACTAGGGGAAATATTACCATCTACTAGCCTTACTAGGGGAAATATTACCATACTGAATTACCATCTACTAGCCTTACTAGGGGAAATATTACCACCTACTAGCCTTACTAGGGGAAATATTACCATCTACTAGCCTTACTAGGGGAAATATTACCACCTACTAGCCTTACTAGGGGAAATATTACCATCTACTAGCCTTACTAGGGGAAATATTACCACCTACTAGCCTTACTAGGGGAAATATTACCATCTACTAGCCTTACTAGGGGAAATATTACCATTCTGAATTACCATCTACTAGCCTTACTATGGGAAATATTACCATCTACAAGCCTTACTAAGGGAAATATTACCATACTGAATTACCATCTACTAGCCTTACTAAGGGAAATATTACCATCTACTAGCCTTACTAAGGGAAATATTACCATCTACTAGCCTTACTAGGGGAAATATTACCATCTACTAGCCTTACTAGGGGAAATATTACCATCTACTAGCCTTACTAGGGGAAATATTACCATACTGAATTACCATCTACTAGCCTTACTAGAGGAAATATTACCATCTACTAGCCTTACTAGGGGAAATATTACCATCTACTAGCCTTACTAGGGGAAATATTACCATACTGAATTACCATCTACTAGCCTTACTAGGGGAAATATTACCATCTACTAGCCTTACTAGGGGAAATATTACCAGCTACTAGCCTTACTAGGGGAAATATTACCATACTGAATTACCATCTACTAGCCTTACTAAGGGAATATTACCATCTACTAGCCTTACTAGGGGAAATATTACCATACTGAATTACCATCTACTAGCCTTACTAAGGGAAATATTACCATCTACTAGCCTTACTAGGGGAAATATTACCATCTACTAGCCTTACTAGGGGAAATATTACCATCTACTAGCCTTACTAGGGGAAATATTACCATCTACTAGCCTTACTAGGGGAAATATTACCATCTACTAGCCTTACTAGGGGAAATATTACCATACTGAATTACCATCTACTAGCCTTACTAGGGGAAATATTACCATCTACTAGCCTTACTAGGGGAAATATTACCATCTACTAGCCTTACTAGGGGAAATATTACCATCTACTAGCCTTACTAGGGGAAATATTACCATACTGAATTACCATCTACTAGCCTTACTAAGGGAAATATTACCATCTACTAGCCTTACTAAGGGAAATATTACCATCTACTAGCCTTACTAGGGGAAATATTACCATACTGAATTACCATCTACTAGCCTTACTAGGGGAAATATTACCATCTACTAGCCTTACTAAGGGAAATATTACCATCTACTAGCCTTACTAGGGGAAATATTACCATACTGAATTACCATCTACTAGCCTTACTAAGGGAAATATTACCATCTACTAGCCTTACTAAGGGAAATATTACCATCTACTAGCCTTACTAGGGGAAATATTACCATCTACTAGCCTTACTAGGGGAAATATTACCATCTACTAGCCTTACTAAGGGAAATATTACCATCTACTAGCCTTACTAGGGGAAATATTACCATCTACTAGCCTTACTAGAGGAAATATTACCACCTACTAGCCTTACTAGGGGAAATATTACCATCTACTAGCCTTACTAGGGGAAATATTACCATACTGAATTACCATCTACTAGCCTTACTAGGGGAAATATTACCACCTACTAGCCTTACTAGGGGAAATATTACCATCTACTAGCCTTACTAGGGGAAATATTACCACCTACTAGCCTTACTAGGGGAAATATTACCATCTACTAGCCTTACTAGGGGAAATATTACCACCTACTAGCCTTACTAGGGGAAATATTACCATCTACTAGCCTTACTAGGGGAAATATTACCATTCTGAATTACCATCTACTAGCCTTACTATGGGAAATATTACCATCTACAAGCCTTACTAGGGGAAATATTACCATACTGAATTACCATCTACTAGCCTTACTAAGGGAAATATTACCATCTACTAGCCTTACTAAGGGAAATATTACCATCTACTAGCCTTACTAGGGGAAATATTACCATCTACTAGCCTTACTAGGGGAAATATTACCATCTACTAGCCTTACTAGGGGAAATATTACCATACTGAATTACCATCTACTAGCCTTACTAGAGGAAATATTACCATCTACTAGCCTTACTAGGGGAAATATTACCATCTACTAGCCTTACTAGGGGAAATATTACCATACTGAATTACCATCTACTAGCCTTACTAGGGGAAATATTACCATCTACTAGCCTTACTAGGGGAAATATTACCAGCTACTAGCCTTACTAGGGGAAATATTACCATACTGAATTACCATCTACTAGCCTTACTAAAGGAAATATTACCATCTACTAGCCTTACTAGGGGAAATATTACCATACTGAATTACCATCTACTAGCCTTACTAAGGGAAATATTACCATCTACTAGCCTTACTAGGGGAAATATTACCATCTACTAGCCTTACTAGGGGAAATATTACCATCTACTAGCCTTACTAGGGGAAATATTACCATCTACTAGCCTTACTAGGGGAAATATTACCATCTACTAGCCTTACTAGGGGAAATATTACCATACTGAATTACCATCTACTAGCCTTACTAGGGGAAATATTACCATCTACTAGCCTTACTAGGGGAAATATTACCATCTACTAGCCTTACTAGGGGAAATATTACCATCTACTAGCCTTACTAGGGGAAATATTACCATACTGAATTACCATCTACTAGCCTTACTAAGGGAAATATTACCATCTACTAGCCTTACTAAGGGAAATATTACCATCTACTAGCCTTACTAGGGGAAATATTACCATACTGAATTACCATCTACTAGCCTTACTAGGGGAAATATTACCATCTACTAGCCTTACTAAGGGAAATATTACCATCTACTAGCCTTACTAGGGGAAATATTACCATACTGAATTACCATCTACTAGCCTTACTAAGGGAAATATTACCATCTACTAGCCTTACTAAGGGAAATATTACCATCTACTAGCCTTACTAGGGGAAATATTACCATCTACTAGCCTTACTAGGGGAAATATTACCATCTACTAGCCTTACTAAGGGAAATATTACCATCTACTAGCCTTACTAAGGGAAATATTACCATCTATTAGCCTTACTAGGGGAAATATTACCATACTGAATTACCATCTACTAGCCTTACTAAGGGAAATATTACCATCTACTAGCCTTACTAGGGGAAATATTACCATACTGAATTACCATCTACTAGCCTTACTAAGGGAAATATTACCATCTACTAGCCTTACTAGGGGAAATATTACCATCTACTAGCCTTACTAGGGGAAATATTACCATACTGAATTACCATCTACTAGCCTTACTAGGGGAAATATTACCATCTACTAGCCTTACTAGGGGAAATATTACCATCTACTAGCCTTACTAGGGGAAATATTACCATCTACTAGCCTTACTAGGGGAAATATTACCATACTGAATTACCATCTACTAGCCTTACTAAGGGAAATATTACCATCTACTAGCCTTACTAAGGGAAATATTACCATCTACTAGCCTTACTAGGGGAAATATTACCATACTGAATTACCATCTACTAGCCTTACTAGGGGAAATATTACCATCTACTAGCCTTACTAGGGGAAATATTACCATACTGAATTACCATCTACTAGCCTTACTAAGGGAAATATTACCATCTACTAGCCTTACTAGGGGAAATATTACCATCTACTAGCCTTACTAGGGGAAATATTACCATCTACTAGCCTTACTAGGGGAAATATTACCATCTACTAGCCTTACTAGAGGAAATATTACCATCTACTAGCCTTACTAAGGGAAATATTACCATCTACTAGCCTTACTAGAGGAAATATTACCATCTACTAGCCTTACTAGGGGAAATATTACCATACTGAATTACCATCTACTAGCCTTACTAGGGGAAATATTACCATCTACTAGCCTTACTAGGGGAAATATTACCACCTACTAGCCTTACTAGGGGAAATATTAACATCTACTAGCCTTACTAGGGGAAATATTACCATACTGAATTACCATCTACTAGCCTTACTAGGGGAAATATTACCATCTACTAGCCTTACTAGGGGAAATATTACCATACTGAATTACCATCTACTAGCCTTACTAGGGGAAATATTACCATCTACTAGCCTTACTAGGGGAAATATTACCATACTGAATTACCATCTACTAGCCTTACTAAGGGAAATATTACCATCTACTAGCCTTACTAGGGGAAATATTACCATCTACTAGCCTTACTAGGGGAAATATTACCATCTACTAGCCTTACTAGGGGAAATATTACCATCTACTAGCCTTACTAGGGGAAATATTACCATACTGAATTACCATCTACTAGCCTTACTAGGGGAAATATTACCATCTACTAGCCTTACTAGAGGAAATATTACCACCTACTAGCCTTACTAGGGGAAATATTACCAGCTACTAGCCTTACTAGGGGAAATATTACCAGCTACTAGCCTTACTAGGGGAAATATTACCATACTGAATTACCATCTACTAGCCTTACTAAGGGAAATATTACCATACTGAATTACCATCTACTAGCCTTACTAGGGGAAATATTACCATCTACTAGCCTTACTAGAGGAAATATTACCATCTACTAGCCTTACTAAGGGAAATATTACCATCTACTAGCCTTACTAAGGGAAATATTACCACCTACTAGCCTTACTAGGGGAAATATTACCATACTGAATTACCATCTACTAGCCTTACTAAGGGAAATATTACCACCTACTAGCCTTACTAGGGGAAATATTACCATACTGAATTACCATCTACTAGCCTTACTAGGGGAAATATTACCATCTACTAGCCTTACTAAGGGAAATATTACCATCTACTAGCCTTACTAGAGGAAATATTACCATCTACTAGCCTTACTAAGGGAAATATTACCATCTACTAGCCTTACTAGAGGAAATATTACCATCTACTAGCCTTACTAGGGGAAATATTACCATCTACTAGCCTTACTAGGGGAAATATTACCATCTACTAGCCTTACTAGGGGAAATATTACCATCTACTAGCCTTACTAGGGGAAATATTACCATCTACTAGCCTTACTAGGGGAAATATTACCACCTACTAGCCTTACTAGGGGAAATATTACCATCTACTAGCCTTACTAGAGGAAATATTACCATCTACTAGCCTTACTAGGGGAAATATTACCATCTACTAGCCTTACTAGGGGAAATATTACCAGCTACTAGCCTTACTAGGGGAAATATTACCACCTACTAGCCTTACTAGGGGAAATATTACCACCTACTAGCCTTACTAGGGGAAATATTACCATCTACTAGCCTTACTAGGGGAAATATTACCACCTACTAGCCTTACTAGGGGAAATATTACCATCTACTAGCCTTACTAGGGGAAATATTACCAGCTACTAGCCTTACTAGGGGAAATATTACCATCTACTAGCCTTACTAGGGGAAATATTACCATACTGAATTACCATCTACTAGCCTTACTAAGGGAAATATTACCATCTACTAGCCTTACTAGGGGAAATATTACCAGCTACTAGCCTTACTAGGGGAAATATTACCAGCTACTAGCCTTACTAGGGGAAATATTACCATACTGAATTACCATCTACTAGCCTTACTAGGGGAAATATTACCATCTACTAGCCTTACTAGGGGAAATATTACCATCTACTAGCCTTACTAGGGGAAATATTACCATCTACTAGCCTTACTAGGGGAAATATTACCATCTACTAGCCTTACTAGGGGAAATATTACCAGCTACTAGCCTTACTAGGGGAAATATTACCATACTGAATTACCATCTACTAGCCTTACTAGGGGAAATATTACCATCTACTAGCCTTACTAGGGGAAATATTACCATCTACTAGCCTTACTAGGGGAAATATTACCAGCTACTAGCCTTACTAGGGGAAATATTACCATCTACTAGCCTTACTAGGGGAAATATTACCAGCTACTAGCCTTACTAGGGGAAATATTACCAGCTACTAGCCTTACTAGGGGAAATATTACCATCTACTAGCCTTACTAGGGGAAATATTACCATCTACTAGCCTTACTAGGGGAAATATTACCAGCTACTAGCCTTACTAGGGGAAATATTACCAGCTACTAGCCTTACTAGGGGAAATATTACCATCTACTAGCCTTACTAGGGGAAATATTACCAGCTACTAGCCATACTTGGGGAAATATTACCAGCTACTAGCCTTACTAGGGGAAATATTACCAGCTACTAGCCTTACTAGGGGAAATATTACCATCTACTAGCCTTACTAGGGGAAATATTACCAGCTACTAGCCATACTAGGGGAAATATTACCATCTACTAGCCTTACTAGGGGAAATATTACCATCTACTAGCCTTACTCTTCCTAGAGGCGTTCCCCTCTGCAGGGGTTATTCTGCCAATCTGGCGCCTACAGAGGGAGGTCTCTCTCTCATCATCACTGGAGGGTGCAGACCACTCATCTATACCTTGTATTTCTCTCCATCCCTCCCCTGCTTCTCTCACCACATTCCCTCCCTCTCACCTCAGGCTGATAATCAAAACTTTATTTTCGAGAAAGCCTGGGAGGCTTCAACGGAAGTGTTCATACACTTCTGTGTGTGTGTGTGTGTGTGTGAGTGTGCCGTGTTCTGCCTGATGAAAGGTAAGTTGTGTCATCTTGGATAGGCCTACTAGTCATGTGAGGTAAATGGCAATACAGTAAGAGAGAAAACAAAATACATTTCCAGCAGAGAAATGCATGTGGTGCCTTACATAGGACTGTGTTTGTTTCATATTGTCCTCTTTTCAATGGGCTCAACCTACACAGCCTATAAGCTTCCCTCCTCCCAGATCTCTTCACCTGCTATACATACAGGCAGATAACGACGGGGGGGTGGGGGGTTGGGGGGGGGGGGGGTGAAAGGGCAAAGTGGAGGTCTACTGAGCGCCCATGTACTGTCAGCACCTTCAATCCCCCTTCAAAGCTCTTGTTGTGCAATTAGAACTCTATTAGAACCTGTTTCATTCACCAGTGCAGACGGCAGCCTTTTTGGCTTTTGACAGGAGGCTCATTCCCACTCGGCAGTCCCTGAGGATAGTAGGCTTGGTAAACCTGGAAAATCTTCTTTAATTTTGGCTCCGAAGGGGAAGTGGTTTTATGTAAAGAGAAACAAGCATAGATAATTAGATATTTATGGTACATTTACAGCGTGTTTGTAGGTTGGGAAACACGTTTTATTACAGGCAAGCATGAGGCATACAAAACACTGACCCAGACATGCTCAGGCATATGCATAAGCACACACACACTCACACACACACACGGATGCACAAATTGTGTTATTTACCGTAACAGGGAAATGGGTTTCAATCTGCAATCTCTCTCTCTTTACATGAAAAACTGTGTGTGTTCTTCAATGCTTTTTGAAAGAGGAGAAAATAATTACACCGCAATGCTCCGAAAAACCAACTGATCTCTGGGAGTCCCTTGCCTTAATCTAATTCTGCAGCAAAATCCTCTCTGACACCAGCCGACAAACATTCAGCACCAAATTACATTCTCGTGGTAACAAAGCCAACACAAATAAAGACAGGATGTGACGACAGAGAGCGAAAGAGAGGGAGAGAGAGAGAGAAAGAGAGAGAGAGAGGGTCGTATCGGGTTAAAAGATCACGGAGGCAGTGTTTTGCTGATGTAGACAGCTGGACGTGGGTTCTCTAATCTGGCTAAACTTGATCTGCCCAGAGAGAGCTTGTCTGAGTGAGCAGCAGGCCCAGCCGTGGGCTTGTGACAGCCAGACGACAGGACGGGACTAGAGGAGCATGCTGTTTGTGTGTCCTCACGGTTACTGTATAGGCTATGTGTGTGACGATGTATTTCAGACAAAGCGACTGGCCTGGTGCATTAAATCAATAGCCCTAATGGGTTGGTTGGAGTTACAGGCTTGGGCATATTTGTGTGAGTTTTAGGGAGGCGGTGGTGGTGGTGGGTGCAAGTTTATGTTCTGTATCTAATGGCGTGGGGGGGGGGGGGGGGGTTGCAGTGAAACTAGGCTGTGTGTGTCTGTGGGGGAATTTGTATGTATATGTGTGAAGGTGGGGGGTTTGCGATGGGGCGTGAGTCTGTTTGGGAGTGAGTGTGTGCATCTTTGTTGGGAGGGGTGATGTGCACTGGGTGTGTCAGTGTGGGCTAAGTAAACTGATTCAGACACTGTTTAATTGGGGTTATCGGCGGCCTTTTATGGACCTGCTCGTTAGGGGCACCCAGCCTCGCCCTTCGCGCCTCCCTCGCCAAGGACAGACAGACAGCTGAAGCGACAGCCTCGTCTCTGCCAGCGCCTCTCCGTGTCCAACGCGACTCCCTCCCAGAGTCTCACGCGTCAGTTTGGCAGGGATGTCCTACAGTAACATTAACGATGTTTAACAAAGCTTAATGTCTCCCACTCCAAATGATGTGCATCTGGTGACATTGAGTGCTAACAATCTCTATATGATGAAAAAACTAGCCTAGTTAGCTTGGAAGTCAAAATCAAGTGCTGGAGTCTGGTTAAGTGGTAGCGCAGAGACATGGGTTGGGTTCAATCCCTGGGTCTATCCTTACCTGCGCCACTGTCTAGCCTTCAATCCCTGGGTCTATCCTTACCTGCACCACTGTCTAACCTTCAATCCCTGGGTCTATCCTTACCTGCGCCACTGTCTAGCCTTCAATCCCTGGGTCTATCCTTACCTGCGCCACTGTCTAGCCTTCAATCCCTGGGTCTATCCTTACCTGCGCCACTATCTAGCCTTCAATCCCTAGGTCTATCCTTACCTGCGCCACTGTCTAGCCTTCAATTCCTGGGTCTATCCTTACCTGCACCACTGTCTAGACTTCAATCCCTGGGTCTATCTTTACCTGCACCACTGTCTAGACTTCAATTCCTGGGTCTATCCTTACCTGCACCACTGTCTAGCCTTCAATCCCTGGGTCTATCCTTACCTGCACCACTGTCTAGACTTCAATCCCTGGGTCTATCCTTAACTGCACCACTGTCTAGACTTCAATCCCTGGGTCTATCCTTACCTGCACCACTGTCTAGCCTTCAATCCCTGGGTCTGTCCTTACCTGCACCACTGTCTAGACTTCATTTCCTTCTCATCTGTTAGCCGGTCTTCACCACTATCTGTTAAAATACACTGCGTAAAAACAGTCAAAATCTGTATATGAATAGCTCTACACTACCATCACCTTTTCTCATTGCCTTTGCGACATATACACTGACTGTACAAAACATTAAGAACACCTTCCTAATATTGAGTTGGGAAATGGACTCTACAAGGTGTCGAAAGTGTTCCACAGGGATGCTGGCCCATGTTGACTCCAATGCTTCCCACTGTTGTCAAGTTGGCTAGATGTCCTTTGGGTGGTGGACCATTCTTGATACACACAAGAAACTGATGAGCGTAAAAAACCCAGCAGCGTTGTAGTTCTTGACACAAACCTGTGCACCTGGCACCTACTACCATACCCGTTCAAAGGCACTTAAATGTTTCACCCTCTGAATGGCACACATACACAATCCACATTCTCAATTGTCTCAAGGCTTAAAAATCCTTCTTTAACCTGTCTCATCCTCTTCATCTACACTGAATGAAGTGGATTTTACAAGTGACATCAATAAGGGATCATAGCTTTCACCTGGATTCACCTGGTCAGTCTATGTCATGGAAAGAGCAGGAGTTCTTAATATTTTATGAACTCAGTGTATGACATAAGTATACATCATATCAGAGCCATATATACAGGTGAAGTCGGAAGTTTACATACACTTAGGTTGATGTCATTAAAACTCATTTTTCAACCGCTCCACAGATTTCATATTATTAAACTGTAGTTTTGGCAAGTCGGTTAGGACATCTACTTTGTGCATGACACAAGTAATTCTTCCAATAATTGTTTACAGACAGATTATTTATTTCACTTATAATTCACTATATCACAATTCCAGTGGGTCAGAAGTTTACAGTTGACTGTGCCTTTAAACAGCTTGGAAAATTCCAGGAAATGATGTCATGGCTTTAGAAGCTTCTGAAAGGCTAATTGACATCATTTGAGTCAGTTGGAGGTGTACCTGTGGATGTATTTCAAGGCCTACCTTCAAACTCAGTGCCTCTTTGCTCGACATCATGGGAAAATCAAAAGATATCAGCCAAGACCTCAGAAAAGAAATTGTAGACCTCCACAAGTCTGGTTCATCCTTGGGAGCAATTTCCAAATGCCTAAAGTACCACGTTCATCTGTACAAACAATAGTACGCAAGTATAAACACCATGGAACCACGCAGCTGTTATACCGCTCAGGAAGGAGACGCATTCCTTCTCCTAGAGATGAATGTACTTCAAATCAATCCCAGAACAACAGCAAAGGACCTTGTGAAGGTGCTGGAGGAAACAGGTACAAAAGTATCTATATCCACAGTAAAACGAGTCCTATATCGAAATAACCTGAAAGGCCGCTC
>CM042402.1:33079303-33121803 GCA_023634145.1 Thymallus thymallus | reverse complement strand
CACACAAAACCCCATAATGACATCAATCTACACACAATACATCATAATGACATCAATCTACACACAAAACCCCATAATGACATCAATCTACACACAATACCCCATAATGACATCAATCTACACACAAAACCCCATAATGACATCAATCTACACACAATACACCATAATGACATCAATCTACACACAAAACCCCATAATGACATCAATCTACACACAAAACCCCATAATGACATCAATCTACACACAAAACCCCATAATGACATCAATCTACACACAATACACCATAATGACATCAATCTACACACAAAACCCCATAATGACATCAATCTACACACAATACCCCATAATGACATCAATCTACACACAATACCCCATAATGACATCAATCTACACACACATAATGACATCAATCTACACACAATACCCCATAATGACAGGTATGAGGTACTACTTTGACTTGTTCAATTAGAAACACACATTTTTAATTGCAAAAGGTTTAAAAATATTTTACATTGTGTGCCCTGATAAACCAGTTTCCACAACTTTTCTGACATCTGTTGGAAAGTGAGAGGCAATGGAACAAGTTACAGTCTCATTTATAACAATTCTCCTCTGAGGAGCCGTTGTACTGTGTGTATTGATTTTGAACGTCTGTAAAATCAGAACAGTTCCCCCTCTTGTTTGGAGGTGCAGTGAGGAGTGAGGCGGTGGAGACAGATGGTTGTCATTGTATGAGAGCTGGTTTGCACATTTATGTAATGGAGGCAGAGGAAGATACATAACATATGTAGTGGACAGCAGGACTCAGTGAGTGGAACTAAAGAGACGGCACGTTCGACCACACACACACACACACACACACACACACACACACACACACACACACACACACACACACACAGACACTAACCCTTAAACCTTAACCCTAAACCTAACCCTAGCCCTAACCTTAACCAGAAAGTCTAACCATAACCCTAACCCTAAACCTAACCCTAGCTCCTAACCCTAACCCTAAAACTAACCCTAGCTCCTAACCCTAACCCTAAAACTAACCCTAGCTCCTAACCCTAAAACTAACCCTAGATCCTAACCCTAACCCTAACCCTAAAACTAACCCTAGCTCCTAACCCTAACCCTAACCCTAGCTCCTAACCCTAACCCTAACCCTAAAACTAACCCTAGCTCCTAACCCTAACCCTAACCCTAAAACTAACCCTAGCTCCTAACCCTAACCCTAAAACTAACCCTAGCTCCTAACCCTAACACTAACCCTAAAACTAACCCTAGCTCATAACCCTAACCCTAACTCTAAAACTAACCCTAGCTCCTAACCCTAACACTAACCCTAAAACTAACCCTAGCTCCTAACCCTAACCCTAAAACTAACCCTAGCTCCTAACCCTAACACTAATTCTAACCTCAATCCTAAACTTCCTAGAAATAGCATTTGACCTTGTGGGGACCAACAAAATGAAGGAAGTATATGAGCTGTGGTCTCCTTCATGTCTCTTTATTTTGGAAGTATATGAGCTGTGGTCTCCTTCACGTCTCTTTATTTTGGAAGTATATGAGCTGTGGTCACCTTCATGTCTCTTTATTTTGGAAGTATATGAGCTGTGGTCTCCTTCACATCTCTTTATTTTGGAAGTATATGAGCTGTGGTCTCCTTCACGTCTCTTTATTTTGGAAGTATATGAGCTGTGGTCTGCTTCACATCTCTTTATTTTGGAAGTATATGAGCTGTGGTCTCCTTCACATCTCTTTATTTTGGAAGTATATGAGCTGTGGTCACCTTCATGTCTCTTTATTTTGGAAGTATATGAGCTGTGGTCTCCTTCACATCTCTTTATTTTGGAGGTATAGTATATGTACCAGTATATGTATTAGAGAGATAGAGAGCATTTGCAACCAAGCATTTGCAACCAAGCTTTAACTTCCTGGCTGATGTCTTGAGATGTTGCTTCAATATATCCACATAATTTTCTTTCCTCATGATGACATCTATTTTGTGAAATGCACCAGTCCCTCCTGCAGCAAAGCACCCCCACAACATGATGCTGCCACCCCTGTGCTTCAAGGTTGGGATGGTGTTCTTCGGCTTGCAAGCCTCCCCCTTTTTCCTCCAAACATAACGATGGTATATTATGGCCAAACAGTTCTATTTTCATCAGACTGAAACATGACTGAAACATGGCTTAAGCCTGATGAATTTACTGTGTTAAACGAGGCCTCTCCTCCTGGTTACACTAGTGACCATGTCCCCCGCGCATCCCGCAAAGGCGGAGGTGTTGCTAACATTTACGATAGCAAATTTCAATTTACCCCCCAAAAAAGGACAGCGTTTTCATCTTTTGAGCTTCTAGTCATGGAATCTAAGCAGCCCACTCAATCACTTTTTATAGCTACTGTTTACAGGCCTCCTGGGCCTTATACAGAGTTCCTTACTGAGTTCTCTGAATTCCTATCAGACCTTGTAGTCATGGCAGATAATATTCTAATTTTTGGTGACTTTAACATTCACATGGAAAAGTCCACAGATCCACTACAAAAGGCTTTCGGCGCCATCATCGACTCAGTGGGTTTTGACCAACATGTCTCCGGACCTACTCATTGCCACAATCATACACTGGATCTAGTTCTGTCCCGTGGAATAAATATTGTGGATCTAAATGTTTTTCCTCATAATCCTGGTCTATCGGACCACCATCTTATTTTGTTTGCAATCGCAACAAATAATCTGCTTAGACCCCAACCAAGGATCATCAAAAGCCGTGCTATAAATTCTCGGACAACCCAAAGATTCCTAGACGCCCTTCCAGACTCCTTCCACCTATCCAAGGACGTCGGAGTACAAAAATCAGTTAACAATCAAACTGAGGATCTAAATTTAACCTTGCGTAATACTTTAGATGTAGTCGCACCCCTAAAAACAAAAAACATTTGCCAAAAGAAACTAGCTTCCTGGTACACAGAAAATACCCGAGCTCTGAAGCAAGCTTCCAGAAAACTGGAACGGAAATGGCGCTCCACCAAACTGGAAGTCTTCCTACTAGCTTGGAAAGAAAGTACAGTGCAATATCGAAAAGTCCTCACTGCTGCTCCATCATCCTATTTTTCCAACCTAATTGAGGAGAATAAGAATAATCCTAAATTTCTATTTGATACTGTTGCAAAGCTAACTAAAAAGCAGCATTCCCCAAGAGAGGATGCCTTTCACTTCAGCAGCGATGAATTCATGAACTTCTTCAACGAAAAGATCTTTATCATTAGAAAGCAAA
Organism: Thymallus thymallus; assembly: GCA_023634145.1. NCBI lineage: Eukaryota > Metazoa > Chordata > Actinopteri > Salmoniformes > Salmonidae > Thymallus > Thymallus thymallus. Next base: position 33,118,525 of record CM042402.1, on the reverse strand, counting down.
TTACAGACTCCTTTTTGAATCTGCATATTTCCCCAAAGCTCAGCTGTCCTGAGTCTGCACAGAACTGCCAGGACCTGGGATCAATGGAGACACTCAAGTGTTTTAATCCTATATCTCTTGACACATTCATGAAAATTGTCATGGCCTCTAAACCTTCAACCTGCATACTGGACCCTATTCCAACTAAACTACTGAAAGAGCTACTTCCTGTGCTCGGCCCTCCTATGCTGAACATAATAAATGGCTCCCTCTCCACCGGATGTGTACCAAACTCTCTAAAAGTGGCAGTAATAAAGCCGCTCTTGAAAAAGCCAAGCCTTGACCCAGAAAATGTAAAAAACTATCGGCCTATATCGAATCTCCCATTTCTCTCAAAAATCTTAGAAAAAGCTGTTGCGCAGCAACTCACTGCCTTCCTGAAGACAAATAATGTATACAAAACACTTCAGTCTGGTTTTAGACCCTATCATAGCACTGAGACTGCACTTGTGAAAGTGGTAAACGACCTTTTAATGGCGTCAGACCAGGGCTCTGCATCTGTCCTCGTGCTCTTAGACCTTAGTGCTGCTTTTGACACCATCGACCATCATATTCTTTTGGAGAGATTGGAAACCTTAATTGGTCTACACGGACAAGTTCTTGCCTGGTTTAGATCTTATTTGTCGGAGAGATTTCAGTTTGCCTCCGTGGATGGTTTGGCCTCTGACAAATCAATTGTAAGTTTCGGTGTTCCTCAAGGTTCCGTTTTGGGGCCACTTTTGTTTTCACTATATATTTTACCCCTTGGTGATGTCATTCGGAAACATAATGTTAACTTCCATTGCTATGCGGACGACACACAGCTGTACATTTCGATGAAACATGGTGATGCACCAAAATTGCCTGCCCTGGAAGCCTGTGTTTCAGACATAAGGAAGTGGATGGCGGCAAATTTTTTACTTTTAAATTCTGACAAAACAGAGATGCTAGTTCTAGGTCCCAAGAAACAAAGAGATCTGCTTTTGGATCTGACAATTAATCTTGATGGTTGTACAGTCGTCTCCCAAAAAACTGTGAAGGACCTTGGCATTACTCTGGACCCTGATCTCTCTTTTAATGAACATATCAAGAATATTTCAAGGATAGCTTTTTTCCATCTTCGTAACATTGCAAAAATCAGACATTCTTTGTCCAAAAATGATGCGGAAAAGCTAATCCATGCTTTTGTCACTTCTAGATTAGATTACTGCAATGCTCTACTCTCCGGCTACCCGGATAAAGCACTAAATAAACTTCAATTAGTGCTAAACACGGCTGCTAGAATCCTGACTAGAACCAAAAGATTTGATCATATTACTCCTGTGCTAGCCTCTCTACACTGGCTTCCTGTTAAGGCTAGGGCTGATTTCAAGGTTTTACTGCTAACCTACAAAGCATTACATGGGCTTGCTCCTACTTATCTCTCAGATTTGGTCCTGCCGTACATACCTACACGTACGCTCCGGTCACAAGACGCAGGCCTCCTTATTGTCCCTAGAATCTCTAAGCAAACAGGTGGAGGAAGGGCTTTCTCCTATAGAGCTCCATTTTTATGGAATGGTCTGCCTATCCATGTGAGAGACGCAGACTCTGTCTCAATCTTTAAGTCTTTACTGAAGACTCACCTCTTCAGTATGTCCTATGATTGAGTGTAGTCTGGCCCAGGGGTGCAAGGGTGAACAGCAAGGCTCTGGAGCGACGAACCACCCTTGCTGTCTCTGCCTGGCCGGTTCCTGTCTCTCCATTGGGATTCTCTGCCTCTGACCCTATTACGGGGGCTGAGTCACTGGCTTACTGGTGCTTTCCATGCCATTCCTAGGAGGGGTGCGTCACTTCCTGTCCGGTTTGTCGCCCCCTCTGGCTTGTGCAGTGGAGGGGATCTTTTCGTGGACTATACTCAGCCTTGTCTCAGGGTAGTAAGTTGGTGGTTGTTGATATCCCCCTATTGGTGTAGGGGCTGTGTTTGGCAGAGTGGGTGAGGTTATATCCTGCCTGGTTTGGCCCTGTCCGGGGGTATTGTCTGGGTATTGTCGGAGGGGGCCACAGTGTCTCCTGACCCCCCTGTCTCAGCCTCCAGTACCTATGCTGCAATAGTCTATGTGCCAGGGGGCTAGGGTCAGTTTGTTAAATCTGATGTTATTATCCAGTGTCTTGTGTGAATTTAAGTATGCTCCCTCTAATTCGCTCTCTCTCCCACTCTACCTCCTCTCCCGGAGGACCTGAGCCTACCCGGAGGACCATGCTTCAGGACCACCTGTCCTGATGACTCCTAGCTGTCCCCAGTCCACCTGGTTGTGCTGCTGCACCGGTTTCAACTCCTCTGCCTGCGGTTATGGAACCCTGACCTGTTCATTGGACGTGCCACCCTGTCCCAGACCTGCTGTTTTCACCTCACTCTCGCTCTATTGCACTGAAAAACCAAGTGACATTCACTGCTGATGTATTTACCTGTTGCAACCTCCACAACTACTTTTATTATTATTTGACCCTGCTGGTCATCTATGAACATTTGAACATCTTGGAGAAAGAACTGGCCTTAATGGCCATAAATTGTTTTAATCTCCACCCGGCACAGCCAGAAGAGGACTGGCCACCCCTCAGAGCCTGGTTCCTCTCTAGGTTTCTTCCTAGGTTTTGCCTTTCTAGGGAGTTTTTCCTAGCCACGGTGCTTCTACATCTGCATTGCTTGCTGTTTGGGGTTTTAGGCTGGGTTTCTGTATAGCACTTTGTGACATCGGCTGATGTAAAAAGCGCTTTATAAATAAATTTTGATTGATTGATTGATCAGACGAGAGGACATTTCTCCAAAAAGTAAGATTATTGTCCCCATGTGCAGTTGCAAACCATAGTCTGGCTTTTTTATGGTGGTTTTGGAGCAGTGGCTTCTTTCTTGCTGAGCGGCCTTTCAGGTTATGTCGATATAGGACTTGTTTTACTGTGGATATAGATACTTTTGTACCTGTTTCCTCCAGCATCTTCACAAGGTCCTTTACTGTCGTTCTGGGATTGATTTGCACTTTTCGCACCAAAGTACGTTCATCTCTAGGAGACAGAACGTGTCTCCTTCCTGAGCGGTATGACGGCAGCGTGGTCCCATGGTGTTTATACTTGTGTACTATTGTTTGTACAGATGAACGTGGTACCTTCAGACGTTTGGAAATTGCTCCCAATGATAAACCAGACTTGTGAGATCTTGGCTGATTTCTTTTGATTTTTCCATGATGTCGAGCAAAGAGGCACTGAGTTTGAAGGTAGGCCTTGAAATACATTCACAGGTACACCTCCAATTGACTCAAATTATGTCAATTAGCCCATCAGAAGCTTCTAAAGCCATGACATCATTTTCTGGAATTTTCCAAACTGTTTAAAGGCACAGTCAACTTAGTGTATGTAAACTTCTGACCCACTGGAATTGTGATATAGTGAATTATAAGTGAAATAATCTGTCTGTAAACAATTGTTGGAAGAATTTCTTGTGTCATGCACAAAGTAGATGTCCTAACCGACTTGACAAAACTATAGTTTGTTAACATGAAATCTGTGGAGTGGTTGAACAATGAGTTTTAATGACTTGTATGTAAACTTCCGACTTCAACTGTATATATATAAAGAGAGAGAGAGAAATAGAGAGCGAGAGAGAGAGAGAGAGAGAGAGAGAGGGAGGGACAGCGAGAGAGATAACCCTAACCCTAACCCGTGAGAGAGAGAGAGAGAGAGAGAGAGAGAGAGAGAGATAAAGAGATAAAGAGATGTCCTCACCATCTCCACGGCTGAGTGTGGACACTTTGGCCCCCGCCACTTGCTGGCCCATCCTCCCTGTGCGCAGCGTCTTAACAGTTCCTGACAGCCAGTCGCTCATTAGTGCTGTCGCGCTCTATGTTCCTGTGTCCGCCGGCTCCCCAGACCCCCAAACAATGCCTCTGTGTGTGTGTGTGTGTGTGTATGTGTCTGTGTGTGTTTATGACTCTGCTTTGCACTGGTGCGGCCCGGACTATGGCTGGCTGTAGCTGGAGATGAGGAGGGCGGGGGGAAGTCAAGCCCTATTCACCGGCACAAAGACATAATTAACCAAATTGGCAAATGGTACGCAAAACTGCCTCCTGAACATTCTGTGCTAGTCAGAGGTTGCCATAGAAATTTGATGTGTGTGTGTCCGTGTGTGTGTTTGTGTGTGTGTGTCTGTGTGTGTGTGTGTGTCATGAAATTATAAAATTACACAAGATTATCTATCAATTCCACTAAGGGCACACAGTCAGATTCAAACTCAGTCAGATTCACACTCAGTCAGATTCACACTCAGTCAGATTCACACTCAGTCAGATTCACACACAGTCAGATTCACACTCAGTCAGATTCACACACAGTCAGATTCACACTCAGTCAGATTCACACACAGTCAGATTCACACTCAGTCAGATTCACACACAGTCAGATTCACACTCAGTCAGATTCACACACAGTCAGATTCACACTCAGTCAGATTCACACACAGTCAGATTCACACTCAGTCAGATTCACACACAGTCAGATTCACACAGTCAGACAGAGATGAGTCATGTGCATTACTATTATTTTGACTCATTTAAGTTCAAATACTACTCACTCACTCACTTACTTCTGTCTCACCTCGGTCTCACCTCTGTCTCACTTCTGTCTCACCTCTGTCTCACCTCTGTCTCACTTCTGTCTCACCTCTGTCTCACCTCTGTCTCACCTCTGTATCACCTCTGTCTCACCTCTGTCGCTCCTCTGTATCAACTCTGTATCACCTCTGCCTCTCCTCTGTCTCACCTCTGTCTCACTTCTGTCTCACCTCTGTCTCACCTCTGTCTCTCCTCTGTATCACCTCTCCCTCTCCTCCTCTTTCAAACACACAAACACATTAGCATTTAATGTATCAAGTGGTTATTTTCTTGTACACAGTTTTTCAGAGAACAGTCACAGTTGAAGAGTTGAAGAGGTTTCATGTGGAAAGCAGATGTGAGTTTACTGCCTTGTGAGTGCCGTTGAAGGAGAGAATAATTTGCTATGATTAAACATGATGATAGTTGCCCCGGTCATCCCATTCATGGCTTCATTTATTAGTAATTACATTACTTATGCCTGGCCCATGCTTCTGATAGCTTTTATTATCAAAGGTCATTGAAATTGTTAAAATATTTTTTTAAACTTTTCTAATAAATGCAAGAGTTGGACAATGAATAAAGATACTTTAAACCTCTTTAATGTTTATAATCCATCAGATATTGACTGTATTATAACACATAAAACAAATGAACAGAGTTTAGTGATTTGGGTGGGAATTCAAATTTCATAATATTTTTCTTAGAACACACTCATATATATATATATTGTTATTGTATCATGTATTTTGTTTATATTTGGTGTTAAAATAAAGAAAATTATATCTGTCTCATTTGCATAAACACACCAGGTGTATTTGCATATATGAGACATTAACATAAAGGGGAGGAACAGGGCTGCAACCACCAAACACTTGCTCTTTTTACCCTATCTGTACTCATCTGCACTGTCTAGACTGCCTCATTAATTACTGTTGTTGTCACGTTCTCTTGCATAATTCAACAAGTGTGTCAATGGCAGGACACTCTCCAATTAGAAATAAACATTGTTTGCGAGATCAGACATAATATCACTATAATCCAAGTGTTCATTTTTGAAAGATGCTTTCATTTCTTTGCATCTAATTTGTAAATATTTAAACTGCATACCTTTTTAAAATTTCACAAACAATGAACACCCATCAAACTAAAGTTATCATTCTTCTCTTTCTTGCATCTCATATGTACAGTTGAAGTCGGATGTTTACGTACACTTAGGTTGAAGTCATTGAAACTCATTGTTCAACCACTCCACAGATTTAATGTTGACAAGCTATAGTTTTGGCAAGTTGGTTAGGACATCTACTTTGTGCATGACACAAGTAATTCTTCCAACAATTGTTTACAGACAGATTATTTAACTATATCACAATTCCAGTGGGTCAGAAGTTTACATACACTAAGTTGACTGTGCCTTTAAAAAGCTTGGAAAATTCCAGAAAATTATGTCATGTCTTTAGAAGCTTCTGAAAGGCTAATTTACATCATTTGAGTCAATTGGAGGTGTACCTGTGGATGTATTTCAAGGCCTACCTTCAAACTCAGTGCCTCTTTGCTCAACATCATGGAAAAATCAAAAGAAATCAGCCAATACCTCAGAAAAAATGTGTAGACCTCCACAAGTCTGGTTCATCCTCATCAATTTCCAAACACCTAAAGTACCACGTTCATCTGTACAAACAATAGCATGCAAGTATAAACACCTTGGGACCACGCAGCGAAAAGTGCAAATCAATCCCAGAACAACAGCAAAGGACCTTGTGAAGATGCTGGAGGAAACAGCTACAAAAGTATCTATATCCACAGTAAAACGAGTCCTATATCGACATAACTTGAAAGGCCGCTCAGCCAGGAAGAAGCCACTGCTCCAAAACCGCCATAAAAAAGCAATACTACGGTTTGCAACTGCACATGGGGAGAAATGTCCTCTGGTTTGATGAAACAAAAATAGAACTGTTTGGCCATAATGACCATCATTATGTTTGGAGGAAAAAGGGGGAGGCTTGCAAGCTGAAGAACACCATCCCAACCGTGAAGCACGGGGGTGGCAGTATCATGTTGTGAGGGTGCTTTGCTGCAGGAGGACTGGTGCACTTCACAAAATAGATGGCATCATGAGGAAAGAAAATTATGTGGATATATTGAAGCAACATCTCAAGACATCAGTCAGGAAGTTAAAGCTTGGTCGCAAATGGGTCTTCCAAATGGACAATGACCCCAAGCATACTTCCAAAGTTGTGGCAAAATGGCTTATGGACAACAAAGTTGTCCAAGTATTGGAGTGGCCATCACAAAGCCCTGACCTCAATGCTATAGAATATGTGTGGGTAGAATTGAAAAAGCGTGTGCGAGCAAGGAGGCCTACAAACCTGACTCAGTTACACCAGTTCTATCAGGAGTAAGGGGCAAAAATTCACCCAATTTATTGTGGGAAGCTTGTGGAAGGCTACCCGAAACGTTTGACCCAAGTTAAACAATTTAAAGGCAATGCTACCAAATACTAATTGAGTGTATGTAAACTTCTGACCCACTGGGAATGTGATGAAGGAAATAAAAGCTGAAACTGAGACATTTCACATTCTTAAAATAAAGTGGTGATCCTAACTGACCTGAGACAGCGAATTTTTACTAGGATTAAATGTCAGGAATTGTGATAAACTGAGTTTTAATGTATTTGGCTAAGGTGTACGTAAACTTCCGACTTCAACTGTAAGTGTCGAGACGGTGCGTTAAATCCCCCACGAAGCTTTAGCGTTCTTGTAGATTCAATAAAAAGCCAGTGTATCTAATTGAACCCGTTTCAGCCATTACCGGGGTTTGTTTGACAGGTCATAACAAAAAATGTCCGTGGTCATAACTGTGATATTGCGAGGGGTGAAAGTGAGTGAAGAGGCTAAAGATGAAAACAGAGATGAATATTTAAGACGATTGAACATTTAATTAGGAAAACAGCAACACACGTAGACAATAACCCGCGAGGGTTGAAACAAAAATATACAGGGTTAAATAGTGACCCCGATGACCAATGTGCAACAGGGTGTTGCTACCATCTTCCCCCGACCGCCGGTTTAGATCGATTTTGCATATTCAACAGTTTACAAAAAAATTGAAGCTGAAGTTGGGATTTTAATTTAGGAATTCTTTTGAAGCCAGAAGGAGGCTAGTATCAGCTACATTCATGCCTATACTAGACTATGGTGATATTTTATATATGAATGCTTCCGCTCAGTGGTTGAGATCAATTGACCCTCTTTATCATGGAGCATTGAGATTTATTTTATACTGCAAACCCTTACGCGTCACTGCACTTCATATACCAGGGTTGGCTGGCCTTCTCTAGTCACTCGTAGGCTCAGTCACTGGTATACTTTTATTTACAAAGCCATTTTGGGTTTACTCCCATTTTATTTGGCCATTTTTACTCTTCAGAAATGTGGTGGGTACTCTCTCTTCCTGTTCCAAATGCCCGAACTTAATTTGGTAAAAGGGCTTTTATGTACTCTGCACCATCGGCTTGGAACGCCTTACAAAATATTTTTTAACTGGAAGAACTTGTTCCCGATTGGTGTTTTTAAATTGTTGATGAAGGATTTTGAGTCTGATTCCTTGACCTGTGAATGTTTTTAATTTGCTTTGATGTTGTTATACTTCCTGTGGTTTCTATGGTTTTTACTAGATTACCTGTAATTTTTCATGTTGTCTGTCTGTAGTTGTGTAATGACTTGGTGCTGCCTATCTCGGGCAGGATGCACTTGAAAAAGAGATTTCAAATCTCAATGAGCCCTTCCTGGTTAAATAAATAAATAGATAAAAGACGGCTGAAAAAGACAGATCCTCAGGTGGGCGGGGTGATGCTACTTTTATCATAGACAGATCCTCAGGTGGGCGGGGCGATGCTACTTTTATCAAAGACAGATCCTCAGGTGGGCGGGGTGATGCTAATTTTATCAAAGACAGATCCTCAGGTGGGCGGGGCGATGCTACTTTTATCAAAGACAGATCCTCAGGTGGGCGGGGCGATGCTCATTTTATCAAAGACAGATCCTCAGGTGGGCGGGGCGATGCTACTTTTATCATAGACAGATCCTCAGGTGGGCGGGGCGAATCTAATTTTATCAAAGACGAGGTGACACCAGCGCTTCTAGCACAACAGCCTGCTACTGGAGAGGAAGAGGAAGGAATGTGGATGAATCTTAAACTAAGTGTTTTCCTACATGTCATCTAACGGTGCAATACTACTTAAGACAAGAAAACAGTTCTGTTGCAGAATATTGGCATAAAATAATGTGTTTGTTCTCACGGATGGAGTAAACTCAGATATTCTGTATGTGTGTTTGTGTGTGTGTGTGTGTGTGTGTGCGTGTGTGTGTGTGTGTGTGTGTGTGTATTTGTGTCTCTCCCAGCAAGTCAATGAAATATCGATCACCTCTGATGAGAGAGGGACAGACGTCAAGGTCAAACAGCCATTAGATCAATATGCGTGTGTGTGTGTGCGTGAGTGCGTGCGTGCGTGTGTGTCTGTGTCTGTGTTTAGACACCATGAACTCTTTTGCAGTCCCGACGGCACTGTAATATATTTTTTGTTTGCTGGTTCAGTTATAGTAAAGTTCTTTATTGCCAGCAATACAGTCATGAACTGATGTTTGTTTGTCTAAAGTTGTATCTGTCTTATATCATGTTTTGAGGTTAGTTTGTGTAAAGTTGTGCCTATTGGCACACAGCATCACTGTGGCTTGGGACTTGGTTTAAAGATACATTTCAGGTCTGACTGATGAGTTCACTCTTTTGCTCTCTTACCCCTCCCTCTGTCTCTCTCCTTCTTCCCCTCTCTCCATCTATGGGCCCCCTGAGCCACAACAACAGGCACCAAACAGCTTGAGCATCCCTCTTACGAGGAAAAAATGCCCCATTTTCATGTCTTTGAATCTGACATTTTTGGCACATTAAATATTGGATATTAATAAATGAAATGTAATGAACTGACATGAAAGCAGAACAAAGTCCAATGGTACAATGCAAGAAACGTATAAAAGGGACAAAAATGGCAAAACTTTTCTTTAAGTCCAATTAACTATTACTTTCTTTAGTCATCAGAGATAATTTTTCATGTTCACTTATTCAAACAAATATTGAATAATTAAAAGAACGAGGGTTGGGGACGACAACATGAGAATCACAAGGAAAGTTCATGCCAGTGGAGGCTCGCCTATGGACTGAAAGATGAAGACCGTTTCGATAGGTCTATTTTTTATTGGTCCTTTACTGTAATAAGCTGTCCACCGAGTGTTTTTGTAACTTTAAAATAATCATAACAGCTTCCTCTGTTCAGCGGTTCAAGAATGTGTTGGCAGTCCAGCGGCAGCACTATCAGACTGTAAGCTGTCTATTTCAAAGTCCCAGAACTGGAACCATCTAACTAACTGTGAAGGCAGTCTACCTGATAATAGTAACAGGTTTATTTACGGTATCAAAACCCTATTTTTTTGTGACCCCTTGACTTTTTCCACATTTTGTTACATTACAACCTTATTCTAAAATGTATTAAATATTTTTTTTCTCATCAATCTACACACAATATCCCATAATGACAAAACAACCTTTTTGCAAATGTATTAAAAATACAAATCTGAAATATGACATTTACATAAGTATTCAGACCCTTTATTCGCTACTATGTTGAAGCACCTTTGGAAGCGATTACAGCTTTGAGACTTCTTGGGTATGACACTACGAGCTTGGCACACCTGTATCTGGGGAGTTTCTCCCATTTTTCTCTGCAGACCCACTCAAGCAAGTCAATGCTTGAGAGGATTGGATGGGGAGCGTTGCTGCACAGCTATTTTCAGGTCTCTCCAGAGATGTTCGATCGGGTTCAAGTCCGGGCTCTGGCTGGGCCACTCAACGACATTCAGAGATTTGTCCCGAAGCCACTACTGCGCTGTCTTTGCTGTGTACTGTAGTTAGGGACATTGTCCTGTTGGAAGGTGAATCTTCGCTCTGGAGCAGGTTTTCATCAAGGATCTCTCTGTACTTTGCTCCATTCATCTTTCCCTCGATCCTGACTAGTCTCTCAGTCCCTACTGCTGAAAAACATCCCCATAGCATGATGCTGCCACCACCATGCTTCACAGTAGGGATGGTGCCAGGTTTGCTCCAGATGTGACGAATGGCATTCAGGCCAAAGAGTTCAATCTTGGTTTCATCAGACCAGATAATCTTGTTTCTCATGGCCTTTTGGCAAACTCCAAGCGGGCTGTCATGTGCCTTTTACTGAGGAGTGGCTTCTGGCTGGCCACTCTACCATAAAGGCCTGATTGGTGGAGTGCTGCAGAGACGGTTGTCCTTCTGGAAGGTTCTCCCATCTCCACAGAGGAACTTTGGAGCTCTGTCAGAGTGACCATCGGATTCTTGGTCACTTCCCTGACCAAGGCCCTTCTCCCCAGATTGCTTAGTTTGGCAGGGCGGCCAGCTCTAAGAAGAGTCTTGGTGGTTCCAAACTTAATCCATTTAAGAATGATGGAGACCACTGTGTTCTAGGAGACCTTCAAAGCTGCAGACATTTTTTGGTACCCTTCCCCAAATCTTTGCCTCGACACAATCCTGTTTTGATGCTCTGCAGACAATTTCTTCGACCTCATGGCTTGGTTTTTGCTCAGTCAACTGTGGGACAGGTGTGTGCCTTTCCAAATCATATCCAATCAATTGAATTTACCACAGTTGGTCTCCAATCAAGTTGTAGAAACATCTCAAGGATGATCAATGGAAACAGGAAGCACCTGAGCTCAATTTCGAGTCTCATAGCAAAGGGTCTGAATACTTATGTAAATAAGGTACTTCTGTTTTACATTTTTTATACATTTGCAAAAACATCTTAAAACCTGTTTTCCCTGCTACACTGCTGCTACTCGCTGTTTATTATCTATGCATAGTCACTTTGCCCCTACCTCCATGTACAAATTACCTGGACTAACCTGTACCCCCACACATTGATCAGTACCAGTACCCCTGTATATAGCCTGTCTACTGTTATATTACTAACCTGTACCCCAACACATTGACTCGGTACCTCCTGTATATAGCCTGTCTACTGTAATATTACTAACCTGTACCCCCACACATTGACTCAGTACCAGTACCCCTGTATATAGCCTGTCTACTGTTATATTACTAACCTGTACCCCCACACATTGACTCAGTACCAGTACCTCCTGTATATAGCCTCTCTACTGTTATATTACTAACCTGTACCCCCACACATTGACTCGGTACCTCCTGTATATAGCCTCTCTACTGTAATATTACTAACCTGTACCCCCACACATTGACTCAGTACCTCCTGTATATAGCCTGTCTACTGTTATATTACTAACCTGTACCCCCACACATTGACTCAGTACCAGTACCCCTGTATATAGCCTGTCTACTGTTATTATACTAACCTGTACCCCCTCACATTGACTCGGTACCTCCTGTATATAGCCTCTCTACTGTAATATTACTAACCTGTACCCCCACACATTGACTCAGTACCAGTACCTCCTGTATATAGTCTGTCTACTGTTATTTTACTAACCTGTACCCCCTCACATTGACTTGGTACCTCCTGTATATAGCCTCTCTACTGTAATATTACTAACCTGTACCCCCACATATTGACTCAGTACCGGTACCCCTGTATATAGCCTGTCTACTGTTATTATGCTAACCTGTACCCCCACACATTGACTCAGTACCTCCTGTATATAGCCTGTCTACTGTTATTATACTAACCTGTACCCCCACACATTGACTCAGTACCGGTACCCCTGTATATAGTCTGTCTACTGTTATATTACTAACCTGTACCCCCACACATTGACTCAGTACCTCCTGTATATAGCCTGTCTACTGTTATATTACTAACCTGTACCCCCACACATTGACTCAGTACCTCCTGTATATAGCCTGTCTACTGTTATTATACTAACCTGTACCCCCACACATTGACTCAGTGCCTCCTGTATATAGCCTGTCTACTGTTATTATACTAACCTGTACCCCCACACATTGACTCAGTACCTCCTGTATATAGCCTGTCTACTGTTATATTACTAACCTGTACCCCCACACATTGACTCAGTGCCTCCTGTATATAGCCTGTCTACTGTTATTATACTAACCTGTACCCCCACACATTGACTCAGTACCTCCTGTATATAGCCTGTCTACTGTTATTATACTAACCTGTACCCCCACACATTGACTCAGTACCTCCTGTATATAGCCTGTCTACTGTTATTATACTAACCTGTACCCCCACACATAGACTCAGTACCTCCTGTATATAGCCTGTCTACTGTTATTATACTAACCTGTACCCCCACACATTGACTCAGTACCTCCTGTATATAGCCTGTCTACTGTTATTATACTAACCTGTACCCCCACACATTGACTCAGTACCTCCTGTATATAGCCTGTCTACTGTTATATTACTAACCTGTACCCCCACACATTGACTCAGTACCTCCTGTATATAGCCTGTCTACTGTTATTATACTAACCTGTACCCCCACACATTGACTCAGTACCTCCTGTATATAGCCTCTCTACTGTTATATTACTAACCTGTACCCCCACACATTGACTCAGTACCTCCTGTATATAGCCTGTCTACTGTTATTATACTAACCTGTACCCCCACACATTGACTCAGTACCTCCTGTATATAGCCTCTCTACTGTTATATTACTAACCTGTACCCCCACACATTGACTCAGTACTTCCTGTATATAGCCTGTCTACTGTTATTATACTAACCTGTACCCCCACACATTGACTCAGTACTTCCTGTATATAGCTTCTTTATTGTTATTTTATTGTCTTTTTATTTAAGTTTTTACGTTAGTTAATTTGGTAAATATTTTTCTTAACTCTATTTACTGCATTGTTGGTTAAGGGTTTGTAAGTAAGCATTTCACGGTAAGGTCTACACCTGTTGTATTCTTTGCATGTGACAAATACAATTTGATTTGATACATTCATACACCCAGATGCCACAATTTTGCAGGTATTGGGAAACACCTGAAAGGGTTCTGTAATGTGTTTGCTTCTGGGTATGCTTTACAGTAAATTGATGTATTGTTTAAAAAACATTAATGAGATAAATTGTAAAGCATCTGCAGAAATTTTTTTTGTCAAAATGGTTTCAACTTATTTGCATATTTTAAAACACTTCCTTTTAACAGTGTACGTATGTACTATGATGTATGAGCCAGTGTGTGTACAAACTGTGTGTACAGTATATATGTGTGTCACATGGCCGCTATGTATGGTCTATGTGTTGGCCATGTGTAAGGGACACCCTGTGACACCCTTGTGATGATGTTACATAACACCTTTGCTTCCGCTGGGCTGCCACGTTCACCTCTTGGCAGCCTGCTGCTTCACCTAGAGGTTGCTCTTCTCTTCAATTAGGCGCTGATTCCCTTGCCCTGACCACACAAGCCAATTGCCAAAAATAAAAGTGATATAACAAGTTCCCTACAAATAGAGAAAAGAACTTCAACAAGTCTCACTGACACTTGCATGTTCACTGTGAAATGAGGCCCCCAAGGCCTCATCCAGAGTATCTTCTGGCAGACAGTGGCCCCCAGGCTGATGAAAAGAACCAGACAGTGGCCCCCATGCTGATGACAAGAACCAGACAGTGGCCCCAGGCTGATGACAAGAACCAGACAGTGGCCCCCGGGCTGATGACAAGAACCAGACAGTGGCCCCCAGGCTGATGAAAAGAACCAGACAGTGGCCCCCAGGCTGATGACAAGAACCAGACAGTGGCCCCCGGGCTGATGACAAGAACCAGACAGTGGCCCCCAGGCTGATGACAAGAACCAGACAGTGGCCCCCGGGCTGATGACAAGAACCAGACAGTGGCCCCAGGCTGATGACAAGAACCAGACAGTGGCCCCCGGGCTGATGACAAGAACCAGACAGTGGCCCCCAGGCTGATGACAAGAACCAGACAGTGGCCCCCAGGCTGATGACAAGAACCAGACAGTGGCCCCCGGGCTGATGACAAGAACCAGACAGTGGCCCCCAGGCTGATGAAAAGAACCAGACACTGGCCCCCAGGCTGATGAAAAGAACCAGACAGTGGCCCCCAGGCTGATGACAAGAACCAGACAGTGGCCCCCAGGCTGATGACAAGAACCAGACAGTGGCCCCCGGGCTGATGACAAGAACCAGACAGTGGCCCCCAGGCTGATGAAAAGAACCAGACACTGGCCCCCAGGCTGATGAAAAGAACCAGACAGTGGCCCCCAGGCTGATGACAAGAACCAGACAGTGGCCCCCAGGCTGATGACAAGAACCAGACAGTGGCCCCCAGGCTGATGACAAGAACCAGACAGTGGCCCCTAGGCTGATGACAAGAACCTCAGGTGTCTATTTATATTGATTGTTTGGTTTTTTATTCTTCTTCTGCATTTTTACTATTGAGCTCTTCTTAAATTAGAAATTATGTTACAAATGGCAAATAAATGAAACTTGAACTTGAAGTCGGAATACTTGTATATTAGTACCTAAACCATGCACACTTCCATCGTGACTTTGTTAAGGCGCCATACCTCAACCTTATAAAGATTTGATGAGACTTCATCAGCCCCAATGGAAAGTGTGTTTATTAGAACTTTACTGTGGATGTTAGATTGGGCCAATGCCAATCACTGTGAGTGAGGTTGTTTGGCCGGAACCACAACACAGAGAGAGACACCAAAGCAAGGCTCCTCTGGAGCAGCTCTGTCCTCCAGTACAGACGAGCAGAGATCTGTGGGAGTCCAGGGAGAAAGGATAGGTCAGGTCAGGTCGGTACCGCAGTGATGAAAGGACCGTAAGAGGAACCAGAGGGGAGAAGAGGAAGAGAGGAACCGGGAGAATGGAAGATGGAGGAGGAGGAGGAGAGGGAACGGAAAATGACTTCAAAAAAACAACAACAAGAGAAAAATAAACAAGGAGCAAAGATAAGGAACCACAGAGGCACCCAAGGTCCTCTGTCTAATTAAGTGCATTTGCATATATTCATGAGGTCTAATGAGGAGCTTTTCAATAGTTTGTTTCCCCTAATATGAATATTCCTTTTCATTATCACGTTACATACATGGAGATTCTTTCCAATGATCAAATCCTGGTTCCTGTTTCTCCTGTAGACTATGGCGTGTGCGTGTGAGTGTGCGTGTGAGCGTGCGTGCGCGTGTGAGCGTGCGTGTGCGTGTGAGCATGCGTGTGCGTGAGCTCGTGCACACAAGCATTTGTTTTCAACAATTTTGATTATCTTCATGCTCATTTGATAAATACATTTGTGTATGTTTATGCGTGTGACGGTTACTGTAGTTCTTTGTGTACTAAGGAGTGTTGTGTTGTTTGTTAATGAGCGTGTGTCAGAGTGTGTGAATGTGGGTGTGTCCTTTTAAAGATACATAGTAAATGGTAAATTAGCTCGTAACACAAGTCCTATAGAGTCTGAAATGTACAAGTAGCTTTTCGGACAACAATAGTACTCCACTAATTCAACCTTTTCACAGGCATAACATTTACAAAAAGAGGATTCAAAATCCGGTATGTATTTTTCCAGCTGATAAAACTGCCTTGTATGCCTATATCTAATAAAGGCTATCTAGATGACCGTCATTAGTCGTGGCCATATTAGCAACCCGTACTGCCAATTTGCTACATTACCCTGCCTGTGGCTAACCTGAGTGAAAATTAATGCGTGATGGAATAGGCACTGGCCGCACAGCCGACCTACAACCTTAAAGTCAAACGCTAATGGCCCAGCCAGCAGTCTACACAGCCATATGGTGTTGTATAATTATACATAATGTAACCTCCATGTTTATTTGGTATCCAATGTGTTGCCAATGTAATTGCTTTTGGGTGTGCATGCGCTCAGTCTGGTGTAGCTCTGTGGGAAACATGCATGAGCAGGGAAACATTCGGAAGAGTATTCAACCACACACACGTCTGGTCCCCCTCGGGTTGCAAGGTCATCGTGGCGGGGTGTGACATTCTGCCACCTACTGTACAGGTGGATAATGAAGATCCCCAAAAGGAAATAATGTGGGGTAAAAAATAATAATTCCAAACAAACTATCAATAATTACATTTTATTTAAACAAAATCAGCATGTTTTTCTGTTCTAATCAAGTCGCTACACAGGATCAGAAGGATCCTATGAGGGTGAAACATTTTCTGGAGACAGAATTCCTTGAAGAACTCCTTGAAGAATTCCTTGCCGTCTCTGAGGCCCAAAAACCTCTCAGTTGCAGATATACTGATGTCCAGCTTCTTGGACTTCTTGAACAGTTGTGCAGTACAATTAGTAACTGTGGCTATAAATGCTACAAAATATACCTTCTTCACAATAAGTGTATCCAGATCACTTGGCAAAACAAAACATAGGGTAGAGAAGACGCACAAGGGAATGGCTGTCTTGTAGGAGGTTTCCAAGGGAATGGCTGTCTTGTAGGAGGTTTCCAAGGGAATGGCTGTCTTGTAGGAGGTTTCCAAGGGAATGGCTGTCTTGTAGGAGGTTTTCAAGGGAATGGCTGTCTTGTAGATAGATAGATAGATAGATAGATAGATAGATAGATAGATAGATAGATAGATAGATAGATAGATAGATAGATAGATAGGTACTTTATTGCTCCCCCGGGGGGGAAATTTCATTGTCAAGCAGCTACAACAAAACACAGGGCAGGTGCAAAATGCCACAACGAAAAGTACACAAAAGACAGATACACGGTACATGATACATAGAGCGGCAGTATGAAAAAGTATAGAAATACAAGATATCTGGAGTGCAAAAAAAAAGCTATAAAAGTACATTGCATAGTATGAGTGGTTGGCTGAATATGTACACTATACATTGGTGGATGTTGGATGGTTAACTATACTATACAGGTCGATGGCAGAGAAATACTTCAGTAGCTAAAAATGCGTATGATATGAGCGAGGGTAATAATAGTTTACTTAATAGACAGACTGGGTAAATGAACAGGTAAGTGAAAAGTTTGCATGGTTAAATTAGTTAAATTAGCTGTACAGTTAGGTATACAGTTATATTTACAGATAAGTGAATACTTGCATGTTTACACAAACTGTACAGGTAAATGACAGGAAGAGATACTTTAATAGCTAAATGTGTGTATGATATCATTTGGGGTAATAATAGTAATTCCCTTAAAATACAGTCCTTAGTGCGCAGGGTTTAATTACAGACAACTGCACGTATTGCACATTCGATATACTAAAAGCAATGAGAAAAGGTGCAACTGGCAGGATACTAATATGCATTCCTGAGTGAATGCCTACGTCCAATAATTACTTACAATATTGCATGTGATATAATATAACAACTGTACATGAGTATGTATATACAGACCTGTATGAATAAATAGGTCCTGAGTGGATGAGTGCTGACGGACCAGAGTTACTCACGGATGGATGCATAATTGTTAAACTAGGTCCTAGCACCCCAACAGTTCCAGATCTATGTTGCCGACGGCACGGCACCCCGGTGAGGCATTATATAGTCTCATAGCCGCCGGCAGGAAGGACCTCCTGTAGCGCTCTCTGGCACACCGTGGTGGGATCAGTCTGTGACTGAAAGTGCTCCTCTGCGTCATAACCATAGTGTGCAGAGGGTGGGTGACGTTGTCCATGATGGCCAGCAGTTTGGCCAGGATCCGTCTCTCCGCCACCTCCTCTAGAGTGTCAAGGCTCATCCCCAGGACAGAGCTAGCCTTCCTGATCAGCTTATTTACCCGAGAAGCATCACCGGCTTTGATGTTTGCTCCCCAGCACACCACTGCAAAAAAGATGGCACTGGCCACCACAGACTGGTAGAAGGTATGCAGTAGTTTACTGCACACGTTAAAGGACCTGAGCCTCCTCAGAAAGTAGAGTCGGCTCTGGCCCTTTTTGTACAGGGCCCCGGTGTTACCAGCCCATTCCAGTCTGTTGTCCATATGGACACCCAGGAACTTGTATGACTCAACCATTTCCACATCCGTCCCCTTTATAGGGACTGCAGTCAGTTGTGCCTTGGTTCTCCTGAAGTCCACCACCATCTCCTTAGTTTTGCTGATGTTGAGCTGAAGGTGGTTCTGCTCACACCACAACACAAAGTCACTGATTGTGCTCCTGTACTCCTCCTCCTGCCCACCCCTGATGCACCCTACAATAGCAGAGTCATCCGAGAACTTCTGTAGGTGGCATGTCTCAGAGTTATATCTGAAGTCTGAGGTGTAGAACAGGAAGGGGGACAGGACCGTACCCTGGGGGGCCCCTGTGTTGCTAACAGCCCGTTCTGACACACAGCTCTGTAGTCGCACAAATTGTGGCCTACCGGTCAGGTAGTCCGTGACCCAGGAGACTAAGGGTGCTTCCACTTTCATCCTCCTCATCTTCTCACCCAGTAGCAGGGGCTGAATGGTATTGAAGGCACTGGAGAAGTCAAAAAACATGACCCTCACAGTGCAACCTGCGTTGTCCAGGTGAGAGTAGGCCCTCTGCAGAAGGTAGATGATTGCATCATCCACCCCGATTTTGCGCTGGTATGCAAACTGCAGGGGGTCCATTGATGAACACACCAGGGGTCTGAGGTGAGCGAGGACTAACCTTTCCAGGGTCTTCATGATGTGGGATGTTAGCGCTACAGGTCTGAAGTCATTCAGGACAGTGGGGTGTGCCTTCTTGGGCACTGGGACGAGGCAGGATGTTTTCCACAGCACAGGGACCCTTTCTAGGCTCAGGCTAAGGTTGAAAAGACGCTGGAGTATTCCACACAGTTGGTCAGCACAGACCCTCAGCACCCTTGGGCTGATGCCGTCAGGGCCCGCCGCTTTCCACTGGTGTAGTCTCTCCAGCTCTCTCTTCACTTGGTTGGTGGTGAAAGCCAGCCCAGGTGGGGAGGTGGGGGGAAGGGGGGTGTTGAGGATCAGTCCAGGGGGGGCAGGGGCAGAGGTGGGGTCACTGATTGTCTCAGCAGAGGTGCTGTGAGCAAAGTGGGGGTGGGATAGCCGTGAGGGTGTGTGGTCTGGGGAGCTGGAGGGGAGGTGGACAGGGCCAGTATCGAACCTGTTAAAAAATTGGTTCAGCTCATTGGCTCTGTCCTGGGTCCCCTCCGTCTGCCCACTGTTTGACTTTTTGAAGCCAGTGATATTTCTCATACCCTTCCACACCTCTCTCACCTGGCTCTGCCTCAGCTTGTCCTCCATCTTCTCCTTATACACTCTCTTCCCCTCAGCAATCCGCAACTTCAGCTCCCTCTGGACGCATTTCAATTTGTCCTTGTCCTTCTCCTTGAAGGCCCTCTTCTTCTCATTCAGCAGGGCCTTCAGGTCGCTGGTGACCCAGGGTTTATTGTTTGGGAAACAGCGTACCTTCCTGGTGGGTACAGTGTTGTCTACACAAAAATTAATATAGTCTGTTATGCAGTCAGTGAGTCCATCGATGTCCTCCCCATGAGCCTCACAGAGCACATCCCAGTCTGTTGTTTCAAAGCAGTCCTGTAGGGCCTCATTCGCCTCTGGGGACCATCTCCTAATAGTCCTGGTGGTTGCAGGCTGCTGTTGGACCATAGGTCTGTAGAGTGGGGTGAGGTGGACAAGGTTGTGATCCGATCTACCGAGGGGAGGGAGTGCAGTGGAGTTGTATGCATCCTTCACATTAGCATATAACAAGTCCAGAGTTTTATTATTCCTGGTTGGGCACTTCACGAACTGTTTGAACGTGGGCAGCGTTGAAGAGAGAGATGCATGGTTAAAATCCCCCGAAATGGCAAGGAAAGCACTGGGATGCGCTGTCTGTAACCTCGCGATAACAGAGTGGATGACGTCACACGCTGCGTTTGCGTCAGCAGAGGGCGGGATGTAAACAATAACAGCAATGGCCGCCGTGAATTCCCTCGGCAAATAGTAGGGTCTCAGGCTAACGGCTAGCAGTTCAATGTCCGGGCTACAAAACTGTTCCTTAAGAGTAATATGGTTCGGATGACACCATCTGTTGTTAACTAATAAAGCCAGCCCACCACCCTTACTCTTACCGGAAGAGACGCGATCCCTGTCCGCTGTAATGGTCTGGAAACCGTCGATAGTGACGTTCTGTATGGGGATGTTATCGTTCAGCCAAGTCTCAGTAAAACACATTAGGCTCGTTTCACGATAAATCCTTTGTCCACAGACAAGTCCCGCCAACTCATCCATCTTGTTATGTAGACACCTCACATTGCCCATAATAATAGACGGTATAACCGGCTTGTACTTGAACCTCCTCCGCTTTGCCTTACATTTCAATCCCGCCCTGCGTCCACGGCGTCGTCTTTTCAATTCGTCCGGAATATCAAACTTTTCCCTGGGGAGCAGCAGCGCTGCGTGGGCTAAATCCAGGAGCTGGGCTCTGTTGTAAACAATAACAGTTGACGACTCCTGTCGACGTTCAGCTGCGATAAAATCCATAAAATCCATAATCCTGAACTGTTATAGTTCGACTGTAGCAAAATAAAAAATAAAACTAAGAAAAAAGACGAAAATAGACGAAAGAAACGAACTAAAACAACAATTAATGCACGAACAATGGGAGCTGCTTAACAGGCGACCACTCAGGGCGGCGCCAAACAATAGAGGTATGAGGGGAGGACCCCGGGGGCTATGGTGGGTTGAAAGCCATCCCATCCACCATAGTCCTCGGCGAGAACAGGGGCCATGTTCACTACCAGGACCAGCCCAAGCTGTGCCGTAAGTGTGGTGAACATGGCCACCTAGCAGACGCCTGTGACAGGGTCGTCTGCATGAAGTGCCGGGAGGTGGGCCACCGCTACGAGGATTGCACGAATGGAAGGTCGTGCAACCTCTGTGGCGAACGGTCCCACCTCATCCGCGGCTGTAGGAGGTTTCCAAGGGAATGGCTGTCTTGTAGGAGGTTTCCAAGGGAATGGCTGTCTTGTAGGAGGTTTCCAAGGGAATGGCTATCTTGTAGGAGGTTTCCAAGGGAATGGCTGTCTTGTAGGAGGTTTCAAGGGAATGGCTGTCTTGTAGGAGGTTTTCATGTGCGAGAATGTAAGGAATTAAGTGAAAGAAAATAATTGTAAACACACAGCACACGTGATTAAAAGGCACTCAAATAGATATGATATCGAATAATAAGTCATGCTGATACGTAATATAAAGAGAATGGCAGTCTCTAGTTTAGAGTAAGTGTCACTTGTGACATATACGCTCCATATTATCACATAGGCAGGTGACAGGCCTATGTATTCTTATATGTGTATTCTGCTGTAATTCTACATTGAGGTATGTTAAATGAAGTTATATGAAGTATATGAAGCCCCACAGCTGAGTATCTGGTCTTATGCGTATGGCGTATATAGCAGTGACATCTAAAATGTTTATAATTAATCAGCACCTTGGCGACCGCTGTCCATTTCAGCACCATATATAGATCTGTCGGCTGCACTGCTTCGTTGTGTTTGACACCCCCTCTCTCACACTCAGTTTTGTACTGTCACCTACCGATTTACAAATAACGCACTGCAGATAACCTCCGGAGTAACACAGTTATCAAGACGCGCTGACTTCTAGAGACAATAGTACATGCACTAGACATAGCTGTTGTTATTGATGATGGGTGGGCACTGTGGTCTCTCTTGGTGTTTTGCAGCCTAATCTGGTGTTGAGTGTGTGTGTGTGTGTGTGTGTGTGTGTGTATGTGTGTGTGTGTGTGTGTGTGTGATTGCCTTTATAGTAATCTGCTCTGACCTGGTGTAGGCTGTTTTTAATTACTGTTGATACTATGTCCTCAGTTCCAGCCTTCAGTCTACCACCCCCTCATCACCCGGTACCCTGGCTCCTCACCACCGTCACTCGTCCCCCGGTAACCCAGGACTGATCAGAGCTTAACCCCCACCTTGGGAGAACAGCTTAGATATCCATTACACAGGGGAGTTGGGGAGGAGGGAGGGAGGGAGGGGGGGGTTGGGAGGGATGCATGCAGACACAGACTAGAAGGGGGCATACCCTATTTTTTTTATTTGAAGAACCCTGTCCTTAAATCTCCCTAAGTAATCCCCATAAAATATACTAATCTATAAAACCATCATCATACAGTACACACACACATCACTGTGTTGTGTTTGTGTGACTTCTTATTTTCTGTGTTTATGTCTGTCTCTGTGCAATGTATGAGGCTGTGTGTGTGTGTGTGTGTGTGTGTGTGTGTGTGTGTGTGTGTGTGTGTGTGTGTGTGTGTGTGTGTGTGTGTGTGTGTGTGTGTGTGTGAGGGCGATGAGTTGTGACAGGTGTTGTGGCCGCTGGTGCTCATGAAGGCAGAGGGGAGGAGGTGAACAAGGGAAACATGATTATTTAACTACTGTCTAATATGAAGTAGTCCTCTTCTCTCCCCCCCTCCCCCCTCTCTATCTAATATGAAGTAGCCCTCTTCTCCCCCTCCCCCCTCTCTATCTAATATGAAGTAGCCCTCTTCTCCCCCTCCCCCCTCTCTATCTAATATGAAGTAGCCCTCTTCTCCTCCTCCCCCCTCTCTATCTAATATGAAGTAGCCCTCTTCTCCCCCCCCCTCCCCCCTCTCTATCTAATATGAAGTAGCCCTCTTCTCCCCCTCCCCCCTCTCTATCTAATATGAAGTAGCCCTCTTCTCCCCCTCCCCCCTCTCTATCTAATATGAAGTAGCCCTCTTCTCCCCCTCCCCCTCCCCCCTCTCTATCTAATATGAAGTAGCCCTCTTCTCCCCCTCCCCCCTCTCTATCTAATATGAAGTAGCCCTCTTCTCCCCCCCCTCCCCCCTCTCTATCTAATATGAAGTAGCCCTCTTCTCCCCCTCCCCCCTCTCTATCTAATATGAAGTAGCCCTCTTCTCCCCCTCCCCCCTCTCTATCTAATATGAAGTAGCCCTCTTCTCCTCCTCCCCCCTCTCTATCTAATATGAAGTAGTCCTCTTCTCCTCCTCCCCCCTCTCTATCTAATATGAAGTAGTCCTCTTCTCCTCCTCCCCCCTCCCCCCTCTCTATCTAATATGAAGTAGCCCTCTTCTCCTCCTCCCCCCTCTCTATCTAATATGAAGTAGTCCTCTTCTCCTCCTCCCCCCTCCCCCCTCTCTATCTAATATGAAGTAGTCCTCTTCTCCTCCTCCCCCCTCCCCCCTCTCTATCTAATATGAAGTAGCCCTCTTCTCCCCCTCCCCCCTCTCTATCTAATATGAAGTAGCCCTCTTCTCCCCCTCCCCCCTCCCCCCTCTCTATCTAATATGAAGTAGCCCTCTTCTCCCCCTCCCCCCTCTCTATCTAATATGAAGTAGTCCTCTTCTCTCCCCCCTCCCCCCTCTCTATCTAATATGAAGTAGCCCTCTTCTCTCCCCCCTCTCTATCTAATATGAAGTAGTCCTCTTCTCTCCCCCCCTCCCCCCTCTCTATCTAATATGAAGTAGCCCTCTTCTCCCCCTCCCCCCTCTCTATCTAATATGAAGTAGCCCTCTTCTCCCCCTCCCCCCTCTCTATCTAATATGAAGTAGCCCTCTTCTCCCCCTCCCCCCTCTCTATCTAATATGAAGTAGCCCTCTTCTCCCCCCCCTCCCCCCTCTCCTCCCCCCCCTCCCCCCTCTCCTCCCCCCCTCTCCTCCCCCCCCTCCCCCCTCTCTATCTAATATGAAGTAGCCCTCTTCTCCCCCTCCCCCCTCTCTATCTAATATGAAGTAGCCCTCTTCTCCTCCTCCCCCCTCCCCCCTCTCTATCTAATATGAAGTAGCCCTCTTCTCCCCCTCCCCCCTCTCTATCTAATATGAAGTAGCCCTCTTCTCCCCCTCCCCCCTCCCCCCTCTCTATCTAATATGAAGTAGCCCTCTTCTCCCCCTCCCCCCTCTCTATCTAATATGAAGTAGCCCTCTTCTCCCCCTCCCCCCTCTCTATCTAATATGAAGTAGTCCTCTTCTCCTCCTCCCCCCTCCCCCCTCTCTATCTAATATGAAGTAGCCCTCTTCTCCTCCTCCCCCCTCTCTATCTAATATGAAGTAGCCCTCTTCTCCCCCTCCCCCCTCTCTATCTAATATGAAGTAGTCCTCTTCTCTCCCCCCTCCCCCCTCTCTATCTAATATGAAGTAGCCCTCTTCTCTCCCCCCTCTCTATCTAATATGAAGTAGTCCTCTTCTCCTCCTCCCCCCTCCCCCCTCTCTATCTAATATGAAGTAGCCCTCTTCTCCCCCTCCCCCCTCTCTATCTAATATGAAGTAGCCCTCTTCTCCCCCTCCCCCCTCTCTATCTAATATGAAGTAGCCCTCTTCTCCCCCCCCTCCCCCCTCTCCTCCCCCCCCTCCCCCCTCTCCTCCCCCCCCTCCCCCCTCTCTATCTAATATGAAGTAGCCCTCTTCTCCCCCTCCCCCTCCCCCCTCCCCCCTCTCTATCTAATATGAAGTAGCCCTCTTCTCCCCCTCCCCCCTCTCTATCTAATATGAAGTAGCCCTCTTCTCCTCCTCCCCCCTCTCTATCTAATATGAAGTAGCCCTCTTCTCCCCCTCCCCCCTCTCTATCTAATATGAAGTAGCCCTCTTCTCCCCCTCCCCCCTCTCTATCTAATATGAAGTAGTCCTCTTCTCCCCCCCCCCCCCACCTCTCTATCTAATATGAAGTAGTCCTCTTCTCCCCCCCCCCCCACCTCTCTATCTAATATGAAGTAGTCCTCTTCTCCCCCCCCCCCCCCCCACCTCTCTATCTAATATGAAGTAGTCCTCTTCTCCTCCTCCCCCCTCCCCCCTCTCTATCTAATATGAAGTAGCCCTCTTCTCCTCCTCCCCCCTCTCTATCTAATATGAAGTAGCCCTCTTCTCCCCCTCCCCCCTCTCTATCTAATATGAAGTAGTCCTCTTCTCTCCCCCCTCCCCCCTCTCTATCTAATATGAAGTAGCCCTCTTCTCTCCCCCCTCTCTATCTAATATGAAGTAGTCCTCTTCTCCTCTTCTCCTCCTCCCCCCTCCCCCCTCTCTATCTAATATGAAGTAGCCCTCTTCTCCCCCTCCCCCCTCTCTATCTAATATGAAGTAGCCCTCTTCTCCCCCTCCCCCCTCTCTATCTAATATGAAGTAGCCCTCTTCTCCCCCCCTCCCCCCTCTCCTCCCCCCCCTCCCCCCTCTCTATCTAATATGAAGTAGCCCTCTTCTCCCCCTCCCCCCTCCCCCCTCTCTATCTAATATGAAGTAGCCCTCTTCTCCCCCTCCCCCCTCTCTATCTAATATGAAGTAGCCCTCTTCTCCTCCTCCCCCCTCTCTATCTAATATGAAGTAGCCCTCTTCTCCCCCTCCCCCCTCTCTATCTAATATGAAGTAGCCCTCTTCTCCCCCTCCCCCCTCTCTATCTAATATGAAGTAGTCCTCTTCTCCCCCCCCCCCCACCTCTCTATCTAATATGAAGTAGTCCTCTTCTCCCCCCCCCCCCACCTCTCTATCTAATATGAAGTAGTCCTCTTCTCCCCCCCCCCCCCCCACCTCTCTATCTAATATGAAGTAGTCCTCTTCTCCCCCCCCCACCCCTACTCTGAGTCTCATCCTTTCTTTATTAATGAACAATCCAGGCCTCTCTCAAATCCGCCAGGGCTTACTGTACCTACCCCAGACAGAGCCAGGGAGGAGGGGGCGGCTCCGATCGGCTGGTCCCCCATGAGGAGGTTCTAACCCCCCCCATCCTACTCAGTTCACCCTCCTAGTGGAAAGGTTATTTAGCTTGTCTTTACAGTAGTCACTGAGTAGTATAGCAAGTCAAAGGTAAGGTTTCAGACATGGCACTGGTGTGTGTGTGTGTGTGGGGATGGATCTCAAAATGTTCCATAAAAGATGAGAAGATGAGAAGAGATACATTGCATAGACTGCATTCTATACTCCCATGTGATTTATTTGACATTGTTTCAACCACTTATGGGTGTGTCTTTACCTTTATCTTCTCCAAGCCTCTCTCTCACTTGGAGATTGTCAGCATGCAGTGAGGTAGAGGAGACCGGTGCGCAAAGTAACAACTAAATAACTTATATGAAATATATACATTTTGGCTACTCTGTTTTTGGTCAATATGACATTCCTAAAAGATAAAATTTAAATAGATTTCAGTCAGTTTTGTGTATTTTCATCCAAATATCAGTTTCAGATCAGGCTGCGGGGTTAAAATCGGTTACATTTACTCCTGCAGCCTGTTACAATAGACGCTGCCTACAGGGTTAATTCACTTTTCAATAAGCTAAATACTTTGTGCCCAGTTCTCCCCTAACCCACACTGAACTGGTTGTGTCACCTAATTATCTTACACAAGACAGTCTTTGTTTTACTTCCACCACTTCGGTGGGATTGTAAACGCCTGGTATGTCCTAGAAACGTAGTTACAGTGTGTAAGGGTAGCTGAGATATGTATGTTGTTTTTATAATACAATAAAACATTCTTAATCTAACTCAAATTATATTTTCATAAATAAGCAAAATACTTAGTGCCCAGTTCTCCCCTAACCCACACTGAACTGGTTGTGTCACCTAATTATGGTTGGTTGCAGGTAGAGACTATGACATGGCTACCAGCCCAGCTTAACTCTGCTTACTCAATGGCATATCTTTTTCCGTGTTGTTTTAGAATGAATGGCACTGGGTTAAATTAATATGCTTGGAAAGTTGATTGCGTCACAATCTGTAAAAACGTAAACACAACTGAGGGACACCTCATCATTTTAGGAGACACATTTTTGATATAACAGCTTTACAGGAGCTAGCAAAGGAGTATAGGAGCAGTTGCTAATTAAGATAACTTAGCTAGCTAACCATCTTGGCTAACTGTGAGACAAAACTATTACAGTTAGCTGGCAACCACGCATCTTATTGCTAGCAAACTAGCAAAGTTAGCTAATTTGCCAGCTTGTTTTTCCTTTTTTCCACCTATAGCCTACTGCACGTACACTATAAATAAATTCAGCTATGACTGTCTGTCAAATCCTCTAAATCACTAGGTAGGCGAAGTGTTCCCATTTTAAACCATTTAATTTGTCTGAAAGTACAAACTCCACCCGGAGAGCTAAATAAATAGCACCTATAGACGGGTTGGTTGTTTAGCAACAACACGTGCACAACTATGTGGCGAAACAGACAGGCTTGGCTTAGATTGTTGACAACATGTAAACGATAGTATATTTAATCTATATTTGCAAAAGTAATACTTGTTGTTTCTCAACTACGTTTTTGCAGTTGTTGGTTAGCTAACTAGCAAATTATGTGCCATTAATATGAAATCAGTCAAAACACCTCAAAACAAGACATGGTATCAAGAGCAAGATAAAACTCGCTGAAATGAGCCGCCACCAACTATGCGACTCCCCACACGGTAGCTTCTTGTCATTGTTGCTAGCTATCTGACTGTTCAGAATCAAAATAAAGCACAACCCGTCTGTTGCTGGCCAGTCGGATAGCTCAACATTACTTTTAAAACCATGATCAGAGAGACACTGTTAAAGAATGCAACAAAGAGCTGCTGTTTTTATGAAATGACCTCATGTTTAAGTTTTTATTCAAAACCTTTACAAACCATAAAACGTGTTTCTCCCTACTTCCACTCTCGCTACAAACAACCAGCAATGGAGCTGCAATGAATGAGTAGCCAAATCCAGCCTATTGATAGGCCTGTGTTTTTTAATATCAAGGAATATTTAACTTTCTCTGGTCGTAGGAACAACAACATGATTTTGTGCATGAGGCAGAAATATTGCAGTGCGACTCGAGTTGCGCCATCAGGTTGAAGACCTTGACCCATCTCTCTGGTCAGACTCACTGTATGGAGGGAGAGAGAACGGACCCCCTGCTGCTCTCTCTCCCTCCTTCCGCTTAGACCGACCATCAGAAAAATCAAGTAAAACAAAACAAAAAAATATTTCAATTTATGCTCAGCTGTGCCTCTCAAGTAACAACAACTGATCTATTTTGTTATCATAGCTCAAGTTTTGAAATATAATATGGTCTGAGAACAACAATATTGGCAGGCCAAGTATAGCCAATATGCTTTGGTAATGTATTAGGGCCTAATGCACAAACCTTGTTCTTACAGAACTGTTTTTATTAGGTTGAATAGGCTTATTTTTTAAAGTCAATCTGAGCGATAGATCTTGGTTTGGATTTTGACTCCGAAAAGGTTCATATACACTGTGATATTACCAGCTACAGTGTATCATACTATTAACACATTCATCCTATTCTACTAGACTTGTATCTGATAGAATCCAACTGAGAAAGAGTCGCTGGTATTTCAAAGTCGCTTGCTACAGAGTAAAGATAAATTAAGAACCAGATAAAGAGAGAGAAAGTCTCATGAATAATGGAAATTAGCAATACAACCTAAAAAGGATGTTGTAAGTAGCACGAATGTAAGAGGCATACCTCACGTACACACACACATCTACACACATCCAGCAGATTGTATAGATGTGTGTGTGTACGTGAGGTATGCCTCTTACATTCACACATCTACACACATCCAGCAGATTGTATAGATGTGTGTGTGTACGTGAGGTATGCCTCTTACATTCACACATCTACACACATCCAGCAGATTGTATGCCTCTAAGTATTCAGCTATCATTCTTATTATAAAGTCTCAGTCAGTTCTTAGATGACCTCAGTCACTCTTGTAGTATTTTCACTTGACTTTCCTGTTCTCCACTGTCACTTCTCACGCATGCTCCTTTTCTCCCACTTCTCTTCTCACCTCTCTCCTCTCCTCTCCTCTCCTCCCCTCCCCTCCCCTCTCCTCCTCTCCTCCTCTCCTCTCCTCTCCTTTTCCCTCTCCTAAATAATTCATTTGGCATGCACACATGAGTGGTCATTGCAGGGATTCAGTTGCGGAATCTGGGGAACAAATGAACCATGATGGCAGGAATTAAAACTTCCCCTTGGCCCATCCAGAGGGGCTGAGGAAACCTCCGCTGGTGTTCTTTCCCTGGTGTAAATGTTAGCCGTCCTGGTTTGGGAAGCTTAAATGCTAAATATGAGTGTAAGAGGTGGATGACTAGAGACCAGTGGTGACATTTCATCTGGTAACACTGCATGTGCTCACATCGGGGCGATTTAAGAAAAAAAACAAATCTTCAGTAATTAGTTTTGTCTTTAAAAATGGGACTGGTGTCTCATACTGAAAGAAACACAGTATTTAAAAAGAATAGATAGATAGATAGATAGGTAGATAGATAGATAGATAGATAGATAGATAGATAGATAGATAGATAGATAGATAGATAGATAGATAGATAGATAGATAGATAGATAGATAGATAGATAGATAGATAGATAGATAGATAGATAGATAGATAGATAGATAGATAGATAGATAGATACTTTATTGTTCCCCGAGGGGACATTTCTTTGTCAAGCAGCTTCAATAAAACACAGGGCAGGTGCAAAATGCCAGAACGAAAATACACAAAAGACAGATACACGATACATGATACATAGAGCGGCAGTATGAAAAAGTATAGAAATACAAGATATCTGGAGTGTAAAAAAAGCTATAAAAATACATTGCATCGTATGGGTGGTTGGCTGAATATGTATTCATTATACATTGGTGGATGTTGGATGGTTAACTATACTATACAGGTCGATGGCAGAGAAATACTTCAATAGCTAAAAATGCATATGATATGAGCGAGGGTAATAATAGTTTACTTAATAGACAGACTGGTTAAATGAACAGGTAAGTGAATATTTTGCATGGTTACATTAGCTGTACAGGTAAATATACAGTTATATTTACAGGTAAGTGAATACTTGCATGGTTACATAAACTGTACAGGTAAATAACAGGAAGAGATACTTAAATAGCTAAATGTGTGTATGATATAATTTGGGGTAATAATAGTAATTCCCTTAAAATACAGTCCTTAGTGCGCAGGGTTTAATTACAGATAACTGCACGTATTGCACATTCGATATACTAAAAGAAATGAGAAAAGATGCAACTGACAGGATACTAATATGCATTCCTGAGTGAATGACTACGTAAGTTAAGTCCAAGAATTACTTGCAATATTGCACGTGATATGATATAACAACTGTACATGAGTATGTATATACAGACCTGAATGAATAAATAAGTCCTGAGTGAATGAGTGATTACGGACCAGAGTTACTCACGGATGGATGCATAATTGTTAAACTAGGTCCTAGCACCCCAACAGTTCCAGATCTATGTTGAGGCAGGAAGGACCTCCTGTAGCGCTCTCTGGCACACCGTGGTGGGATCAGTCTGTGACTGAAGGTGCTCCTCTGCGTCATAACCATGGCATGCAGAGGGTTTGGCCAGGATCCGTCTCTCCGCCACCTCCTCTAGAGTGTCAAGGCTCATCCCCAAGACAGAGCTAGCCTAGTGTAGAGGGTGAACAGGAAGGGGGACAGGACCGTTCCCTGGGGGGCCCCTGTGTTGCTAACTGCCCGTTCTGACACACAGCTCTGTAGTCGCACAAATTGTGGCCTACCGGTCAGGTAGTCCGTGACCCAGGAGACTAAGGGTGCTTCCACTTTCATCCTCTTCATCTTCTCACCCAGTAGCAGGGGCTGAATGGTATTGAAGGCACTGGAGAAGTAAAAAAACATAACCCTCACAGTGCAACCTGCGTTGTCCAGGTGAGAGTAGGCGCTCTGCAGAGGGTCCAGTGATGTACACACCAGGGGTCTGAGGTGAGCGAGGACTAACCTTTCCAGGGTCTTCGTGATGTGGGATGTTAGCGCTACAGGTCTGAAGTCATTCAGGACAGTGGGGTGTGCCTTCTTGGGAACAGGGACGAGGCAGGATGTTTTCCACAGCACAGGGACCCTTTCTAGGCTCAGGCTAAGGTTGAAGGGACGCTGGAGTATTCCACAAAGTTGGTCAGCACAGACCCTAAGCACCCTTGGGCTGATGCCATCAGGGCCCGCCGCTTTCCACTGATGTAGTCTCTCCAGCTCTCTCTTCACTTGGTCGGTGGTGAAAGCCAGGTGGGGGGAAGGGGGGTGTTGAGGATCAGTCCAGGGGGAGCAGGGGTGGAGATGGGGTCACTGATTGTCTCAGCAGAGGTGTTGTGAGCAAAGTGGGGGTGGGACAGCCGTGAGGGTGTGTGGCCTGGGGAGCTGGAAGGGAGGTGGACAGGGCCAGTATCAAACCTGTTAAAAGGTTTGATACACAGCACATTGTCTCGGTCCTGGGTCCCCTCCGTCTGCCCACTGTTTGACTTTTTGAAGCCAGTGATATTTCTCATACATTGTAGAATAATAGTGAAGACATCAAAACCATCAAATAACATATATGGAATTTCGTAATGTAAAAACTGTCGCACTAGAATTTTCCTCCTCTCAATTAAGGCTTTTTTTTGGTCCAGCCCAATGCAATCGCGAAGTAGTCAAGACTGTCAACAACGGGTTTGAGAGGAATATAACAGTGAGCTGACATTCCATTTTTATCTAGACATACAGATCCTGTTTTGAACCCATTTGTTTACTCATCAAAACCCAGCACTTTCACACCAACACCAGCAAGTACGCCAATAATTGTGATGATGGTGACAATAGCGAAAATATTTCTGACTCACACCGTAACCTATAGCTCTACTGCCGGCGATGAGATTGATCGTTGCGTTTGGTTTGTTGAAATAGAGCCTGTAATCTGTTTTGGGAATCTAAGCACACACAGACACACACACAGACACACACAGACACACACACAGACACACAGACACACACACAGACACACACACAGACACACACACAGATACACACACAGATACACACACAGACACAGACACACACACAGACACACACACAGATACACACACAGACACACACACAGATACACACACAGATACACACACAGATACACACACAGATACACACACAGACACACACACAGATACACACACAGACACAGATACACACACACACAGATACACACACAGACACACACACAGATACACACACAGATACACACACAGACACAGATACACACACAGACACAGATACACACACAGACACACACACAGATACACACACAGATACACACACAGACACAGATACACACACAGACACAGATACACACACAGATACACACACATAGACGCAGTCATTACCCCCCCCCCCCCCCCACACACACACACACACACTGGCACCCAGATACCGAGGTGTGAGTTTATTTGACAAAGCGTTTCCGTCTCTACGTATCTGTCTTTCAGCGCATGTGTCCGTCAAAGAGCAAGCAAGCGGGCATATGTCACTGTGTAGCCACCATGACGATGACAGGTTGACTGATGACTCAAAGTGACACATGGAAGCAAAACAGAACTGGGCCTGCTAGCTGGGCTGCTCTCACTGAGGGCAACAGCGTCACATGGGAAGACACAACAGAAACAACACTGCTGGACACACACAAACACGCACACTCACACACACACGCCAACACCCACACACACAATCAGCAAAGGCGACACAAAATACAAAAACTATGCCTTAACAGACACACAGTACAAACAACCCACTGGGCACAGATGTCAGTTAAAAGTCTAGTTCAGATTTACATTTGGTTTAGTTGTCAACTAACGTGAATTCAACCAAAGATTTCACCCTGTCATTGAATTTAGGTTAAAAGTTGTGTGAAAAAAAGACGAAATTCCCTTACAAATCCAATCAGTTTTCCAAATCACAACAATGTTGATTCAACCAGTTTTTGCCCAGTGGGAAAGCTTGGAGAGTCGTATGACACAGGGCACAAACAATGCTGTAGGACATACACTACATGACCAAACGTATGTGGACACCTGCTCGTCGAACATCTCATTCCAAAATCACAGGCATTAAGATGGAGTTGGTCCCCCCTTTCCATTTAAATAGCATTAGTGAAGTCTGGCACTGATGTTGGGCGATTAGGCCTTGCCCGCAGTCGCTGTTCCAATTCATCCCAAAGGTGTTCGATAGGGTTGAGGTCAGGGCTCAGTGCAGGCCAGTCAAGTTCTTCCACAACCATCTCAACCAAACATTTCTGTATGGATCTCTCTTTGTGCACAGGTGCATTGTCATGCTGAAACAGGAAAGGGCCTTCCCCAAACTGTTGGTGATCTTAAGCTTGCGTGTGCCTGCTCAGCCATGGAGACCCGTTTCATGAAGCTCCTGACGAACAGTTCTTGTGCTGACTTTGCTTCCAGAGGCAGTTTGGAACTCGGTAGTGAGTGTTGCCACCGACAATCTACTGCCAACGTTTGTCTATGGAGATTGTGCTCGTTTTTTTTTTTATACACCTGTCAGCAAAATCCACTAATTTTGAAGGAATGTCCACATACTTTTGTATATATAGTGTAGTACATCCTCAAAGACACACACTGATCCTGCAGAAATTGGATTGTGTGTTAGAAGCTATCCTCTGTTTACTTGCCTACTTAAAGTGTGCTAATCAGCACTTTAATCGTTGAAGGTAATTGGTTAAAAGTTCCTCTGTACTTTACGTCTACTTGTAAATAAGATCACTAGACCTCAGACAACTAGCTTAGCTTATACGTGCAACGTTATACTGTACATGCAAACGTTCACACCGATGCACACACAAGACACACTTCAGAAACATTTCTACTTTGGCAAACTCTGACATCTGTAGCTATACCTGTAGGACTTCATTTAAAATATTTGTATTATAGTTTTATTTCTATGACTTGTGAAGTATCTGTCGGAACATATTTGATCTCCTTTTCTATTCAGATGACTGAAAATCTCATTATGGAGAATTAGGATAACAGAGGGGTATTTTGATCACTCTACAAAATGTTATTATCCGTCATAATCGTGACCGACAGATGTAGCCTATTGAATACCGTTATAGAATACGCATAACATGCATCCTCCAATTGCAACGTCTGCCTCAATTATTATCTCAAGAAAACACACCCTCAAAGAAGTTATGCATATACGCTCAAACACGAAGGCATAACTCATTTCAAAATAGGTCGTGGGTCGTCACTGTCAACCGTGTATGATAATTCTTCACGTTTTACCAGTGAACTGTCCAAACTGCGTTTGCATCTCAATAGACATTTAGATCTTCTTGAATTACTGTTTTGTGAGCAAATTATGCAGATGGTTTTAATAGACTATACACAGCGTTTTGTTGTGTTATTATGCAGATGGTTTTAATAGACTATACACAGCGTTTTGTGATGTTATTATGCAGATGGTTTTAATAAACTATACACAGCGTTTTGTTGTGTTATTATGCAGATGGTTTTAATAGACTATACACAGCGTTTTGTTGTGTTATTATGCAGATGGTTTTAATAGACTATACACAGCGTTTTGTGGTGTTATTATGCAGATGGTTTTAATAGACTATACACAGCGTTTTGTGGTGTTATTATGCAGATGGTTTTAATAGACTATACACAGCGTTTTGTTGTGTTATTATGCAGATGGTGTTAATAGACTATACAGAGCGTTTTGTTGTGTTATTATGCAGATGGTTTTAATAAACTGTACACAGCGTTTTGTGGTGTTATTATGCAGATGGTGTTAATAGACTATACACAGCGTTTTGTTGTGTTATTATGCAGATGGTTTTAATAAACTATACACAGTGTTTTGTGGTGTTATTATGCAGATGGTTTTAATAGACTATACACAGCGTTTTGTTGTGTTATTATGCAGATGGTAATATTAAACTATACACAGCGTTTTGTTGTGTTATTATGCAGATGGTTTTAATAGACTATACACAGTGTTTTGTTGTGTTATTATGCAGATGGTTTTAATAGACTATACACAGCGTTTTGTTGTGTTATTATGCAGATGGTGTTAATAGACTATACACAGCGTTTTGTTGTGTTATTATGCAGATGGTATTATTAAACTATACACAGCGTTTTGTTGTGTTATTATGCAGATGGTTTTAATAGACTATACACAGCGTTTTGTTGTGTTATTATGCAGATGGTGTTAATAGACTATACACAGCGTTTTGTTGTGTTATTATGCAGATGGTGTTAATAGACTATACACAGCGTTTTGTTGTGTTATTATGCAGATGGTTTTAATAAACTATACACAGCGTTTTGTGGTGTTATTATGCAGATGGTTTTAATAGACTATACACAGCGTTTTGTTGTGTTATTATGCAGATGGTTTTAATAGACTATACACAGCGTTTTGTTGTGTTATTATGCAGATGGTGTTAATAAACTATACACAATTTCTTGTCACTGACCTACACATAATACCTCATAATGTCAAAGTGGAATTATGTTTTTCAACATAAAAATGTATAAAAAATGAAAAGCAGAAATGTCTTTAGTCAATAAGTATTTATTGTATTATTCAACCCTGTTGTTATGGCAAGCCTACATAAGTTCAGGAGTAAAAATGTGATAAGTTGTATAGACTCACTCTGTGTACAAAATTGGTATGAATGACTACCTCATCTCTGTAACCCACACACACAATTATCTGTAAGGTTCCTCAGTCGAACAGGGAATTTCAAACGCAGATTCAGCCACAAAGACCAGGGAGGTTTTCCGATGCCTCACAAAGAAGGGCACCTATGTAAATAAGGTACAGTATTTATGTTTTTTATTTTTAAGACATTTGCTAATATGTCTAAAAACTTTTTTTAGCTTTGTTTCCTTCCTCTCTGGAATCTGAGTTAGGAAGGACGTATAACCAACCCTGTATCTTTGTAGTGACTGGGTGTATTGAATCAATCTACCAAGTATTCAGACCCTTTGCTATGAGACTCGAAATTGAGCTCAGGTGCATCCTGTTTCCATTGATCATCCTTGAGATGTTTCTACAACTTGATTGGAGTCCAACCTGTGGTAAATTCAATTGATTGGACATGATTTGGAAAGGCGACACACCTGTCTATATAAGGTCCCACAGTTGACAGTGCATGTCAGAGAAAAAAAAAAACAAGCCATGAGGTTAAAGGAAGTGTCCGTAGAGCTCTGAGACAGGATTGTGTCGAGGCACAGATTTGGGGAAGGGTACCAAAACATGTCTGCAGCATTGAAGGTCCCCAAGAACACAATGACCTCCATCATGCTTAAATGGAAGAAGTTTGGAACTATCGAGACTCTTCCAAGAGCTGGAAGCCCGGCCAAACTGAGCAATTGGGGGAGAAGGGCCTTGGTCAGGAAGGCTCACTCTGACAGAGCTCTAGAGTTCCTCTGTGGAGATGGGAGTACTTTCCAGAAGGGCAACCATCTCTGCAGCACTCATCAGTAAAAGGCACATGAAAGCCTGCTTGGAGTTTGCCGAAAGGCACCTAAAGACTCTCAGACCATGAGAAACAAGATTCTCTGGTCTGATGAAACCAAGATTGAACTCTTTGGCCTGAATGCCAAGCGTCACGTCTGGAGGAAACCTGGCACCATCCCTACAGTGAACCATGGTGGTGGCAGCATCATGCTGCGGGGCTTTTTTCAGCAGAAGGGACTGGGAGACTAGTCAGGATCAAGGGAAATATGAACGGATCAAAGTATAGAGATGAAAACCTGCTCAGGACCACAGACTGAGGTGAAGGTTCACCTTCCAACAGGACAACGACCCTAAACAAACAGCCAAGATAAGGCAGGCGTGGCTTCGGGACAAGTTTCTGAATGTCCTTGAGTGGCCCAGCCAGAGCCCGAACTTGAACCTGATCAAACATCTCTGGAGAGACCTGAAAATCACTGTACAGCAACACTCCCCATTCAACCTGAGAGCTAGAGAGGATCTGCAGAGAAATATTGGAGAAAATCCCCAAATACAGGTGTGCCAAGCTTGTAGCATCATACTCAAGAAGACTCAATGCTGTAATCGCTGCCAAAGGTGCTTTGACACATGCCTCGGATCTCCGGTATCAAACGTAACATCACTACTAGTAACTCACTGGCAACTAGCTGTCAGTAATTTTCTTTCAGCTTAACTGGCAACATAACTGGCAACCAGATGTCGGTAGGTTATTGTCAAATGTACAGTAACTTACCTGCAACTAGCTACCAGAAGCTCACTGTACCTTCACTGACCCTTTTTAAATACAACAAAGATTATAACATTAGTTGACAACTACTAAGCATTCTTTGTGGTGAGCACATTTGGGACCCAGCCTCACCTGGCCTCAACCTCTTGGTTGTCAGCAAACTGACCTTCCTGCCACACAATCAGTGAGCCACAGTAAGTTGCTATGAATACTACAATAACTATTTGCAGCAAGCTGACAGTGTTAATGAAAATTAAGCACTAACTTCCCAGTGACCAAGTTACTTTAAAATGCACAGTCATCAGTGCAGAACTTGAGTGACACAAGCTCTTACAAAGATTGTAAAACAGGGAGTGGACAATTTGGGTACTCAACCTTCATCAACGATAAAACCACTTTAACTGGTACAACACTTCCACTAACGGTTGGCACAAATAAAACATATTTTAGACCATGCCCCCAAATATGCTAATGACCCCCATCTACATTATCTTTAGTGTAGAGAAAGTAAGGTAAACAACAACAAGTCATTTTTCAACATTAACACCTTGATTAAACTGCAAAAATACTGTATTTTTAACAGTGCGTTCCATAAGCACATCTGAAGAATCCTATAAGTATTATCTGTAAAAACCTGTCATTGGTTCTACCTGGAAACAGAGGGTTCTTCATGAGACAGTTCTAAATGGAACAAAATAACGCTCCCCCTACAGGGACAAATTAAGGGGTTCCCTTGGCTGGGGTGTCTCCCTGTCTGCCGCTGTGTCAGATATGCCGTGTTTCTCTGGAAATATGTGTGTGTGAGTGTGCATCCAAACACTGATGAAGCAGCATAGCTCACCCCTCCTGGCCCCTCTCTTAGACTCCGCCCTCTCCGTGGCCGCCCGGGCGCTGCTGTCACTTCCCATCATGCCGTGCTCCAATCGTGGGAGCGCTGCGTTGCTGAGGAAGCCATCTCTGGTCGTACGCTTCAGCCTTTACTCTTTGTCCCTTCTCTATCACTGTATACGATTTGACTCTTTTCTACAGAGGAAAACAGGCATACAGTTCTGGCAAAAACAAATATTTGCTAAAAAGTGGATGTAACTGCACCATCAGGGGTATATTTCAGAGAATCCATTACATGGGTTATTGTTAGATGATTGCTAATCAACTTGGGCAACTTAAACTTTTCCAAGCCCAGATTTGTAACACTGTCTCTACCTCTTTCCCTCGTTCATTGTTCTGGGCCAGTTTGTGTGAAAACAACAATGTATAGCCTTTTACATGTTAAACCCCGTACAGTCAATATGATAAGAGCACTGTAAAGCACAAAGCAAATTGATACATTTACTTCTCACTCCCATGAGAAAACCCCAGCTGTTTCCAATCAATTATGGTAAATTTGCTTTCCATCTATCCATCCATCCATGCAGCCATGCATCATCCATCTGCCCATGCACCCATCCATTCTTTCCTTCATCCATACTTCCATCCATCCATTCAACCATATACACTATGTGATCCTGTGTGTAGTAGGGAACCCGTCCTCCTGCGCTCTATCCTCTCTCCTGTCTCCTCTCTCCT
>CM042402.1:33066803-33076803 GCA_023634145.1 Thymallus thymallus | reverse complement strand
TATCACGTATCTGTGTGGATAATACAGTATGATGGCCCTGATCCCCACTGTTTCTAGTGTCATTGTTAATAATGAGGAGATAGCAATCCATTTCCATAGCGAGGATGGAAGCTTCATGGAGTAAACATACATACACGGATACCGTCTCTGTCTGCCTGTCCGTCTGTCTGTCTGCCTGCCTGCCTGCCTGCCTGCCTGCCTGCCTGCCTGCCTGTCTGCCTGCCTGTCTGCCTGTCTGCCTGTCTGCCTGTCTGCCTGTCTGCCTGCCTGCCTGCCTGCCTGTCTGCCTGCCTGTCTGTCTGCCTGCCTGCCTGCCTGCCTGCCTGCCTGCCTGCCTGCCTGCCTGTCTGCCTGCCTGCCTGCCTGCCTGTCTGCCTGCCTGCCTGCCTGCCTGCCTGCCTGCCTGCCTGCCTGCCTGCCTGCCTGCCTGCCTGCCTGTCTGCCTGCTTATCTGCCTGTGTGTAGCTGCTCTTATTCATTTCCACTCAGAGCAGCCCTAAGGCAGTGCCATGTGGGCACGATAGGGTGTCTTGTTCACACTTTACTCTGCCCCTCCACACTAACCTATTCCGCACATATCCACAGTGCTGCCTCTATGTGTGTGTGTGTTCTTAAATGTGTGCATGTTTATTTACCTATAGCCTATATCTTTCTATTGCTGTGTGCGGGTGTGTGTGGGTGTGTGTGGGTGTCTGCCTGCATGTGTGTGTGTGCTAAACCCACATCATAACATTGTGCACATGCGCGTGTATGTGTCTGTGTTAACAGCAGTGGATGAATTACCTTGATTTCCAGTGTGTCACTGTGACAAGGTTGTGTTCACACGTACACACTAAAATATTATACTCTCTACTCCACATTTTACAATTATTCTGGGTCCTTCTTCTGTCACTTGTCAGGTTTAAATTCACAATCCTGAATTTGTGTTTCAGTCCCTGTTGGGCAGCTGTATAAATCTGTTTGGTACGAAGCTAAGGGATGGTAGGCCAGGATTCAATCCGAGGCGCATTATAGAGAAGTACATTGCATCCGACACACGCAGCATTTTCCACGAACGTCCAGGAAATTGCCTTTAAAAGGCACATTGTCAGCTGTCCAGTACTGTTTATATATTACAAATGTGACTTGTTTCAGGAAACTAGGCATATGTCACACGTCACTACTTCACAGGCAAGCTATTTGAACATAATGTGCCTTAATAACAAACTTGTTTGCCATCTGTAAATACGAGTAAAATTGTTAAATTACCAGCCTAGTTGGTTTAACCACAAAAAAAGACAGCAACCTTCCCGCTAGCCACGATTGGCTGAGATAATGAGTGGGCTGGACAAGCCGAGAGATGAGTTCGGATTGGTCTGCGATAACACGCTTCTGTCTATAATATGAGTTGATCAGTAAGATATCACATAGTAGAACTGTGTAAGTGTTGCTCTCCACTTTCTGGAGGACAGAGAGTTTTGAAATCAGTGGAATTAGATTATGATAGCTAAGGAGATGGAAAAAATTCTGGCGTTTGATTGCAAATATGTAGACGAGTCGAAAAGAGAACACACAGAAGGCTGTTGTAAAACACCTGTCTCCGGATTACATCTTCAAGCTACACGTTTCTAATTTAGTAAGAAAGTCGTTTCATTTCAAGTTAAAGTGTACTGTTAGATAGCTAGCTAACAAGTAGTAATAGTATTTGTATCTCAGAGCCATTTGCATTGCTAGTTATAGCCTAATGTTAGTGACCTGCAGGTTCATGCAGGGTAGTAACGTTATGAGTTGGGATTATGGTTCATTGTTTAGCTAGCTAGCTACATGTCTAAACAAAAGACTCCGCTATGCAAGTAACTATTTCAATAGAATATTTATGATGTCACTGCGACAACTGTCGATAGACATAGCTGGTAAAAAATAAAGAGTGCAGAATAACTGACAAATTTACAAACGCTCAACATCCGTTGAATATGGCCGGTGTCAGTAAACGTTGGGGAAAAAAGCATAAATTGTTGCCAGCAGCACAGTTGCAGTCATTAACGCTCTAGATAACATAAAAACAGCCTAAGCAGCTCTTCTAGGGCGAGTAGAATTGTCAGAGTCAGCTGTTCTCTGATTAATGTCTGGAAGTCGCTAGCAAGCTAGCCAACGTTAGCCAGTTAGCTTGGGTGCTAGACTGCTGTTGTTAGGTCAGAACACTCGGATCAACCCTACTTTTCGGCCAGAGTGTCCAGTGTGCGCTCAGGACGCTCTAATTTACGAACGGCCAATCTGACAACGCTCTGAGTTTACGAATGCCCAGTGCACACTCTGGCACTCCAGATTAAATTTATGAACACACCTGTAGTATAAGCCAGCCTTTTGTCTTGAAATCTTTGGTTGTTTAGTACATATCCTCACATGTGACTCCTTAAAGAGATGGGTGGAGCTAAAGCTTAAAAGGATGTGAACGATGCTGAATGGGTGTAAAGAAGGGCTTCTCCAGTAGGTACCAAAACATTCAAGGGCCATTTCCTCAAAAGTTCATTCAAACAAAACAAAAAAACATTCAAAGCAGAATTACTTTCCCATTGTTCCTCAACTGTATGGTTGATATACCATTTTTTAGCTCTGTCTTTACTTTTATCCAATGTATAAACAGCATTTCAAATTTTGGTACATAAGAACGAATCGAGGCGGCGTTATGTGGATTTTGATGTACGCACAATTTGCAATGAAATCTGTGTGTCAGAACCTTTGAGGCCTATGTTGTGACAAGCAAATGTTTTACTGAAAACCTTGTCATTAAAAGCAAAGGCTAAAGGCTGAGAGAAAGGCTGAGTAAAATGTAATAGTTTAGAAACGTATGAGCCGCAAAACTGCTTAAGTCGAAAGTTATCAGCAAACTTCCTTGATTTTAATACTGCTGTTTTGCCCTCTCTCTCTCCAGATGCTAAAAGTTTCACGGGAAGTTTGTGGCTTGGGTGACTTTTTAAGTGTTCTTTATTCATGTCTTATTTGTTTACGCGGATTAATTATTAAAAGTTTGCTGCATTTCACAAAGGTTCTAGTTTGCGGGTAATGATTCCCTCCATTCTCTCCCGATGGGTTGTGTTTGTAATTTTCTTGAATATAAAAGTTGCATTATTCATGTGTATCGTCGGGCCCCATCTATTAATGATGCCTTTCTTTTTAGGTGCTCACGTCTTTACCACGTCTTCTTTCTCTCTCTCTCTCTTTTGCTCCCTTACTCAAAACAACGAAAAAGGGATATAATATTTTCTTTTTAATTCCTTCTTTTCCTTTCTTTTTGTCTTAGTGCATTGTGTTATCTCATCAGGGTCAGATGGACATAGTCTTTTTTCTTCTTCTTCACATAACCAAACAGGAACAAAGAGGGAGAAGAGAGAAAAGTTTGCTGTGGCGCTCTGATGTAATTTAGTCATTTATAGATGTGGGAATTGAGTGTAACTCTGTAGAGGGTCATCAACTATTGATGTGTCAAATCTTCCAGATCCTACCAACATGATAATCATGATATGTGTTCGAGTGAGAGGCACCAGCTCTCCTCCTCCTCCTTCCTCCTCAGTGACACGCCACATAGGCTCACTGTTTATATAAAATCAGTAATTCCACATTTGCAATGCGCCGTTATTCTGCTCCAGCTAAAGCTAATATTTTTTTGTTTTTTTTTGTTTTCCTATGTTAGTTAGAGATAAAAAGCCAGTGGTATTATTATACAGTGCTAACAAGCCACTCGAACACCCAGCACACAACCACACTATTCAGTTAAACTTCAAATAGAGGAGAAAAAAAAGGAATGTTGAAATGATAATGGATCTATGTTATATATATATAATTTTATCTTTGGGAACGGAAGGGAACATGGCCGCTATCTTGCTCTACAACCAAGGTGCTTGAATTGAGATACAAACTGAAGAGAAGGCTTTGATTTGATGTGTACTTACAGTGCATCAGTATACAGGTAGGTGGGGGATCACTGCTATGACCTTTTTGCTCACCTATATGCCCCTACAAGCACACCCAGCCTTGCTTACCTCATCCCTCCTCCAGGACCAAAGCTCAGGAGCACATTCCCATGATGCATCAGAGAAAACGAACACACATTACATTTTTTGTCATTTAGCAGACGCTCTTATCCAGAGCGACTTAGAGTAGGGAGTGCACACATTTGCATATCTGTTCGTACAACCCTGGCATTGCAAGTGCCATGCTCTACCAACTACCAACTGAGCCACACGGGACCAGGTACAGGTAACCCCCCACATAACACGTGACCCCCAACATATTTGACACTTATGTGCCATGTTCCCTTTCAGGCATGTGCTCATAAACACCACCTTGGGTGTAATAAGCCTATAAAAACATGTGAACACACACACACACATACACACACA
This sequence comes from Thymallus thymallus, assembly GCA_023634145.1. Classification (NCBI taxonomy): domain Eukaryota; kingdom Metazoa; phylum Chordata; class Actinopteri; order Salmoniformes; family Salmonidae; genus Thymallus; species Thymallus thymallus. The sequence continues at coordinate 33,072,424 of CM042402.1, read as the reverse complement.
CACACACACACACACACAGATACGTGATAGAATAGAGCCAACGCTGCATTACCTCACTATCCTAGAATTCCCCTTGAGGCATGTGCCAGCGGATGATTAGTAAACAAAACAAATCAAATGTACGCTTTCAACAAGATATTTAACATATGCCACTCAGAATGAATAATTGACAAGTGATGCTAAATGTTTAATGGTTTGTGTTTTCCATCTATGAGAGTTGAAAGGGTTGGAGGGAGACAATAGTCCCAGAGAGAGAGAACGCAACATTAACACAACGTAGTGGTAACGTAAACTAAACGTAGTGGTAACGTAAACTAAACGTAATGGTAACGTAAACTAAACGTAATGGTAACGTAAACTAAACGTAATGGTAACGTAAACTAAACGTAATGGTAACGTAAACTAAACGTAATGGTAACGTAAACTAAACGTAATGGTAACGTAAACTAAACGTAATGGTAGTGGAACACAGTTCTTTCTCTCTCCTACATGAGCTGTGTCCACTAGGAAGGAACAGCCATTCTTCCTACACCTTTGTCATACACCAACATGACAGACAGACTCACACCCCGTCAGAAAGACAGACAGACACACACCCCGTCAGAAAGACAGACAGACACACACCCCGTCAGAAAGACAGACAGACACACACCCCGTCAGAAAGACAGACAGACACACACCCCGTCAGAAAGACAGACAGACTCACACCCCGTCAGAAAGACAGACAGACACACACCCCGTCAGAAAGACAGACAGACACACACCCCGTCAGAAAGACAGACAGACTCACACCCCGTCAGAAAGACAGACAGACTCACACCCCGTCAGAAAGATATAGATATTGTACATTTTAATTCACAGCATTGATTTATTTTGTCACATCCTGACTCTCATCCATTTGGTCAGCTCACCTGTCTCTCTGTATCTCTCTCTCCACAGTCTGTTAGCTGTCTTCATCTGAACACCTCTTTCTACTGTACACAGTCACTGGTTCACCTGAGGAAATAAAGCATGGTGTTCATAGGGGAAAGGCTCAAATCAGTTCACTAACGGACACAAAGTTAGTCTGAACATTGGGCACTTTCATCCAGTAAACTGTACATTTGTATATTTATTCCTCCTGCAACAATAGTACGCTGATCACCTGAGAGTGCTTCAGAGAGTTATCAGCACAATGACAGCAGTTTAATGTGGGCTATAATGGGACTCTTCTAACTCACAGCTGGAGGTCATTCTATTCAAATGAAATCCCCTCTCTTTCTTTGTTATAACTCTGTCTCCGTCAATCTTTATCTCACTTTGTCTCTCTTTGACTCTAAAGTCTGGTCGCTGTTTCTTTCACTCACACGCTGGCTGACACTGTTTTCTCCTCTCTCTCTCTCTCTCTCTCTCTCTCTCTCTCTCTCTCTCTCTCTCTCTCTCTCTCTCTCTCTCTCTCTCTCTCTCTCTCCCTCTCTCCCTTTCTGCCTCTCTCCCTCTCTCCCTCTCTCCCTCTCTCCCTCTCTCTCTCCCTCTCTCTCTCCCTCTCTCCCTCTCTCCCTTTCTCCCTCTCTGCCTCACTCCCTCTCTCCCTCTCTCTCTCCCTCTCTCCCTCTCTGCCTCTCTCCCTCTCTCCCTCTCTCCCTCTCTGCCTCTCTCCCTCTCTCTCTCTCTCGCTCTCTCTCTAGGTCTAATTAGAATGGCTGGTAATTCTTTCAGTATGGTAACATTTACCAATTACCCATAATTACCTGATACACATTGTATGCTCCCTGACTGGGAAAAACCATTAACCTCTGCCAGAACTCCGGCAGCCTGTCTCTCTGCTTTCCATACTCTGAATATCGGGATGTTCACCCTGTCTGGGAGCGAGCCGGCATGGCGGAACACGAGCGGGAGTCTCCGGTGGGATTTCTGTGGAGATCCGGGGTCGTTGGGCTCCTAATTGCTGTGTGCCACAGAGGCCTCGAGAACCAATCACATGGGCAATCTCCAAAGACGCCAGCCTGGTAATATGTTAACAATACTCCCACCTCTCTCTCTCTCTCTCTCTCTCTCTCTCTCTCTCTCTCTCTCTCTCTCTCTCTCTCTCTCTCTCTCTCTCTCTCTCTCTCTCTCTCTCTCTCTCTCTCTGTATCTCTGTATCTCTTCTAGTGTTGCTTGGGGTAGAGGTGCTGATGAGAGAGAGAGTCAGAAACACTGGCAGGATAAGGCCACTCCTCGGTTGAACACAGAATATTTGTGTTAGTATCTATTTCTCCATCTATCTTCTAACTCTGTACTTGTCTGTGTCTGTCTGTGTGTGCGTGTGTGTGTGTGTGTGTGTAGGTGTGTGTGTGTGTGTGTGTTTGCGTGTGTGTATTAATGTGCATGCATGCGTTTGTGTGTCTGTGTCCGTGTGTTAAAGACACACCTCAGGGAGCGTGAGAGTGGAGCAGCTGTGGTCAGACAGCTTTGGGTTTCATCCTTGGCTTGTTTGGAGGGAATTTGGCATGTGTGTGTCTGTGTGTGTATTTGTGTGGGAGGGTGTGTTTGGTTGTGTGTATTTGTGTCGTATCATACCTCATATCCTTCTCAGGATTTCCAGCATCAAAAGACTACTTTTAAAAGTTTCTCTTTCACACACTCCACAAAGGCATCTCTCTGTGTGAAAACACACACCTCTGTCTTAGAACATGCTGCTTTCTGGGAAGTGAAGTGATACCCTGCCTTATTCCACATTGTGATGTGCTATAGCCTGAACTTAAAACGGATTAAATAGATTTTATTTTCTCAACCCTTTTTACACACATTGCCCTATAATGACAAAGTGAAAACATATTATTAGAAATATGATATGTCACTACAACTTGATTGGAGTCAACCTGTGGCATATTCAATTGTTTGGACATGTTTGAGAAAGAAACACACCTGTCTATATATAGTCCCACAGTTGACAGTACATGTCAGAGCAGAAACTATGCCATGAAGTCCAAGGAACTGTCCGTAGATCTCCAAGATAGAATTGGGTTGAGGCGTATATCTGGTGAAGGGTAAAACAAATATTCTAGAGTGTTGAAAGTTTCAAAGGGCACAGTGGTCTCAATCATTGGGAAATTTAAAAAGAAAATGGAACTACCCAGACTCTGCCTAGAGCTGGCTGTCCGAACTAACTGAGCAAATGGGCAAGAAGGACCTTGGTCAAGGAGGTGACCAAGAACCTAATGACCACTCTGACAGAACTACAGAGTTCCTTGGCTTAGACGGGAGAACCAGCACTTCACCAATCTGGGCTTTATGGGAGAGTGGCCAGACGGAAGCCACTGCTGAGAAAAAGGCACATGACAGCATGCCTGAAGTTAGCAAAAAGGCAAGTGAAAGACTCTGAAAGCATAATTTTGTGGTCTGATGAGATATAAATTTAATTCAGCTCATCACCCGTCTGACACCATCCCTACAGTGAAGCATGGTGGTGGCAGCATCATGCTATGGGGATGCTTTTCAGCGGCAGGAACTGGGAGACTGGTAAGGCTAGAGGGAACAATGAATGGAGCCAAATCTATTGATAAGAACCTGCTTCAGAGTTCGAATGACCTTAGACTAGGGACGGAGATTTACGTTCCAACAGGACAATGACCCCAAGCATACAGTCAAAGCAACATTGGAATGGCTTTAGAACAAGAATGTGAAAGTCTTTGAGTGGCCCAGCCAAAACCCAGACTTTGAATCCCACTGAAAATGTGTGGAAAGACTTGAAGATTGTTGTTCACCACCGCTTACCATCTAACTTAACAAAGCCTGAGAAAATCTGCAAGGAAGAATGGGAGAAAATCCCCAATATACTTTGTGAAGGCACTGTGAGTGTGTAATTCTGGATCCCTGGGAGAGGATAGAAAATACAGAAAGCAGACTTGTTAATCTGCTGATGTTGTACCTCAAGCAATAGTTTTGAAACACACACCCCCACACAGACATAGAGAGACACGTAAACACACAGACACAGGCATGCACACACGCACCCACCCACACACACACAGACACGCGCACACACACACAACTGCACACACACAACTGCACACACACAACTGCACACACACAGACACACACAGGCACACAAACGCACACACACACACACACACTGATCTATTTGTCCTCTGATATGTACACGACAGTATAGCTAATGGCTATGACACTAATGCTAGTTGGAAGCTAGTTACACACAGTCCGTCACTTGCAGCATCTGGTGAGCTAAAGCAAACACAAACACACACTACAAACTCATCTCCACCTTCCTTCTCCTTTTTGAGCTAAGTTAGCACACACAAGTTAAACAAGCAATCTAAGTAAATACATATGTTATTCCCACTATTCTTCTTACACTGATCTCTCTGCCCTTTGATATGTACAATACGGTATAGCTAATGTCAATCACACTAATATTGTTTGGAAGCTAGTTACACACATTCATATAATACAACTGTCAAGCACCTCTCCTTCAATTGACCGTTCACAAAGTCAAAGTCCCAAACAGATACAGATTATCTAATTCATGACATCTATTTTGATTGATGGTGCAGTGGTCTAAGACACTGCATCTCAGTGCTAGCGGTGTCACTACAGACAACCTGGTTCGAATCCAGACTGTATCACAACCGCCCGTGATTGGGAGTCCCATAGGGCGGCGCACGATTGGCCCAGCGTCGTCTGAGTTTGGCCAGTGTAGGCCATCATTGTAAATAAGAATTTGTTCTTAACTGACTTGCCTAGTTAAATAAATAAAAAGTATAGCAGCATGTTGACAGCTACTGAAATTACTACTTTAAATCAGTTACCTTGGGAGAAAAGAATGTTGCATTGGATCGCAGAAAAATGTAATGAGATATTCCTTCTATGAGGTGACAATGGTGGCTGAATACAGTAAAACACACGCAAACTAAATAATGTCAGAGACTTATCATGCTGACAAAATAAAGTCAGAGACTTATCATGCTGACAAAATAAAGTCAGAGACTTATCATGCTGACAAAATGAAGTCAGAGACTTATCATGCTGACAAAATGAAGTCAGAGACTTATCATGCTGACAAAATGAAGTCAGAGACTTATCATGCTGACAAAATAAAGTCAGAGACTTATCATGCTGACAAAATAAAGTCAGAGACTTATCATGCTGACAAAATGAAGTCAGAGACTTATCATGCTGACAAAATGAAGTCAGAGACTTATCATGCTGATAAAATGAAGTCAGAGACTTATCATGCTGACAAAATGAAGTCGGAGACTCATTTATTATGTTTCATTACTTTACCATGTAGGACTGAAACAAGGCGCCCCACAGGTGATTCTGAATAGTTACAGAAAGCTACAGAATATATCTACAGAAAGTTTAGATGAGGCTCAACCATATGCTTTCGCAAGGATATTATATAACTTGACAACATAACATAGAATGTAGTCTTGTATTCCTCAGATTAAACAGCCAGTCACTGATGTCACTGTGGACATGCCCTGAGCTTTCCCTTTTGACCTCTGAGGCAGAACATGTCAGCTTCCATTGTTAGAACCCAGGCAGAGGCTAGGGGTCATCCCACAGGTCCTCAGGGTCAAGGCATCCTAGGTCCCCTGCTGTGTCTATTCTTAAGGAGGATTTCAACACATTGTGGT
>CM042402.1:33039303-33061803 GCA_023634145.1 Thymallus thymallus | reverse complement strand
CAAGCATTCAGTAAATACATTTAGCATAATATGCAAAGGAAGAAAAATAGGCCTATTTGTACTACTGTTCTGTATGTTAGATCAATTGTACGGAATAAAAAATTCAACTGTTACAGTAAAATCGAAATACTTCAAGAAACAAATACTCCATTGCAAAAACAAAATCTGTCATATCTGTTGTTTTGGTTCGGCCACAGATTTTCATCAACATCACAGGCGATATTCTCCTTGGACAGACAGCGGAGGAAATATCTTCTGGCATGAAGCATCCACCCCTGACAGGACTCTGCTGGAATGTCACCACAGGCCTCCTACATTGCCTGGAGAATGGTAATACATTCATGGGGTTTGCGATCATACACCTTCCAATGCCAAGCTGAAAGCAACTCGTCAATGGGGTTGAGAAATGGGGAATATGGTGGGAGATAGAGAACTGTAAAGCTGGGATGGTCATGGAAGCAGTTGCGGACCTGAGCAGCCCGATGGAAACTCACGTTGTCCCAAATTAGAACATACATTTGCTGCTCAGGATCACCTGGCCTTGTCTGCTCTGGCTGAAAAAGATTGTCATGTACAGGTGAAGTCGGAAGTTTACATACACTTAGGTTGAAGTCATTAAAATCTCATTTTTCAACCACTCCACAGATTTAATCTTAACAAACTATAGTTTTGTGCATGACAAACAAACAAAATTCTTCCAACAATTGTGTACAGACAGATTATTTCACTTATACTTCACTATATCTTTATTCCAGTGGGTCAGAAGTTTACATACACTAAGTTGACTGTGCCTTTAAACAGCTTGGAAAATTCCAGAAAATGATGTCATGGCTTTAGAAGCTTCTGATAGGCTAATTGACATCATTTTCGTCAATTGGAGATGTACCTGTGGATGTATTTCAAGGCCTACCGTCAAACTCAGTGCCTCTTTGCTCGACATCAAGGAAAAATCAAAAGAAATCAGCAAGACCTCAGAAAAATTATTGTAGACCTCCACAAGTCTGGTTCATCCTTGGGAGCAATTTCCAAATGCCTGGAGGTACCACGTTCATCTGTACAAACAATAGTACGCAAATATAAACACCATGGGACCACGCAGCCGTCATACCTCTCAGGAAGGAGACGCGTTCTGTCTCCTAGAGATGAACGTACTTTGGAATTTAATACTAGTACATTACTAATGATTCTAGAGTGTAATACTAGTACATTACTAATGTTTCTAGAGTGTATTACTAGTACATTACTAATGTTTCTAGAGTGTAATACTAGTACATTACTAATGTTTCTAGAGTGTAATACTAGTGCATTACTAATGTTTCTAGAGTGTAATACTAGTACATTACTAATGTTTCTAGAGTGTAATACTAGTACATTACTAATGTTTCTAGAGTGTATTACTAGTTCATTACTAATGTTTCTAGAGTGTAATACTAGTGCATTACTAATGTTTCTAGAGTGTAATACTAGTACATTACTAATGTTTCTAGAGTGTAATACTAGTACATTACTAATGTTTCTAGAGTGTAATACTAGTACATTACTAATGTTTCTAGAGTGTAATACTAGTACATTACTAATGTTTCTAGAGTGTAATACTAGTACATTACTAATGTTTCTAGAGTGTATTACTAGTACATTACTAATGTTTCTAGAGTGTAATACTAGTACATTACTAATGATTCTAGAGTGTAATACTAGTACATTACTAATGTTTCTAGAGTGTAATACTAGTACATTACTAATGTTTCTAGAGTGTAATACTAGTACATTACTAATGTTTCTAGAGTGTAATACTAGTACATTACTAATGTTTCTAGAATGTAATACTAGTACATTACTAATGTTTCTAGAGTGTAATACTTGTACATTACTAATGTTTCTAGAGTGTAATACTAGTACATTACTAATGTTTCTAGAGTGTAATACTAGTACATTACTAATGTTTCTAGAGTGTAATACTAGTACATTACTAATGTTTCTAGAGTGTAATACTAGTACATTACTAATGTTTCTAGAGTGTAATACTAGTACATTACTAATGTTTCTAGAGTGTAATACTAGTACATTACTAATGTTTCTAGAGTGTAATACTAGTACATTACTAATGTTTCTAGAGTGTAATACTAGTACATTACTAATGTTTCTAGAGTGTAATACTAGTACATTACTAATGTTTCTAGAGTGTAATACTAGTACATTACTAATGTTTCTAGAGTGTAATTTTAGTACATTACTTACTTGCACATATTCGTACCGTTTATCTTTCACTCTTTAAGAATTCCTTTCAAATGGGACTCTGTAGATCTGCTTCCTCCAGAGATGGTGTTTCTTAAGGATGCTGGCTATGGTTGATAAGCTCACTCTGATGTTATGGAAGATGGCAGGGTTTTCAATAATCTGTTGTTGGATTTCCCACAGTCTTATGGCATTATTTTCAACTACCATTTTGCACAATGGGACCCTCCTGTTGGTCTGTAAATAGACGCGTACTACCACCTCGTGGAGGTCGTCTTTCAGTTCTACAAATACAAAATAGCATACAATACAGTAAACACTACAGTAATACAGGAAACACTACAGTAATACAGTATACACTACAGTAATACAGGAAACACTACAGTAAAACAGTAAACACTACAGTAATACAGTGAACACTACAGCAATACAGTAAACACTACAGTAATACAGTAAACACTACAGTAATACAGTATACACTACAGTAATACAGTAAACACTACAGTAATACAGTATACACTACGGTAATACAGTAAACACTACAATAATACAGTATACACTACAGTAAGACAGTAAACACTACAGTAATACAGTATACACTACAGTAATACAGTAAACACTACAGTAATACAGTATACACTACGGTAATACAGTAAACACTACAATAATACAGTATACACTACAGTAAGACAGTAAACACTACAGTAATACAGTATACACTACAGAAATACTGTAAAACTATTGTAATACAGTAAACACTACAGTAATACAGTATACAATATAAACATGTTACAAAGTAGTATAGCTCCCTATGTCATACATACAGTAATACATGGTAACACATAGTCCACCATAGTCGCCCAAATTTCATCAGAGATTACTCTCCTTGTTCTTGTTCTTCCTCAACCTCCACTTCCACCAACTCCACCTCTACCTCCACCTCCACCAACTCTACCTCCACCTCCACCTCCACCAACTCTACCTCCAGCTCCACCTCTAGCTCCACCTCCACCTCCACCTCCACCAACTCCACCTCCACCTCCACCAACTCTACCTCCACCTCCACCAACTCTACCTCCAGCTCCACCTCTAGCTCCACCTCCACCTCCACCTCCACCAACTCCACCTCCACCTCCACCAACTCTACCTCCACCTCCACCAACTCTACCTCCACCTCCACCAACTCTACCTCCACCTCCACCTCCACCAACTCTACCTCCAGCTCCACCTCCACCTCCACCAACTCCACCTCCACCTCCACCAACTCCACCTCCACCTCCACCAACTCTACCTCCACCAACTCTACCTCCACCTCAACCTCCACCAACTCTACCTCCAGCTCCACCTCCACCAACTCTACCTCCAGCTCCACCTCCACCTCCACCTCAACCTCCACCAACTCCACCTCCACCTCAACCTCCACCAACTCCACCTCCACCTCTACCTCCACCAACTCTACCTCCACCTCCACCTCCACCAACTCTACCTCCAGCTCCACCTCTAGCTCCACCTCCACGTCCACGTCCACCTCCACCAACTCTACCGTCACCTCCACCTCCACCAACTCTACCTCCAGCTCCACCTCTAGCTCCACCTCCACCTCCACCTCCACCAACTCTACCTCCACCTCCACCTCCACCAACTCTACCTCCAACTCTACCTCCACCTCCACCAACTCTACCTCCACCTCCACCAACTCTACCTCCACCTCCACCTCCACCAACTCTACCTCCAACTCTACCTCCACCTCCACCAACTCTACCTCCACCTCCACCAACTCCACCTCCACCTCAACCTCCACCAACTCCACCTCTACCTCCACCAACTCTACCGTCACCTCCACCTCCACCAACTCTACCTCCAGCTCCACCTCTAGCTCCACCTCCACCTCAACCTCCACCAACTCTACCTCCACCTCCACCTCCACCAACTCTACCTCCAACTCCATCTCCACCTCCACCAACTCTACCTCCAACTCTACCTCCACCTCCACCAACTCTACCTCCACCACCTCAACCCCCACTTCAACCTTGATTGCAAACTGAACATTTACACAATTAGTGTTTGACCATGTGAAGAGAGAAAGTGATCAATTGATAATTGAGTTTAGCGTGTTGAACAGTGTGCTTTTCATTTGAACACTAGAGATTTTAGTTGTGGTTGTGCCAAACGTAGAGAATTGTGTGTTGTGTTTTTCCAAATGTTTGTTATGGAATTGCAATCTGAGTGTAAAGCAAAACATGTGCCAGTAGTAATGCAGATTTGGTATCTGGTTCTACTAAATTAGTTACAGGTTTGGGTCATTGTGCCTCATGGTCCAGTTTTAGTGTGCAAACCATTGGGAAAAATTGGAGTTGTTGTTATTTGTAACAGTAGGATGAGAAAGTGCATGCACTGCAGCCTCGGTTAGCCTAGCTAGCTAACGTTAGCTAGCTAAAGTAACTTCTCCCAGTTAAGATAGGTACTATGTAATCATATTGGATGATAAATAACCTTGACCTCCAATAGGAAGGTTCCACTAGATAAACGGTACCCCCTGTGAGGAGGAGCCTGCTGTACAACCAGTGACCAAGACCTCCAAAGTAGCCAGTTATAATAGCTAATTTATACATTTGTTGCGTCCATTGTGTGGAGCGTTGCGCAGAGAGAATTACAAAATACAGTGAAAATCATGGCAGTGAATATTAGCCAAATTCAATTGGTGCACACAATGCCGGTCATGATTGGATGATTGGTTGATAAAACAACAACAAATAATAAAGACAGCAGCTACAGAGACATACCAAAGACCTCCCCTGGATCTACTTCACTTTATAGGCTAACGTAGGAATATCATCTGAAATCAAGGGGACTGCTAAGCTTCTCCCTCTTGAATGTACCAGGGAGTTAGATAAACTCATTTGAATGTACCAGGGAGTTAGATAAACTCATTTGAATGTACCAGGGAGTTAGATAAACTCATTTGAATGTACCAGGAAGTTAGATAAACTCATTTGAATGTACCAGGGAGTTAGATAAACTCATTTGAATGTACCAGGAAGTTAGATAAACTCATTTGAATGTACCAGGAAGTTAGATAAACTCCTTTGAATGTACCAGGAAGTTAGATAAACTCATTTGAATGTACCAGGGAGTTAGATAAACTAATTTGGGCCGTTTGTTCCTTCATCTTGAAAATAGGAACGTCTACTATTAAATTTGATGTTGACATGACTTGTTTTCATGTAGCAAATGTATAATGCTATACGCTCAGATGGACGGAAGAAAAAAATAAATGAGTGAATAACTTCAGAGAGGAGAGAGAAAAACAAAAACATACGAGGTCATGAATATGGAACGGCGATTTCCATGTGATTTAAATATTCATGACAGGACGATTACTATGTCATAATGCTATTATGGGATTCGACGCAGAAAAGAAAAAAAAAACTCTGGCTTGATTGATCTCATCAGGACATCATCAATAATGGATGCCTCCAATCAAAGTGCTGGGAACACACACAGCCACATGGATGCACACACACAGACAGACACAAACACACTCACACACAGTCACACAGTCACGGAAACACACGCGCGTACTCGCACAAATACACATGTACACACACGGTTGCATGGTCCTGTGCACCCGTGAGCGCACACAAACAGTATTGTTTGACAGTATTGAACAAACAACATGCTAAAAATGACAATATTCCATCAAAACCTCTGTGCTTTTTTAAAATGAATAACTCTATTCAATCAGATCCTTCTTTAGCCATTGGCATGTCAGAGTTGGAACTGCGACAGAGCTGTCAAAATCCATAACCGGCTCCTGACATTGTCATTGGCTGCATGGAGTCACATTAAGAGAAATTCCATGCCTTGTGTACAAGTGTACAAATGCACAAGTAATATCTAACAATTCACAACAATACACACAATAGACAAAATACACACACTACACAACATACACACAAGGTAAAGAATGGAATTAAGGAATAGATAAATATTAGGATGAGAAATGTCAGAGTGGCATTGACTAAAATACAGTAGAATAGAATACAGTATAAACCCCCGAGAGATATGAGACATACAGTTGAAGTCGGAAGTTTACATACCTTAGCCATTTAAACTCAGTTTTTCACAATTCCTGACATTTAATCCTAGTAAAAATTCCCTGTCTTAGGTCAGTTAGGATCACCACTTTATTTTAAGAATGTGAAATGTCAGAATAATAGTAGAGAGAATGATTTATTTCAGCTTTTATTTATTTCATCACATTCCCAGTGGGTCAGAAGTTTACATACACTCAACTAGTATTTGGTAGCATTGCCTTTAAATTGTTTAACTTGGGTCAAACGTTTCGGGTAGCCTTCCACAAGCTTCCCACAATAAGTTGGGTGAATATTGTCCCATTCCTCCTGACAGAACTGGTGTAACTGAGTCAGGTTTGTAGGCCTCCTTGCTCGCTCACGCTTTTTCAGTTCTGCCCACAAATGTTCTATAGGATTGAGGTCAGGGCTTTGTGATGACCACTCCAATACCTTGACTTTGTTGTCCTTAATACATTTTGCCACAACTTTGGAAGTATGCTTGGGGTCATTGTCCATTTGGAAGACCCATTTGCGACCAAGCTTTAACTTCCTGACTGATGTCGTGAGATGTTGCTTCAATATATCAACATAATTTTCCATCCCCATCCTCATGATGCCATCTATTTTGTGAAGTGCACCAGTCCCTCCTGCAGCAAAGCACCCCCACAACATGATGCTGCCACCCCCGTGCTTCACGGTTGGGATGGTGTTCTTTGGCTTGCAAGCTTCCCCCTTTTTCCTCCAAACATAACGATGGTCATTATGGCCAAACAGTTCTATTTTTTTTTCATCAGACCAGAGGACATTTCTCCAAAAAGAAGGATCTTTGTCCCCATGTGCAGTTGCAAACCGTAGTCTGTCATTTTTATGGCAGTTTTGGAGCAGTGGCTTCTTCCTTGTTGAGAGGCCTTTCAGATTATGTTGATATAGGACTCGTTTTACTGTGGATATAGATACTTTTGTACCTGTTTCCTCCAGCATCTTCACAAGGTCCTTTGCTGTTGTTCTGGAATTGTTTTGCACTTTTCGCACCAAAGTTCGTTCATCTCTAGGAGACAGAACGCGTCTCCTTCCTGAGCGTTATGACGGCTGCGTGGTCCCATGGTGTTTATACTTGCGTACTATTGTTTGTACAGATGAACGTGATACCTTCAGGCATTTGGAAATTGCTCCCAAGGATGAACCAGACTTGTGGAGGTCTACAATTATTTTTCTGAGGTCTTGGCTGATTTCTTTAGATTTTCCCATGATGTCAAGCAAAGAGGCACTGAATTTGAAGGTATGCCTTGAAATACATTGTCAGGTACACCTCCAATTGACTCAAATGATGTCAATTAGCCTTTCAGAAGCTTCTAAAGCATTACATGATTTTCTGGAATTTTCCAAGCTGTTTAAAGGCACAGTCAACTTAGTGTATGTAAACTTTTGTAGTAGTAGATGTCCTAACCGACTTGCCAAAACTATAGTTTGTTAACAGGAAATCTGTAGAGTGGTTGAAAAATGAGTTTTAATGACATCAACCTAAGTGTATGTAAACTTCCGACTTCAACTGTACATATGAGATGAGTAAAGCAAAAATATTTAAACATTATTAAAGTGATCGTGGGCTTCAGGAAACAGCAGAGGGAGCACGTCCCTATCCACATCGACCGCATTGCAGAAGGTGGAAAGTTTATGTTCCTTGGCGTACACATCACTGACAATCTGAAATGGTCCACCCACATAGACAGTGTGGCTGAAGAAATTTGGCTTGGCACCTAATACCCTCACAAACTTGTACAGATGCACAATTGAGAACATCCTGTCGGGCTGCATCACCGCCTGGTACTGCAACTGCACCGCCCGCAAACCGCAGATAGGGAATATTTGTTGTAGTCAAATAATAGCAAACAGCTGCTGCTTGTTTTGTAAAATGTTGTTGGGTATTAGTGAGGAAATGGTTGGTTATTTTCCTTTTCCTCCCATCCCCCCATCGCCTGCGAAGTGAATCTAACAGACATATCATGTGGAAGCCTTGAGCTGTGTGTGTGTGTGTGTGTGTGTGTGTGTGTGTGTGTGTGTGTGTGTGTGTGTGTGTGTGTGTGTGTGTGTGTGTGTGTGTGTGTGTGTGTGTGTGTGTGTGTGTGTGTGTGGTCTGTATTCTGAGAGGGTGAGCAGATAAGGCAGGATAGTGCTTCTGGATGGGTCTTCCACTCATAAAGTGTTCCATTCGTTCTTAGCAGTGCCCCGAGTGTCTAGACATGCCTACATGGTAAGCTCATTCTGATGCTCTTAAAAACCTTTCTCTCTCTCTCTCTTCCTTCTCTCAGTCTGTCTCACTTTGCTCAGTCCATCGCTCCTCCACAGTCTCTCACTGTCAACCCCCCTAAACATACACTGTAAAGAGGATGTTTAGAAATTACTGTTTAAGTAAAATGTACAAAAGTCATATTGACATTTTACTTTGGCTGTCTGATGAAATAATATCAATAATAATGTAAATGCCTGGTAATAATGTGCTCTTGAATGGTTATGAAGTCATGATGAGAGATGCTGAAAGACATTAAAAGCGTATAATGTGTTTTTAGTGCTCTATAGGCACTACATGGCCATAAGTATGTGGACACCTGCTCGTCGAACCTTCATCATTCCAAAATCATGGGCATTAGTATGGAGTTGGTCCACCTTTGCTGCTATAACAGCATCCAGTCTTCTGGGAAGGCTTTCCACTAGATGTTGGAACATTGCTTAGTGAGGTCGGGCACTGATGTTGGGAGATTAGGCCTCGCTCGCAATTGGTGTTAAAATTCATTCCAAAGGTGTCCGATGGGGTTGACGTCAGGGCTCTGTGCAGGCTAGTCAAGTTCTTCCACACCGATCTCGACAAACAATTTCTGTATTGATCTCGGGTTGTGCACGAGGGCTTCGTCATGCTGAAACAGGAAGGGGCCTTCAGCAACCTGTTGCCACAAAGTTGGAAACACAGAATCGTCTAGAATGTCACTGGAACGAAGGGGCTTAGCCCGAACCATGAAAAATAGCCCCAGACCCTTATTCCTCCTCCACCAAACTTTACAGTTGGCACTATGAGTTGGGGAAGGTAGCGTTCTCCTGGCATCCGTCAAACCCATATGAGTCCGTCGGACTGTGAATCATCATTCCAGAGAAAGCGTTTCCACTGCTCCAGATTCCAATGGCGGAGAGCTTTAGACGACGCTTGGCATTGCGCATGGTGATCTTAGGTTTGTGTACGGCTGCTCGGCCATGGAAACCCATTTCATGAAGCTCCCGTCGAATAGTTATTGTGCTGATGTTGCTTCCAGAGGCAGTTTGGAACTCGCTGCTCGCTTCAGCACTCTGCGGTACCGTTCGGTGAGCTTGTGTGGCATAGCACGTCACGGCTGAGCTGTTGTTGCTCCTTGACATTTCCACATCACAATAACAGCACTTACAGTTGACCTGGGCAGCTCAAGCAGGGCATACTGTACATTTGGCGAACTGACTTGTTGGAAAGGTGCCATCCTATGACAGCGCCACGTTGAAAGTCCATGTGGTTTTCAGTTAGGCCATTCTATTGCCAATGTCAGGAATCAGGGCGAACCCAAAAGCAGACCGGACACCGAAGACTACAATTAGGATTTTTATTAAACAGACCACGGAGAGGAGTCGTGATGTGGATTTGTTGGGTCGTGAGGAGGAGATCCAGGAATCCCAGTGAGTGGTACAGGAGAGTGAATGGGTGGCGTGGCAGACGGTTCCAATTCCCAGGTGGTTGAGCAGGTTGGTTTCTGAGGCGGGTATTGTCTAGACAGAGGAATATAGCAGGGTAATTAAACTGGTGGAGAACAACAACAAACAGGAAATAAAAAGGGCTGGTTAGTAAGCACGACCTACGGATGTGACTTAACGATCCGACAGGGACTGGATGTCAGGTCGTGACTTTAGTAATGTGGCAGATGACTGATCAGGAACAGGTGAGTAATTGCAGATGATGATCAGGTGGGTGCGAGAATCACTCATGGTGTGGTAATCCCGCCTCCTCACACTATGGAGATTGCATGGCGGTGTGCTTGATTTTATACACCTGTCAGCAAAGGGTGTGGATGGAATAGCAGAGTCCACTAAATTGAAGGGATGTCCACCTACTTGTGTATATATAGTGTAGAATAAGCCATGCAGGTATTCATTAGGGGGGAAAGTTAGTGAAATACATTATTAATTCAAAAATATTTTTTACTTGTCCGGATTTTTGATCAGGATCAAAAATGGTGACAGAAAACATAACGAAAGTGCTCCATCCCAAACAGAACTTCCCTTTCTATCTATATCTAGCTGTCACCCCACCCAAGATGGCACTATTTCTCTCTCTCTCTCTCTCTCTCTCTCTCAACACACATACAGTGGGGCAAAAAAGTATTTAGTCAGCCACCAATTGTGCAAGTTCTCCCACTTAAAAAGATGAGAGAGGCCTGTAATTTTCATCATAGGTACACTTCAACTATGAGAGACAAAATGAGAAATCCAGAAGATCATATTGTAGGATTTTTAATGAATTTATTTGCAAATTATGGTGGAAAATAAGTATTTGGTCACCTACAAACAAGCAAGATTTCTGGCTCTCACAGACCTGTAACTTCGTCATTAAGAGGCTCCTCTGTCCTCCACTCGTTACCTGTATTAATGGCACCTGTTTGAACTTGTTATCAGTATAAAAGACACCTGTCCCCAACCTCAAACAGTCACACTCCAAACTCCACTATGGCCAAGACCAAAGAGCTGTCAAAGGACACCAGAAACAAAATTGTAGACCTGCACCAGGCTGGGAAGATGGAATCTGCAATAGGTAAGCAGCTTGGTGTGAAGAAATCAACTGTGGGAGCAATTATTAGGAAATGGAAGACATACAAGACCACTGATAATCTCCCTCGATCTGGGGCTCCACGCAAGATCTCACCCCGTGGGGTCAAAATGATAGATAGATAGATAGATAGATAGATAGATAGATAGATAGATAGATAGATAGATAGATAGATAGATAGATAGATAGATAGATAGATAGATAGATAGATAGATAGATAGATAGATAGATAGATAGATAGATAGATAGATAGATAGATAGATAGATAGATAGATAGATAGATAGATAGATAGATAGATAGATAGATAGATAGATAGATAGATAGATAGATAGATAGATACTTTATTGATCACAAGAACGGTGAGCAAAAATCCCAGAACCACACAGGGGGACCTAGTGAATGACCTGCAGAGAGCTGGGACCAAAGTAACAAAGGCTACCATCAGTAACACACTACGCCGCCAGGGACTCAAATCCTGCAGTGCCAGACGTGTCCCCCTGCTTAAGCCAGTACATGTCCAGGCCCGTCTGAAGTTTGCTAGAGAGCATTTGGATGATCCAGAAGAGGATTGGGAGAATGTCATATGGTCAGATGAAACCAAAATAGAACTTTTTGGTAAAAACTCAACTCGTCGTGTGTGAAAACCTTGTGAAGACTTACAGAAAACGTTTGACCTCTGTCATTGCCAACAAAGGGTATATAACAAAGTATTGAGATAAACTTTTGTTATTGACCAAATACTTATTTTCCACCATAATTTGCAAATAAATTCATTAAAAATCCTACAATGTGATTTTCTGGATTTTTTTTTAGTATAGTTGAAGAGTACCTATGATGAAAATTACAGGCCTCTCTCATCTTTTTAAGTGGGAGAACTTGCACAATTGGTGGCTGACTAAATACTTTTTTGCCCCACTGTATGTTCCAAAGGAATAAAGACATTTCAAACGTCATATTATGGCTATATACAGTGTTGTAACGATGTGCAAATATTTAAAGTACAAAAGGGAAAATACATTTACATAAATATGGGTTGTATTTACAATGGTGTTCGTTCTTCACTGGTTGCCTTTTTCAATTGGTAACAGGTTACAAATCTTGCTGCTGTGGTATTTCACCCAATAGATATGCGAGTTTATCAAAATTGGATTTGTTTTCTAATTCTTTGTAGGTCTGTATGGTCATACATTTGGCAGGAGGTTAGGAAGTGCAGCTCAGTTTCAATCTCATTTTGTGGGCAGTGTGCACATAGCCTGTCTTCTCTTGAGAGCCAGGTCTGGCTTCGACGGCCTTTCTCAAATGCGAGGCTATGCTCTCTGAGTCTGTACATAGCCAAACCTTTCCTTCATTTTCAGTCAGTCATAGTGGTCAGGTATTCTGCCACTGTGTACTCTCTGTTTAGGGCCAAATAGCATTCTAGTTTGCTCAGTTTTTTTGTTAATTCTTTCCAATGTGTCAAGTTATTATCTTTGTGTTTTCTGATGATTTGGTTGGGTCTAAATGTGTTGTTGTCCTGGGTCTCTGGGGTCTGTTTGTGTTTGTGAACAAAGCCCCAGGACTAGCTTCCTTAGGGGACTCTTCTACAGCTTCATCTCTCTGTAGGTGATGGCATTGTTATGGAATGTTTGGGAATCACTTCCTTTTAGGTGGTTGTAGAATTTAACGTCTCTTTTCTGGATTTTGCTAATTAGCAGGTATCAGCCTAATTCTGCATTATTGGGTGTTTTACGTTGTACACTGAGGATATTTCTCAATTTGGTCTTTGTTCTATTTTGTGAATTCTTGGTTGGTGATTGGACCCCAGACCTCCATAAAGGACAATAACTGATTCAAGTATTTTTAGCCAGATCTTAATTGGTATGTCGAATTTTATGTTCCATTTGATGGCGTAGAAGGTCCTTCATGCCTTGCCTTTCAGATTATTCACAGCCTTTGGGAAGTTACCTGTGGTGCTGATGTTTAGGCCGAGGTACGTATAGTTTTTTGTGTGCTCTAGAATTTATATTTGTGGTCCTGGCAACTGGACCATTTTTGGAACACCATTGTTTTTTTCATACTGAGATTAACTGTATCTTTCTCTTTCTCTTTCTCTCTCTCTCTCCCTCCATCGTTCTCAGTGGTTGCTCATCTTCGACTGGGTTTTACTGCCTTAGGACTTGAGACATGTCCGTAATGTGTCTAGCCGCTGGTCAGGGAAAGGCCAGCCACACCCAACTCTCCTTCGCACACTCGGCTCTATCTCTCCTATCTTCATCACTCTATCCCACCATGTTACCCTCTTCTCTCCCCGTTCATTCATTTATTCTCTGCTTGATTTCAATTTTATTGAACCTTCATTTATTCAGGTTATTGTCAAGAAATATCCTTTGGAAAAGAGACTTGGTGCAAAGTGTCTGCAGGGCGATCTCCTCCATTCTCTAGTCTTTAGAAAATATGTATTTGACCTGTGGTGTTTAGAACAGGTCTGAGAGACTAGTGGGTTGAGGACACCAGTCGAAAGGTAGAGTGGGGGATGTTTGGGCTGGACCCTACTGTCAGCGCCAACATTACAATAAGCCAGGTGTCTCGGGTTTGATTACTGGATGAGATATTCACAACATTTTTGAAGAAAAACTATGGATGGGAGCCATGCACACAGGCATACCTGTTACAGACTGTATTCTTTGGGGTAAATAAGAAAGCATTTTTTCTCTTTGCTGATGTTGCTTTTGTTCGCGATGAGGAAGCAATATCTGCCCACTTCTCAGATTTCCTGTTCATCCTCTCGTATTCATTGGAACCACCGGTTATGCAAAAACATACACACACACAAACACACACACGCACACACACATACAGACACACAACCCCTAACCTAACCCCTAACCTTCACAAAAACCCTAAACCTATTCCTTAAGCCTAAAATAGCATTTTAACAAATTCAGGACTTGTTTTCCTATATAATCAGGACATTCTGGTCCTGATAAGCAGACACACTAATAGTGAAGAGATCAGAATATGAGCTGACAGCTGGTGATTCATGGTTGTAGTGGATGGAGCTGTGATTTGCTCTTATCAAGGGGAAACATGGGGGATCACATCTGGACTACAGAGTTGGAGGGAAGAGGAGGAGGGGAGGGGGGGGGGGGTACATGGCTAGATTCACTTTAATGAATCATTGCTCCCCCACTCTGTTCCCTCCTCATCGCTCCATCTATCCTTCTCTACAGCATCCTACACCCGGCAGCACCCACTGCCATACAGCTGCCCCCCCACCACCCCCCCACACACACATACATGTCGAGTTTATATTCATGAATAACTATATTTGCATGGATGCATCCTTCGAATTTCATAATTTAAAGACTGCCTGTAGTTATATTGGCTCCTACGTAAATATCAACTAATGGCATTTTACTGACATTTCACTGGGTACATTTATTCCTCACAGACGGTGTGAATGTTTTTGGCAATGCTCAGTGTGCTGTGAGGCCTCCTAACAAGCATTCTTGCCCTGCGTGCGTGCCTGCGTGCGTGCGTGTGCTTGTGTGTGCATGTATGCATGTGTACATACAATATACAAGCTACAAGCATTTCGCTACATCTGCAATAACAGCTGCTAACCACGTGTATGTGACCAATAAAATTATATTTGATTTGATGTGAGTGAGTGAGTGTGTATGTGTTTGTTTGTGTTTGTGCAAATGTTCTGGTTGTTCGTGAGTGCCTAGTGCTCCCTCCTGTTTCTGTTTCAGGAAGTGAGGTTTTATTTCTGTCAGACACACACACACACAAACAGTGGAGTGTGCATTGGAGTGCCTCTGTGCTTTGCTGATTGTGCTGGTCAATGTGCTTCACTGTGGGACTGCATGCCCCCAAGACTGAGGCTGAGTCTAGACACGAGCCAGCCGAGCCGCCCCGCTGACCTATATCCTACAGTAACACTGCACACCCACAAAGAGACAGGGAGTCAGAGAGAGAGAGAGAGAGAGAGAGAGAGAGAGAGAGAGAGTGAGAGAGAGAGAGAGAGAGAGAGAGAGAGAGAGAGAGAGAGAGAGAGAGAGAGGGGAAGAGCGAGAGAGAGAGAGAGAAATAGGGGGGAGAGAGAGGTGGGGGGGTGGAGAGAGAGAGAGAGAGAGAGAGAGAGAGAGAGAGAGAGAGAGAGAGAGGAGGGAGAGATGTTCAGACAAGAGTACAGAAAAGAGGGGGATAAAGGAAATTAGAGATATAGTAATTCAGAACTAGGTCCAAAGGGGGAGGGATATCAGGGCATGAGGAGAGATGGAAGTCACTGAAGCAAAATTAGAAATATGGTTAAAGGCGAAGTTCAAACATTTTTACATGGCCTTATTTTCACTCTTTCTGTGCTTGTAGTTGATCCCAATAATTTTTTTTTTTTTAATATCTTGTTTTCTTACAGAGAAAATTGGTTGTCATCACTTGCCATTGACAACAATTCATTGTGAAAATGTGTCTATAGCATGTTAGAAAGCGCTTCAAAACACTCCAAACAAAGAAATATTACATCAGAATCCCATTCTGAATGATGTCTTCCTTGTTTTCAGCGGCATGGACTGGGAGACCTGTCAGGATCGAGGCAAAGATGAACGGAGAAAAGTACAGAAAGATCCTTAATGAAAATCTGCTCCAGAGTGCTCAGGACCTCAGACTGGGGCGAAGGTTCACCTTCCAACAGGACAACAACCTAACAGCCAAGACAACGCAGTAGTGGCTTCAGGACAAGTCTCTGAATGTTGTTGAGTGGACCAGCCAGAGGCCGGACTTGAACCAAATCTAACATATCTGGAGAGACCTGAAAATAGCTGTGCAGCAACACTCCCCATCCAACCTGTCAAAGCTTGAAAGGATCTGTAGAGAAAATGGGAGAAACTCCCTAAATACAGGTGTGCCAAGCTTGTAACCAAGAAGACTCCATTTTTTTTAATTCTCAAAAACTGTTTTTGCTTTGTCATTATGGGGTATTGTGTGTGCATTGATGAGAGGGAACCAAACAATTCAATCAATTTTTAGAATAAGGCAAAAAAAATGTGGAAAAAGTCAAGGGCTCTGAGTACTTTCCGAATGCACTGTATACCATAATGTCACATAATGCCATACCAAAATATGCCATTAACAAAAGTTTTAATACAATATGTGAACAGAATCAGTTTGAAGGAAGTTGCTAACTACCCATAGACCTCCAGTTTTGTTAATGTGTTATTTGTAAAGGCAAGAGTTAAATGGTTGATATACACTATATCAAACCCTTGCAATTTGCATCTTTGGAAATACTGTAGAATATGCCACTACTACATAGCTTGTTAACATTACTAATCTGTTATTGAATCATTATATATAATTTCCTCATGCATTCATTCATATAAGTAAATATATTTGGGCCTGTGTAATTATAAATCATGTACCCATATGGACTATGTAAATGAAATAGTTGCTTCAATAAATGTTTAGATTCACAACAGCAATGTATTAAAATCTATTCTTGCCGTCAGAAAGGATACAGAAAGGAAAGGATATTAACTCTCACCAGTGGTGTAAAGTACTTAAGTAAAAATACTTTAAAGTAGTACTTAAGTAAAAATACTTTAAAGTAGTACTTAAGTAAAAATACTTTAAAGTAGTACTTCATTCCTTTTTACTTTACTATTTCTATTTCGACAAATTTTACTTTAACTTTACTACATTCTTAAAGAAAATAAAAAATAAAAAATAATCATAAAACCCAAAAGTACAAAATGGTCAAATGTACCACTTATCAAGAGAGCATCCCTGGTCGTCCCTGCTGCCTCTGATCTGGCGGACTCACTAAACACACATGCTTCGTTTGTAAATAATGTCTGAGTGTTGGAGCGTGTCCCTGGCTATCCGTAATTAAGTCTGGTTTGGTTAATATAAGCAAATTTAAATGATTTATACTTTTACTTTTACTTTTAATCTGTGCAATTACATTTACTTTTGATACTTAAGTATATTTAAAACCAAATACTTTTAGATTTTTACTCAAGTAGTATTTTACTGGGTGACTTTCACTTTCACTTGAGTCATTTTCTATTAAGGTATCTTTACTTTTACTCAAGTAGGATGATTGGGTACTTTTTCCACCACTGACGCTCACTCGACTGTCTTGAAATGTTAGAAGCCAATCAAACTTCCGCGTGGTGCTCGCTCCGAGCTGCATGGAGAGAAGAGGATCTGTGTTTAATAATGTTTATAAGCAGTTTAGAGCCAGTCCTCCAATTATATTACACTTCATGTAAAGTGTTAATACATTACTCATAATATCTTAGTATTCAAATACTCGGAACAAAGTCTATAATGTAGTTTACATGTTACCTACGTGATGTGCAACTGCATTTAATAAAATTGTAATTGTGTTTCACCACAACAAAACTCTAATGATAACAAAAAAAAGTTTACATGTAAAATGTGTACTTGAAGTGGAGTAGTGATCCCATATAGCCCATGTAAAGTAAAGTGTTTACCACTTCACTTCACTTCACTTCAAATGAACAAATCAGTCCACTTTTCCTTTCCCGTCCCTCCTACTATGAGCGAGAGAATGAGCCAGACAGAGGAAGACAAAGACTTTATATGTTTTTCTCTCCTTTCTTCTGCGTATTGAGAGGATCAGCTGGACTGTACTAATGGTCTTTGTGTGTGTGAATGGAACAGGGTCCTTTTTGTGTGTGTGTTCCAGACAGCAGCACATAAGGCAGGACTTAAGTATATGCTCATCAAAGCGTACGTAATACCAGAGAAATATCATGTAATCCTGATGCGTCCCCTCCTCATTTTAAAACACTGTCACATTAGCAATCGAATCCCAAAACAATTACTACTGTGTGTTTTCTTAAGAACTATACTCAGTGTGGTCAGATGAATCAACATACTGTAAGTGAACCAAGATCAAAAGTTACGTGAGGTTAAAATCAGATCTCATGCCAAGGGTGAGAGCTGATGACTGGGACGGATTTGTGAATATACTATAGTATGTGTAGTGTGTCATGAAAAGTTGTGTTTCTTTACACTAAAATCTGATAACGTTATTAAACAAACAGAAACACACACACACACACACACACACACACACACACACACACACACACACACACACACACACACACACACACACACACACACACACACACACACACACACACACACACACACACACTGCTGTAGACATACCAGACCCTGATGATGCATGGTGGATGTATGGAGGGATGCTCTGATTGCATATAGAGTCATTGGCCTCATGCTGACTGTAATATTCTCACAGTGCGGGGAGGGTAAAACTGCTTATAGGCGTAATCTTATAGATGTGCTATAAGAAACGTTGCTTTCTGTCAAACAGTGGTGAGGGACACTGCCCTCCTAATCCCCATGCTAGACTTGGGATTAAAGAGGAGGGGGGGGGGACGAGTAAGGGGTTAAAAACATGAGCCTCTGCTCTTCTACCCAATGCCCACCCCCCCCCCCCCCCCACATCCATACAGTCACTATCTCCAGATTAAAGTGCTTAGCGCTGCCCCTGTGGAACAGACAGTAAGAGGATCTTTGGGTGTCCCCCAGGTCCTATGTAAAAGCCTCTGGCCAAGCATCCCTCTGATAGGGCGGAGGTCTGAGGGTAAGGGTTAGAGGTGAACAGGATTTGATGTGGTGAGCTATAGGGGCCTGTGTGGTGGGTTATCAATCCGACAATAGGGATGTTGTAATTCCAGGTAGAGACTTAACACAGTGACAAGCCATACAAATTCACCTTTTAATGACGTTCAAGCAGTCATTATCAATATTACTATGGAGACTGAATCATCAGAAATGGTACTAGAGTACCACAGTATGAGTCATAATACCCAGAAAACCTAGCGGTCAAACAGGGAAATGGTTCTAATTGTTTTTCCACCATTCATTTTTGATTAACTATCTAATGCTATCTAAATGTAGTGATTAATAAAAATTGACAATTCTGTGAACTGTCTTGTACCAGTTTTAAATTGACACAATACCTGTTAGCAAAGGTGTCAGCTAGAGATGACGTGCAGGAGCTTGCAGGGATTTGTAGTTTTGCATGACGTCTACTTTGATGCTAACGGTTACATGGTTATCAAAATGCCACACCAGGGTAAGCCTACAGGAAACATAGCCCTTATTTTAAATGTTTATAAAATCCCCTATGTATGGTGGATGAATTATTGGAACAATTTCCCTGTTTGACCTCTAAGTTTTATGGGTATTATGACACTGTGGGGTTCTATACTGGAGTGTTCTTGGTCCTTTTTTGTCACTCATAGCTGCTATAGAGGATATTTTCCAATAAGGGCTGATGGGAGAACAGCTATTATTGATGTACGATGAAGTGTTCAACATTTAGAAACTGATTTAAGAGGAGTATGTTTTGTCTCCCTTGCCAGAGCCATCCAGAACATATCAGACAACCGGCCCTGAAAATGAAAGCTTCTGAGCCTCTGAGTGCTATTCCTCACCATTTCAGCGTCAACGTTTATTAAGCTCTCAGAACGAAATCAACGACTAAATTATTTTCAAAGTGTGCCTTCAGGCCATACAGTCATATTCCAATGTGTAGTAAAAAAAAAGGACAGGGAAAGAAAACGACTGACTCAAAGTGAAACTAGACTGAATATCTTAATGGTTTTGTGTGGAAAAAACAGGGATAATACAGAAATCCAATTAAATCAGATGATTGGTACTGTGAGGTATAGTGTTGGAAATAGGCCTGTTTTGTCAGATTGACTGACTCTATATACACAAAATCAGATGATCGGTACTGTGTTCTATGCTTAGATGATTGATACTCTGTTCTATGCTTAGAATTGACAGAAAACCCCATAATGGTGGCCGTGGCCGTGTGCTGACCGACCAGCCGGAGTGGGCAGTGGTGGAAATGGTGAAGATATACGACTGTCTGAAATAAAGCTGACCATTGAGGAGAACGATGACACCTTTGCCAATGTGGCATCCATCAGCCTACCAACAGTAGCCCGCCTTCTGAAGAGACACCAGGTATTACTGTTACTATTAGTATGTTCAGGTACAGCACTATATACTGTATTACTGTTACTATTAGTATGTTCAGGTACAGCACTACATACTGTATTACTGTTACTATTAGTATGTTCAGGTACAGCACTATATACTGTATTACTGTTACTATTAGTATGTTCAGGTACAGCACTATGTACTGTATTACTGTTACTGTTAGTATGTTCAGGTACAGCACTATATACTGTATTACTGTTACTATTAGTATGTTCAGGTACAGCACTATATACTGTATTACTGTTACTGTTAGTATGTTCAGGTACAGCACTATATACTGTATTACTGTTACTATTAGTATGTTCAGGTACAGCACTATATACTGTATTACTGTTACTATTAGTATGGTCAGGTACAGCACTATATACTGTATTACTGTTACTATGAGTATGTTCAGGTACAGCACTATATACTGTATTACTGTTACTATTAGTATGTTCAGGTACAGCACTATATACTGTATTACTGTTACTATTAGTATGTTCAGGTACAGCACTATATACTGTATTACTGTTACTATGAGTATGTTCAGGTACAGCACTATATACTGTATTACTGTTACTATGAGTATGTTCAGGTACAGCACTATATACTGTATTACTGTTAATATTAGTATGTTCAGGTACAGCACTATATACTGTATTACTGTTACTATTTGATGCATCGCCTACTTCATGCATATTGGAACTACACTGTAAAAGTATATTTTTAGAGGGTGATGGTGCTTGATGCTGATGTGAACCATCACAAGTAAATTGTTGTTGATGAAACGGGCTTTAACCTGGCCAAAACTCGTCACCATGGACGTAACCTCATCGGCCAACTGGCCACTGTCCAAGTGCCTGGACAATGTGGAGGAAACATCTCCATGTGCGCAGCTATCTCTGAAGATGGTGTGGTAGGACGTAGGCCATTACTTGGATCCTACAACGCTGCACATCTTATTGAGTTTCTCAATGAAATTGAGCCGGCCTGTCAAGGTGAAGGGGTCACCTATGTTATTGTGTGGGACAATGTCAAGTTCCACCATGCAGAGGTGGTTCAAGCATGGTTTCAGGCCCATCCCCAATTCATGACCCTGTACCTGCCCCCATACTCTCCTCAAACCTATTAAGGAATTGTTTTCAGCATGGAGGTGGAAGGTCTATGATCGCCAACCCCTTGAGCGTGCCACCCTCCTTCAGGACATGGATGAGGCATTTGATGACATCAGTGTAGACCAATATCAAGCATGGATTCGCCACGCCATAAGGTTTTTTCCCAAGGTGCATGATCAGTGATGACATTCATTGTGATGTGGACGAGAATCTATGGCCAAAATGCTCAAGACAGGCGTGATCCAAATTAATGTAATGTGTTTTAAATGTTATGTTTTGTTCTCATTTAGTTAATTTGTGTACATTTGATTATAGAGAGTATACCTATGTTACAATTATATCTGAAAATTTGCCCAAATGATTGTAGAGGATGTCTCCATTGATCACAACGTGATTACACATAGGATAGATATTATGTAAATTATAGATTCTGTAAATGTTGGGTAATGTAAGTGGATTGCCTAAAACTGTGTCATCTGTCTTTTATAGTACTGTAGCATATTACTTTCAGCACTTCTAAGGGAGATTTGAAACATGTATCTTGCATTGTTTGTTATTGGATTCACTGGTAGTTAAAACAACTAAAGTGAAAAGATATCATTATGTTGTGTTTCGGTGATTAAACCATATGTTCTCATGACATTTCACGAGAAACTTGTATTTTGAATCAATGGTTGTGTGGTGAGAGATGTTTACAGTCCAAATTAATACACAATGGCAAGTTTTGAACGAAAGACTGGCTGCGTTACAAGTGTGATGAGTTTGGAGTTATGTATTAAGAGTTGTGAGGTTTTACCACATACTTGCGATAATAGCACCAAAGCCATCAACGAAAACTGTAACAAGAATAGTATTAGGCCTGTGCCGTGAATCAGATCCTACAGTCATTTTCATTATTTAATAATACTGATATGATTTTCCACATATTACAGATATACAGTTTTTGCCCGTTGCTTGAACCAAAGTAACATAACTTGAAGTTGTTGTTACTATACCTTAAACAAAGTGTAACTATACCTTAAACAAAAGCGCTGCTTTGCACTTTAGTTGCAAGTCTGCAACACACTTGCTCCTAGACACTACACACTATTTCATACATAAGACACTTGGTTCAAAAATGAAATCTCAGGGTACCATTGGGAAAACACATCTATTCAAAATACAACACACATTGGTTAATTGAAAAGACGTAGACACACA
>CM042402.1:32911803-33034303 GCA_023634145.1 Thymallus thymallus | reverse complement strand
TGTCCATCATATTCTCAGTGAAATACAAATTGAACTACTGTAGCTGGGCTACTCAGAATGAAAACATGGCGTGTTGTTAAAATATCAGTAAGGACAGAAATGGTCCCATAAGATACAGTCTCTGTAATGCGTGCTTAAAGACAGTTCAGATTGCAATAGAGTGAAACTGCTGTTGTAGGTAGAGTGAGGCCAGAGCCAAACATAATAGGAAGTCAGGTGGGGTCAGTCTGGGGTCAGTCCGGGGTCAGGCTGGGGTCAGGCTGGGGTAAGAGTGGCGTAATAAGGTCTATGGGACAACTCCATGATCATCACCTCACATGATCTTTAATAATTCTTCATTATACAGGGGCACATATAGAAACTGGGCTTGATTTGAATGAAATTAGTGTCTGTGTGGGGGGTGGGGGTGGGGTGGGGGGGGGGTGGTTTGGTCTCAAGACACTGGGGTAAATACTGTGCCTTTATTTAGGTTGAAACATAGAGTAGTGGTAGGCCTAGTAGTAGTAGTAGTAGTAGTAGTAGTAGTGGTAATGGTAGTGGTAGTGGTAGTGGCGGTAGCGGCAGCAGTAGCAGTAGTAGTAGCAGTAGTAGTAGTAGTAGTAGTAGTAGTAGTAGTAGTAGTAGTAGTAGCAGTAGTAGTAGTAGTAGTAGTAGGCTAGAAGTCATTGTAGGTAGAAGAAGAATCAAAGTAGGCCATGTACAGGCGGTCGCCTAGGGCCCCCAGTCCCAAAGTTATTAAGCAAGGGTCTCAACTTACTGTTGAGCATTAGATTAGTAAACTACACAAAGTGCATTTTCAGAATGTTGTTGGGCATCAGCAGTTTTCCTCTTGTTATGTCAGTCACAAATCCATCCAACCTTTTTATGCAAGTAAAGTAAATGTCTGAGAAAAATGTCATGACAGGCCTGATGGAAACATACATTTTGATGTTAAAAACTTTCCAAATGTCAATAAAACAAAATACGCTAGACAAGGTGGGATCTTTATGTGTCGGTAAAATTAATTATGCGAGAAATGTCGATGGAAGCGCTTTTATGCGTAAATATTAATATACTGTACAGTAATAACAATCATATCCACGTAAACTTCGAGTCGCACGGTGTCGTGTGGTCCTCCCACTACGACTCGCCGGGAAAGCATGCAGTTTGTTGGGCTACAGATTAAATAAATTATGATGAACTTCACAAGGTGGTGAAAGTGCAAGGTGAAGAGCTTGATGCTCCTATCTAATAAATATGGAGGGTCTTATTCTGATGACATGATCATTGATGCTTGGCTGCCGTTTGACTTATAAAAACAGTCTCACTCTTTTGTCCATAATAATCTCATCATGTAGACTATACTCGCACTGTATCTGCAAGCTGTTGGCTAGAGCACATGTGCCAATACCAGAGTGGGCACACTCGCAATATAACGCAACATAAGTTAATAGGCCAATAATAAATAAAGTTTCAAACCTCTCTGCCAATAACAACTTGTTTTCATATCTCTCCCTAGTAACATTTTTGCTTGAGAAATAACTTTGTGCTAAGAAGCTATTTTTGTTTATTTTTGAACATTTTAATTGAAATAAATCACAGTAAAGTACTTCATTGATACCCAGAAATGATTTGATATTGAGATAAAAACGGCTGCATTTGGACCTTTAAGGGGTCCAAGTACAGGTGAATTAATTACTTTCTGTAGGATCAAGGACTGGTGGAGACTGATAATTACTTAGCAGCTTTAAACCTGTCACGGATCCCCCCCGGTACTGCTGCTCATTCCGTTCACCAGCTCCGGAGGTCTACGTCACCGGCTTTCTAGGCGTCACTGAACTGGATCATTTCCACCAACCCAGGACTGTCTTGTCTCGTTACACACACCTGGTTCCCCCTGATTAGTATGTGTATATATTGTATGTGCCCTCTGTTCCCCATTGTCCTTGTTGATTATTGTCCCATGTCCGTTGGTCTTGTGAGTACCTGTGCTCTGTTGTATCGGCTTTCTTGCCACGTGTTACTATACATTGTATTACGGTTTACATACCGTGGTATTGTGCACATGTTATTACGGGTCTCGTCCCGTGTAATATTTAGAGGTTTAAATATTTTGCTCTTGCTGTAAATTATCCCGCTCTTTGTTTGGGTTACATCCCAGTGTTATATACAGTATATATGTGTTTATTATGGGTAGAGAATTTAGAAACCCTATTACGTATTCCTCCGCCTGTCTCCTATCATTATGCAATGTGACAAAACCACATTGAACACCATCAGCCACAACTCAAGACTTTCTGTCACTTCCTGTTTTCAATATTAGCTATTACCAAAGATGGTGGATGAAGAAAGATAGTCCACTCAGGCTGTTTACTATTGAAAAACAATTGTCAATTACTAGGTACCTAAAGGAAAACTCCACCCAAAAACAATCTTTGGTACTTGATTCAGTAGTCCATTTTTTATATAGTCCCATAAAATATGTGCATGTCAGCAATCAGGTTTTCAAGATACTGTATATGACTTTCAAAATACAGAAAAACAGCTGGTATGATGCATTTTGCAAAACTGTTATAATGCATCTTGCATTTCTGCAGCACCATTGTGTTAGTGAGAGTCTCATTTTTCTATAATAGAATAGTAGAAATAGTCATAATAGTTTGTAGACCAAACTGTTTGGACACTACAGACGAGTTTCTGAGAAAAGCAATTTTCGGGATGTCTCAAACACTGCTCTAGCTCTGTCACCTTTCACCACAGATGCATCCAAACAAGATATCTCTAGTTTAAACATGGATTTTTATGGGGATTTGTTTAATTATGCTAATTTGATTTCCGTGGGGGCGGGCATCGACCTTTTAAAACACAGATTCACCACACCACTTATTAGCGATTTCTAAGTACCATCATAGAAAACAGGTTAGTTCAGTTTAGCTAAATATAAATCCTCATTAATAATTTTGTTTATTTATTTCATGACACTGATTCATGATTTGTAAATAATGGTTGGATATGATCCAGGTGAAGGCCATGTTAAGCTCCTTAATTTCTGTCCTGATCAGACATGCAAATGTTGGCATGCTGCCAGTTTCACTAGTACTTGAGACCTGATTATTTTGAGTACTCTACTATGATTTGAGTTATATTCAGTTATCCCCAGTTCATGTTTCCTGTTTGTTATGAACATATTCTGCACATAGTGAACAGTTTGCCAGCTTCTGCACTGTAAATAAACACCCTCACCCTGGACATATGCACTGGGAACTACTTCTGCACTGTAAATAAAGGCCCTCACCCTGGACATATGCACTGGGAACTACTTCTGCACTGTAAATAAAGGCCCTCACCCTGGACATATGCACTGGGAACTACTTCTGCACTGTAAATAAAGGCCCTCACCCTGGACATATGCACTGGGAACTACTTCTGCACTGTAAATAAAGGCCCTCACCCTGGACATATGCAGTGGGAACTACTTCTGCACTGTAAATAAACGCCCTCACCCTGGACATACGCACTGGGAACTACTTTAAGTGTGGTAGAGAGGAAACATTAGACGTAATGTCATTTGAGCCTGTATCCTCTCAGAGACACATAAGTATTTAAAGAGCTAAATGTACTGATCATTATTTTAGTATTTCAATATACAGTGCATTCGGAAAGTATTCAGACCCCTTGACTTTTCCACATTTTGTTAATCCATTTTAGAATAAGCATGTAACTTAACACTTTTTTCCTCCTTAATTACCAACACAAAATACCTCATAATGACAAAGCAGAAACAGTTTTTTTTTTTATTTTAGCTAATAAAAAATAAAAAACAGAAATATCATATTTACATAAGTTTTCAGACTCTTTATTCAGTACTTTGTTGAAACACCTTTAGCAACGATTACAGCCTCGAGTCTTCTTGGGTATGACGCTACAAGCTTGGCACACCTGTATTGGGTGAGTTTCTCCCATTCTTCTCTGCAGATCCTCTCAAGCTCTGTCAGGTTGGATGGGGAACGTTGCTGCACAGCTATTTTCAACTCTCTCCAGAGATGTTCGATCGGGTTCAAGTCCGGGCTCTGGCTGGGCCACTCAAGGACATTCAGAGACATGTCACGAAGCCACGCCTGCGTTGTCTTGGCTGTGTGCTTAGGGTCGTTGTCCTGTTGGAAGGTTGAACCTTCGCCCCCAGTCTGAGGTCCTGAGCGCTCTGGAGCAGGTTTTCATCAAGGATCTCTCTGTACTTTGCTCCGTTCATCTTTGCTTCGATCCTGACTAGTCTCCCAGTCCCTGTTGCTGAAAAACATTCCCACAGCATGATGCTGCCACCACCATGCTTCACCATAGGGATGGTGCCAGGTTTCCTCCAAACGTGACGCTTGACATTCAGGTCAAAGAGTTCAATCTTGGTTTCATCAGACCACAGTATGTTGTTTCTCGTGGTCTGAGAGTCTTTAGATGCCTTTTGGCAAACTCCAAGTGGGCTATCATGTGCCTTTTACTGAGGAGTGGCTTCCGTCTGGCCACTCTACCATAAAGGCCTGATTGGTGGAGTGCTGTAGAGATGGTTGTCCTTCTGGAAGGTTCTCCCATCTACACAAAGAAACTCTAGAAGCTCTGTCAGAGTGGCCATCGGGTTTTTGGTCAAGTCCCTGACCAAGCCTTCTCCCCCGATTGCTCAGACTCTAGGAAGAGTCTTGGTGGTTCCAAACTTCTTCCATTGAAGAATGATGGAGGCCACTGTGTTCTTTGGGACCTTCAATGCTGCAGAAATGTTTTGGTACCCTTCCCCAGATCTGTGCCTGGACACAATCCTGTCTCGGAGCTCCATGGACAATTCCTTCGACCTCATGATTTGGTTTTTGCTCTGACATGCACTGTCATCTGTGGGACCGGTGAGACAGGTGTGTCCCTTTCCAATCAATTGAATTTACCACAGGTGGACTCCAATCAAGTTGTAGAAACATCTCAAGGATGATCAATGGAAACATGATGCACCTGAGCTCAATGTTGAGTCTCATAGCAACGGGCCTGAATACTTTTGTAAATAAGGTATTTGTTTTTATATTTAATACATTTGCAAAAATGTCTAAAAAGATTGTTATTTATTTAATCCATTTTAGGATAAGGGTGTAATGTAAGAAAATGTGAAAAAAATTTAAGGGGTCTGAATTGTCTGTGGTTCTGTTTTACGACTTAATCCACAGCCATACAGTGTTTAACATCCAAGGAAGATATTAAATATTTACCAGCGAGAGTGTTGAACTGTGTAACCAATAAACTATTTAGATTCAACCATGTATCAAATCCAAATTCTGAAGGATTTCAAGATTTGCTAATATAACTGATGTAGTGCGCGAGGTGTAAGCGTGCCAACACATTAAACAAATAATTTATTTGACCGCAAACTGTCTGTGAAATTAAAGAAACGTGTGATTTTCACCCCCTTCCATAGTCAACTCTATAAGATTCTGCATAAATATGGTTGTTAGATAGTTGGATTATGTGTTATTGTAGGCTAACTAAGTGTTTGTAAACATCATTTATTAGGGAGGACGATATACCGAATTTATCCTCACTTTTATGAAGGTGCGTGCTGGATTAGGGCCTACTGTATGCTATGTGCTACTACACCGGCTCATTATTGGGGACGTCGAGAGTGGGAGGAGCAGAAAGTGCTAGTCCAATCCCTGCTCCTCTAAACCTCTCTAGCGCTCTCCCCTCCGTGGGCGAAAACAGTGAAAACCTCCGGTAGATGTTCAGGCGCAGATGTCATGTGAAAACCCGCTTGCTCGCTGCGCGCACGACTCAAACCGTCCGACCACCTCTCCACACTCCACCGACTGCGCTCTGCTCCGCTCCGCCCAGCGCGCCAACAAGCACGAGCCTGTTCTTTTCTGGAATGCATTTGCTCAGAAACAACACTCCCCGAATTAACGTGGACGACGGCAAACATTAACAGTGTTTTTTTGCCCGAGGATTTTGCTTTTTTTAGAGTATTTATGTTTGTTTCTTCATGACTGCTGCATTCGGAAGCGAGTCGCACCAACACCACCATGCGAGGTAAGGATCCAACTGCTTTTGACAGCTCGTTTAAATAGCGGGCGCCCAGACGCTATATCCCTCTCCTCTCCTCTACCCACTCACATCACTGGTATTCCCCACATCCATTCGGTACTGTAGTGCTGTTGTGTGTGTAAACTTTACTATGCCTCAGTCACTATTAGCCCCAGTAGGATGATAACATATCCATTTATTCTCACTATTTGGAAGCCTATACGGATCTTTATGCATTGTGTGTGTGTGTGTGTGTCTGTGTGTGTGTGTGTGTGTGTGCTGTTCTCCATGAGACGTCCATGTATTGCTCGTTAAACACCTTGTATAAGTGAGTTAACGTCCCGGCGTTGGAGTTAACTCTGAGTTAACGTTTGGAGGATCATCAAGGCTTCAGATGCACTGGCTCAATAGGTTGCGCCATCTTCACGAAGGACAACATTTGAAGTTTACTATTGCCATAAACTATTGCCAGTGATTATTTAAAGCGGCAATACGCAGTTGAAACAATAACAAAGGCAACCCCACCCCTGTTTCGGCAAAAAGCTGAGGGATGCGGCTGGAGAAATGTAAATGGTTTAGTAGAACGTATGACACGTTGGAACACAGAACCTCCATGCTTGGCCCTATAGCACCATGGAGGTCTGTAGGACACAGCATATACTCTACATGTTGCTCTCTGAAAAAATGGTAAGACGTTTTTTTCTTTTAAGGGCAATTTGCAGTTGCTGCATTCATGTTTGGATTTAGAAATTATATATACCCATTTATTCTTGAAGAATATAAGTTATACATGCCTCATGAGCTTAGTTCAACTGTCGCACCCCATCAGAACCCAAAATATAAGCTTGTTTTAGATATATAGGCTGTGTGTCCTACAGACCTCCATGGTGCCAAGCAAGGAGGTTCTGTGTTCCAACGTGTCACGCGCTCTACTAACCCATTTCCATCAGTCAAGTGCCTTACCGCGCCGAAAGCATCGAAATGCAACATCAGTGCCCCCCACGTTCAACACACATGCACACACGCGCGTGCGAAAGAGAGAAAAAGAGAGAGAGAGAGAGAGAGAGAGAGAGAAATGTCCACATGTCTTCAAGACGAAAGTTCAATCCACAGCTCTCTCCCTCTTTTTCCCCTATTTCTCCCTTACAATCATGTGCATTGGATCAAATGCCTTTAACGCTGAATAGTAGGCTTATTTTACAATTTACTCCTACAATGTATGCCAGAACAACAAAACATGGTGGCAATAGTGTGCTGTGCATTCATTGAAAATGAACATTTCCACGATGACCAATTGTTGTCAAATCGCATAGGTCTAGTGTTATTAATGTGTATGATCACTAGCCTATAGGCTACCTTATGCATATAATGACTTAGAAGGAAACCCGTGATGAAAGTATAGCTACAGGAAATATGGTGGAAAAGTATAAATAAAGTAACCAGTTTGTTAAATGATAGACAGGTGAAAGACTCACTTAGAGGTAGTCTATAGACTCTGTTGTTCAGGATACATACTCATTCCTTCGTTGTAGGTTTTTAAACGCCATTGTGTTGATATTAATAAAGGGTAGGTACACTAAAATGTACTGAATTAGGGGCAATTTGACGTTAAACATCGATTATCAATGGGTAACTTAATTTGAGGTTGTCATCGTTAAAGATACAACATGCCCCCATACAGAAATTACGCTTAAAATATATAACATTCAAATTATTCATATTATGATTATTATTATTAATAATACGTTCTAGCTATAAGATAATATTTAGCCTAATTTATTAATATATTTTCTGCCACAATACTTGTGTGATATTAATTAACAGTATTTTCCTATTTTTACAGGACTATTATGATGCACATTGCTATTGCTATTTGGCTTTGAAAATCAAGCGCTTGCTTCAACTTTAGCTGGATAAAAATAAACCTCTGTTTACATCTGCGATATGCAACTTCAACAATTTAGCAGGCCTTCAGCAAAAAAAACATCTCTCTCTCTCTCTTGCAAATGACTAACTCGTCTCTCCCCGCGCACCTTGCAATAACTGTAGCCTACTCACACACACACACACACACACACTTTTTTGGGCCTTGCGACCACTCTCGTGCATAGGCTTCTTGGGGGGATGCAGAAATCTCCTGCTTTATAGCTGTGGTGGGTAGAAGAGGGCCCGAAGCGTCTCTCTCTGTCCCCCCGTCTTCCTCTCTCAGTCTCCTGCACGCCCCAAAGGGTTTGTCAGATAGAATTAAATCAGTGTGCGCCACGCGGCCCCTCTCCCAACCTTCGTAGCCCGTGGAGTCTACGCTGCTCACAGAGAAATGCAATCACATCCACGAGGTTATGAAAAATAGAGGACCCCTCATATGCCTTGTTTAATTATCGTTTAGCAATTGCCAAAACTCCTGTCCCGACCGACCGATGGACGGACGATGATGTAGCCTATGCTAGAATGATAATCACATCCAATGGGTGGAGAAAATGCTGTTTGGTGAAAAATAGGCAAGTTCATTGCCAGATTATACTGTTACATTTCCGTTATTCAATGACGAGCAGTTAATTAATGACAGGCAGGAAACGTTCTGAAACTATTATAACCTGATGCGCCGAAACACAAAAAAGAACGCGTTCAGGGTCAAATGTTTTTGACTTGCTCTTGATTAATTGTAGCTATTTTAATTTGTTTTATTCGATTCCATTACCTCGTCTTTAGGATTTCATGGATTGGTTCCGAACGTTTTGTTTCCTAAATTCAACCTTCCCATACATTTTTATTGTAAATCACTTAAAGACAGTGATTTTGTCGACAGGGCTAAAAGACTATCGTTAATAGTTGGTTTATACAAGTTCTGTAATCCCTGTTATGTATTTCTCAATCATTCTAATCATCGAACTGCATACTTTTTTAGATAACGAAAAAATTGTACTTTCGAATTGAATAATTTTTCATTTTGGGGTTCTTTTTCAAACCTAAAATCATATTTAAGCAGATGGGTTCGTTTCTTCCGGTTTGGTCAGGGGGCTTCTGGAACCACGTGCGCCTTTACACCTACACTTAGTGTGCACTCCCGCCCTCACACACAGCGACCCCCAAATACACCTTCAGTATAATACAATCGATGATGCCTCCACGCATGCGCACATCACATGCAAACACACACGATCACACACACATGCTCACAGATATATGCATACATGCATAAGCCTACCACACGTGACCAAACACAAACATTAATAATATGTACACTACCTTTCAAAAGTTAGGGGTCACTTGTTTTTGAAAGAAAAGCACATTTTCTGTCCATTCAAATAACATCAAATTGATCAGAAATACAGTGTAGACATTGTTAATGTTGTAAATGACTGTTGTAGCTGGAAACGGCTGATTTTTAATGGAATATCAATAGGCGTACAGAGGCGCATTATCAGCAACCATCACTCCTGTGTTCCAATGGCACGTTTTGTTAGCTAATCCAATTTTATCATTTTAAAAGGCTAATTGATCATTAGAAAACCCTTTTGCAATTATGTTAGTACAGCTGAAAACTGTAATAAGCAATAAAACTGGCCTTTAGACTAGTTGAGTATCTGGAGCATCAGCATTTGTGGGTTCGATTACAGGCTCAAAATGGCCAGAAACAAATAACTTTCTTCTGAAACTCATCAGTCTATTCTTGTTCTGAGAAATGAAGGCTATTCCATGCGAGAAATTGCCAAGAAACTGAAGATCTCGTACAAGGCTGTGTACTACTCCCTTCACAGAACATCGCAAACTGGCTCTATCCGGAATAGAAAGAGGATTGGGAGGCCCCGTTGCACAACTGAGCAAGAGGACAAGTACATTAGAGTGTCTAGTTTGAGAAACAGACGCCTCACAAGTCCTCACCTGGCAGCTTCATTAAATAGTACCTGCAAAACACCAGTCTCAACGTTCTTCTTTGTGATCCGAACACCTCAAACTTAGATTTGTCTGTCCATAACACTTTTTTCCAATCTTCCACTGTCCAGTGTCTGTGTTCTTTTGCCCAGCTGGAGGAGGATGGGTCAGGGGTTGGGTGTGGGCTATGTGATCCTCTCTGTGAGTGATAGGTGTCAATCACAATAAAGGGGAAGACAAAGGGGTTGGGTAGATGTGAGACGGCAACACACTCACTGATCTACAGACGGCCCCACAGAAGGCCCCAGACGCCATCATTAAAAGGGCAAGACATTCCATATCCCTGTGGCTTGCTGTTATGGCCAGTTATGGCATTTTCTTTGGAGGTTGCGTTGTTGTCCTCCAGTCTGTTTTGAGTTGGGGAAAAATACTCTCTGACGGTATTGAGGTGAATGTCATTACTCTCTTGCTGTCTCTCTCTCTCTCTCTCTCTCTCTCTTTTCTGTGTGCGCACACACACACACACACACACCCATGCTGTTCTCAACTCTGGCCTGTGAAACACAAATAGCCACAATGCCATGCATGAGGTCCCAATGCCAATAGAATTTGAGGCATCCTGCATCTGCATTGATCAGCCAATCCCAGCGTTATCAGGGAATCGATGCTTCCTGAAGGTCTATGGAAGTAATCCACAACATAATCTATACTGTGGTGCATAGTTTAATTTACATAATCTACTCCACATCATTTATATCACATGACATGATCTATCTCAACACTTCGTCAACATTACCCACAGCTTGTTCAGCACTTTCTATATTGTCATAGTTAGGAACATACAACTTAATTTAATTGGGTTGCATTCATTGTGGGGAAGAAGCATGCCTACACACGTTAGTTGGTGGGAGGACACAGTATAGAGGAAAATGTACTCATTGTGTGTGTGTGTGTGTTACTGACTAATGGCCCAGTGTTATGTAACTGGGGGAAAGATTACTCAAAGCCTGGGCCAGGAGAGCTGATCCTCCGGACTGAGGCGTCACCATCACCATTACACACACACACACACACACACACACACACACACACACACACACACACACACACACACACACACACACACACACACACACACACACACACACACACACACACACACACACAAACACACACACACACTGCACCCAATTCATCCACGTATGACTACTGTATATATAGCCTCTCTATCTATCTATAAGTATGACTACTGTATATATAGCTTCTCTATCTATCTATAAGTATGACTACTGTATATATAGCCTCTCTATCTATCTATAAGTATGACTACTGTATATATAGCCTCTCTCTCTATCTATAAGTATGACTACTGTATATATAGCCTCTCTCTCTATCTATAAGTATGACTACTGTATATATAGCCTCTCTCTCTATCTATAAGTATGACTACTGTATATATAGCCTCTCTATCTATCTATAACGTATGACTACTGTATATATAGCCTCTCTCTATCTATAAGTATGACTACTGTATATATAGCCTCTCTCTATCTATAACGTATGACTACTGTATATATAGCCTCTCTATCTATCTATAAGTATGACTACTGTATATATAGCCTCTCTCTCTATCTATAAGTATGACTACTGTATATATAGCCTCTCTCTCTATCTATAAGTATGACTACTGTATATATAGCCTCTCTATCTATCTATAAGTATGACTACTGTATATATAGCCTCTCTCTCTATCTATAAGTATGACTACTGTATATATAGCCTCTCTCTCTATCTATAAGTATGACTACTGTATATATAGCCTCTCTCTCTATCTATAAGTATGACTACTGTATATATAGCCTCGCTATCTATCTATAACGTATGACTACTGTATATATAGCCTCTCTCTATCTATAAGTATGACTACTGTATATATAGCCTCTCTCTCTATCTATAACGTATGACTACTGTATATATAGCCTCTCTATCTATAAGTATGACTACTGTATATATAGCCTCTCTCTCTATCTATATGTATGACTACTGTATATATAGCCTCTCTATCTATAAGTATGACTACTGTATATATAGCCTCTCTCTCTATCTATATGTATGACTACTGTATATATAGCCTCTCTATCTATAAGTATGACTACTGTATATATAGCATCTCTATCTATCTATATGTATGACTACTGTATATATAGCCTCTCTCTATCTATCTATAACGTATGACTACTGTATATATAGCCTCTCTATCTATCTATAACGTATGACTACTGTATATATAGCCTCTCTATCTATCTATAACGTATGACTACTGTATATATAGCCTCTCTCTATCTATAAGTATGACTACTGTATATATAGCCTCTCTATCTATCTATAAGTATGACTACTGTATATATAGCCTCTATCTATCTATACGTATGACTACTCTATATATAGCCTCTCTATCTATCTATAAGTATGACTACTGTATATATAGCCTCTCTCTATCTATAAGTATGACTACTCTATATATAGCCTCTCTATCTATCTATAATTATGACTACTGTATATATAGCCTCTCTCTATCTATCTATAACGTATGACTACTGTATATATAGCCTCTCTCTATCTATCTATAACGTATGACTACTGTATATATAGCCTCTCTATCTATCTATAAGTATGACTACTGTATATATAGCCTCTCTCTCTATCTATAAGTATGACTACTGTATATATAGCCTCTCTCTCTATCTATAAGTATGACTACTGTATATATAGCCTCTCTATCTATCTATAAGTATGACTACTGTATATATAGCCTCTCTATCTATCTATAAGTATGACTACTGTATATATAGCCTCTCTCTATCTATAAGTATGACTACTGTATATATAGCCTCTCTATCTATCTATAAGTATGACTACTGTATATATAGCCTCTCTATCTATCTATAAGTATGACTACTGTATATATAGCCTCTCTATAAGTATGACTACTGTATATATAGCCTCTCTATCTATCTATAAGTATGACTACTGTATATATAGCCTCTCTATCTATCTATAAGTATGACTCCTGTATATATAGCCTCTATCTATTTATAAGTATGACTACTGTATATATAGCCTCTCTATCTATCTATAAGTATGACTACTGTATATATAGCCTCTCTATCTATCTATAAGTATGACTACTGTATATATAGCCTCTCTATCTATCTATAACGTATGACTACTGTATATATAGCCTCTCTATCTATCTATAACGTATGACTACTGTATATATAGCCTCTCTATCTATCTATAAGTATGACTACTGTATATATAGCCTCTCTATCTATCTATAAGTATGACTACTGTATATATAGCCTCTCTATCTATCTATAAGTATGACTACTGTATATTATGCCTCTCTATCTATCTATAACGTATGACTACTGTATATATAGCCTCTCTATCTATCTATAAGTATGACTACTGTATATATAGCCTCTCTATCTATATATAAAGTATGACTACTGTATATATAGCCTCTCTATCTATTAGTCAATCATCATACTTCAGTGAAAGTAAAGATAGCTTCATAGAAAATGACTAAAGTATAGTGGAAGTAACCCAGTAAAATACTAGAGTAACATTCTAAAAGTATCTGGTTTTAAATATACTTAAGTATATAGTGGTGGAAAAAGTACTCAACTGTTCTACTTGAGTAGAAGTAAAAGTAAATTAATCAAATTATTTCTATTAAGCAAAGCAGACGGCCAAACGTTCTGTTCTTAATGGACAGACAGGAGCCCACTCCAACACTCGGGCATAATTTACAAACTCAGTGTTTGTGTTTAGTGAGTCCGCCAGTTCAGAGGCAGTAAGGATGACAACACGTTATATTGGTGGTGCGTGAATTGGACCATAATGCTGTCCCGCCTGAGCAATTGAAATGTAACGAGTGCTTTTGGGTGTCAGGGGAAAATGTATGGGGGTAAAAAAAAGTACATATTTTCTTTATGAATGTAGTGAAGTAAAAGCTGTCAAAAATATAAATAGTAAAGTACAGATGACTTAAGTACTACTGACTTTACACCCCTGGTCTTGCTCCAACCCTGTATACCTGTCTCTCCTCACTCGACCTGGCTGCTCTTCTATCACTTGTGAGAGCTAATTTGTGTGTGTGTGTGAGGGTTTGTGTGTGTGTGTGCTGTTTTATGTTTGACTTATCAGTGTATTTTAGATCATGTGGTTAACAGCAGCCTGTAGACCGTGCTTCTCTATCAGTGTGTGGTCCCAGTGGTTCTGAGCATGAGGGTGGCATCCAAGCGTGCTTACCTTAGCGACTGCTCCGTGTTGATTTTATTCCTCAGTGTCTGAGGGATTCTATGCGATACCCCGCTGAGCGGGATGGAATATGTTCAGTCAGTGGGGTGTGTGTGTGAGAAAGAGAGAGAGAGAGAATGTGAGTGTGCGTGACTAGCTGTACATTGCTTCCAGTTTATTTTGTGTCTATGCAGTGTCTTACTTAACAATGACATCTACTAAACAGCTAAAAAACAGTTAATACAATTTCTTGGACACCGTGTGAAGTCAGGCAGAACCCTTAGCGATACTTTCTAGAGGCACTTAGCTTCTACAATAACCTCTACCATTCCAAATATAAATATTTTTATTAATGGAAAATAAAACACTAATATATCTTGATTAGATAAGTATTTAACCCCCTGAGTCAATACATGTTAGAATCACCTTTGGCAGCGATTACATCTGTGATTATTTCTGGGTAAGTCTCTAAGAGCTTTGCACACCTGGATTGTACAATATTTGGCCATTTTCATGTCTTGCCATAGATTCTCATGCTGATTTAAGTCACAACTGTAACTAGGCCACTCAGTAACACTCAATGTCATCTTGGTAATCAACCAGTGTATATTTGGACTTGTGTTTTAGGTAAATGTCCTGCTGAAAGGTGAATTTGTCTCCCAGTGTCTTCAGGAAAGCAGACTGAACCAAGCTTTCCTCAAGGATTTTGTCTGTGCTTAGCTCTATTCTGTTTATTTTTTATCCTAGTCGTTGCCGTTGACAAGCATACCCATAACATGATGCAGCCACAACCATGCTTGAAAATATGAAGAGTGGTACTCAGTGATGGGTTTGCCCAAAACTTAACACTTTGTATTCAGGATTTTTAGCTACCATGGAAGTAACATATTAGTAATTACCTAAAGCTCTTTTCTGAAGACTATTCTATATCATGCATTTAGCATGAACTCAATTAGATGCTTTAAAAAGGCATTGCCCACCATTGTATTCCATAGAAGGAGGTTTGTGATAGCACACCTATAGCACTTACTGTGTCAACTATACGGATGAGCTTCAAATAGCAGTTAGCGTCAGTGTGGCATGTTTTGTGAGTGGCAAAGATTAGCCTGTGTTAGCGTCAGTGTGGCATGTTTTGTGAGTGGCAAAGACTAGCCTGTGTTAGCGTCAGTGTGGCATGTTTTGTGAGTGGCAAAGATTAGCCTGTGTTAGCGTCAGTGTGGCATGTTTTGTGAGTGGCAAAGATTAGCCTGTGTTGGCGTCAGTAGCTAATCTCATTGAGGAGATTCTCCAGGGCATCATCAGTTCACTTCATCTTGAACCTCAGAACCAGACCTGCTGGTACTGACCTGCTGGTACCTCCCACAATTAAAAGCCCTGCCCATCTGGTACTCCAGACGGGCTAAAGCAAACGCTAAAAAGTATTTTAAAGATTTCAAATAGTATTTTAACCCAGGTCTGCTCTAACCTCAGTGCTCTGAGTAGTGTTCTTATTAAAAAACAAATATCTCATTATAGACCCTTTTTTTTAAGCAGTCCTTTCATATTCATTTTCATGAAATACTCATATTGTATGTGTGTAAGAGAGAGAGAGAGAGAGAGAGGGAAAGAGAAAGAGAGAGTGCAGGTGAAGCGAACACTTTGATTGTCTTT
This sequence comes from Thymallus thymallus, assembly GCA_023634145.1. Lineage (NCBI taxonomy): Eukaryota > Metazoa > Chordata > Actinopteri > Salmoniformes > Salmonidae > Thymallus > Thymallus thymallus. Next base: position 33,018,448 of record CM042402.1, on the reverse strand, counting down.
GTGATCAATTTGGCTCTTTGCAAAAGATGCCCCTGGGGCCACTTTGGGGAAAACCTTGTTAGACTGAGTTAAATTGTGGCCTGAGGCGAGCTATTAGCGTCCATCCCTGAGAGACACACACAAACTCACTCACTCACTCACTCTCCCTCACACACACACACACAACACACACACACACACACACACACACACACACACACACACACACACACACACACACACACACACACACACACACACACACACACACTCTCTCTGTCTCTCTCTCTCTCTCTCTCTCTCTGTCTCTCATTCCAAAGCAAGTGTTGTAGTTTGGTCCAAATTATTTATTTTAGTATACTTGATATGTTTAGCCATTCCTTTGGGTCCATGTGATTAGCTAGTGTCCTCCAACTATGTGGCAGAATCTGCAGGTTTTTAATGCTATAGCTCTCTTGTTTTCCTCTGTTTCTCCCTCTACCCTCCCCCTCTTTCACACACAACACAACACACACACACACACACACACACACACACACACACACACACACACACACACACACACACACACACACACACACACACACACACACACAATGTCATCTACAATTAGGATCAAGACCATATGAAGAACAGTGTGAGGTTAAGGGAGGGTTAGGGAGCAGGCATTGACAACAAAATAATATTTTCTCAAACCAGAAAAGGCGGGATGCTACGATGACAGTGTGAGTGCTCCAGGCATTTACTCATTCTTGTACACTCCAGTAAATACATGACTTGGATCATTCTTATCATTAGCTCTGTACACAGTGTGTAGGCTACCCCTGCCCTCAGAGTAGAGGGGGAGAGACCAGATGCTGTGGTCACACACGTTATCCTTGGACTTGTTCCTTCCAGTCCGATGCACTCTCTCCCCCCCCCCCCCTCTCGCTCTCTCTACCCCCTCTCTCTCTCTCAGGCCTGAAAGAAAGGTCAGAGGTCAAGCCTGGGGATGCCTTACAGGTCACAGAGGACGGTGTTGGGAAGGAGATGGTACAGTGTCCTTGAGAGGTAGACCTGAGGGGGCAAGGGGGTGGGAGGGACGGGAAGGGGTTATTGGGATTGCGTCTACCCTGTGGAGTATTTCCCACGCCTCCCTTGCATGCATCCCCATCTCAGGGCCATTCACTAGGAACCCCACATTGTGTTGTGTGGGCTTCACTTATGGTGTTTATATAGCATGTATACATCCTATGTATTATCTACAACTGTAGAAAAATACTGTATACTCATACACACAGTTGTAGTTCATATATAGGATGTATAAATGCTATATAAACACTATCATGTGTGCGTACGTGTGAGTGCATTTTTACGTGTGTATACATACAGTATGTACACTGTGTGTGTGTGTGGTGTGTGTGGTGTGTGTGGTGTGTGTGGTGTGTGTGGTGTGTGTGTGTGTGTGTATCAATGCGTTGGATGTCAGGCAGTGCCCCCCTTCTGTTCCCTCTCTGGGGTGTACAATCAGAACACAGAGCTGCGCAGCTGATCCCAGACCTGCCCCATGAGCAATTACCCACAGAGCATTGCGGCCTTGCGGCAAACTGGACGAGCCTGTGCCCTCTGACACATAAGGGAGAGGAGCAGGGCAAGGGGGGAGTAACTAACATCCTACTGTCAAGGGGGGAGTAACTAACATCCTACTGTCAAGGGGGGAGTAACTAACATCCTACTGTCAAGTGGGGAGTAACTAACATCCTACTGTCAAGGGGGGAGTAACTAACATCCTACTGTCAAGGGGGGAGTAACTAACATCCTACTGTCAAGTGGGGAGTAACTAACATCCTACTGTCAAGGGGGGAGTAACTAACATCCTACTGTCAAGGGGGGAGTAACTAACATCCTTGATGCATCATGGCTACTGTCAACTGGACAAAGACATGTTTGCCCCACAACACACAGGCAGGGAAGGGGGAGATTGGCCCCTGCCTGCCTGTGTTATTCTCCACTCCAGCAGACTGTACGGACCCCATGGAGACAGTGCCAACCACACAGACAGGTCTGAGTAATTACCTACAATACCCGGCTGCTGCCACGATGCCAGAGCCGTCCAAGTGGGTCCATGTAGGCGTTGGTGACCATAGTGAAAACACAGGTGCGAGGGTCCGGGAGAGTGTGTGTGTGTGTGTGTGCAGCAACACAAGTTGCAACATAACCCCTATTGTTGTTGCTATTCCACGGTCCCATCCCATGCAACAGCATGTTGAACACAGTATAGCCCCGGGTGTCTTTTTTGTAACTAGTTCCCTCTAGCTAATAGATGAAACATGAATGTCAAGTCTGCCCCTCCTGTTCACACTGTTGAAATACAGCAACACCTAGTGGTAGAAATATCACCGCACAGTTTTAGAGGTGCTCACGGTGAGGACGGTTGCTAGTCTAATACGGGCTGGTATTGCGTTTGGTATCGATAGATCAGCTACAGAAATTAGCAGATAGAATTGAATGCTATCAAATAACATTACTAATCCCCTTTTTATGTCTCTTTTTTATTATGACCCTAACCCCCTCATTCCTGGTGGGAAAACATTCCAATCAAAAAATGTAAAATGTATTTCCTAAACATAATGGATTTCAAGTTTATCAGCCAATCAACTAACCCCTCTAATCTTGATTTCCCACAGACTAACCCGTCTTTCCCAGTCGACTACCATTTCCTTCTGTAATACCGTTACCGTATTTTACTGTGATGTCTTACGAGGGTCTGAACCTCTCTATTTGTTCAATTTCTACCGAGATTGCCCTAAATAATCCGTTGTTTACCTTAGAGTGTAATCATATTTTCCATTGATTGATCGCAGTTTTTCAGATCTCCTAACAGTAGTGTTTGTAGAACCATCTGAACACAGTCATTAAGGCGCACAATTGGCCCAGTGTCGTCCGGGTTTGGCCGGGGTAGGCCGTCATTGTAAATAAGAATTAGTTCTTAACTGATTACCTAGTTAATTACCTAGTTAATTACCTAGTTAAAAAGATAACTTAACAACCACTCCAGAAGCGAGCCACCGAAGGACAGAACCAATAATACTTACTTAGACCCATTGCTCCTTTGGGAACATAGGCCATCGACACAGTGGTGTAAAGTACTTAAGTAGTACTTTAATATATTTTTTTGGGGTATCTGTACATTACTTTAGTATTTATACTTTTACTTATACTCCACTACGTTCCAAAAATGAAATAATGTACTTTTTACTCCATACGTTTTTTCCCTGACACCCAAAAGTACTCATAACATTTTAAAAGCTTAGCAGGACAGGAAAATGGTCCAATTCACACACTTATCAAGAGAGCATCCCTGGTCCTCCCTGCTGCCTCTGATCTGGAGGACTCACTAAACACACATGCTTTGTTTGTAAATTATGTCTGGGTGTTGGAGTGTGTCCCTGGCTTTAATTTAAAAAAATTAAAAAGACAATTTGAAATTATTTATTTTGATACTTAAGTATATCGATTACATTTACTTTTGATACTTAAGTATATTTAAAACCAAATACTTTTTTACTTTTAATCAAGTAGTATTTTAATGAGTGACTCACTTTTACTTGAGTCATTTTCTATTATTTTGTATATATTTTATTTAACCTTTATTTTACTAGGTAGTCAGTTACGAACAAATTCTTATTTACAATGATGGCCTATGCCGGCCAAACCCTCCCCTAACCCGGACGACGTGGGCCAATTGTGTGCCGACGTATGGGACTCCCGATCATGGCCGGTTGTGATACAGCCTGGAATCGAACCAGGGTCTGCAGTGACACCTCTAGCACTGAGAGGCAGTGCTTTACTCAAGTATGACAATTGGGAACATTTCCTGGGCGGTGTTCTCAGGCTCGTTCCACCCCATCCTTGTATCTGGGGTTCTCCTTGTAAATTAAATGTGTGTTCTGCATTTAACCCAACCCCTCTGAATCAGAGATGTGCAGGGGGCTGCCTTAATGGGGTGGCAGGTAGCCTAGCGGTTAGACCGTTGGGCCAGTAACCAAAAGGTTGCTGGTTCGAATACCTGAGCCAACAAGGTGAAAACCTGTTGATGTGTCTTTGAGCAAGACACTTAACTCTCATTTGCTCAGGGGCTGACCCTGTAGGTAGGCTGTCATTGTAAATAAGATTTTGTTCTTAACTGACTTGCCTAGTTAAATAAAAAATCTGCCTCCAGGTGGAGCCATCTTTTACTTTTCCCTTGTGGGTTCCAGGATAGAGCATGCCTGGTGATGTTGGTGGGGGGCTTTCAAGATAGAGCATGTCTGGTGATGTTGGAGGGGGGCTTTCAAGATAGAGCATGCCTGGTGATGTTGGAGGGGGGCTTTCAAGATAGAGCATGCCTGGTGATGTTGGAGGGGGGCTTTCAAGATAGAGCATGCCTGGTGTTGTTGGAGGGGGGCTTTCAAGATAGAGCATGCCTGGTGATGTTGGAGGGGGGCTTTCAAGATAGAGCATGCCTGGTGATGTTGGAGGGGGGCTTTCAAGATAGAGCATGCCTGGTGATGTTGTTGGAGGGGGGCTTTCAAAGGGTGTGGCCGAATCATCCCCATCTTCTCCACTGGATCTCCTCTTCCACCGGGACCTGGTTGGTGGGCTCCCACAGGTCGATGTTACTGACTCTGTCCATCCATCTGTTGTTAAGGATGCGTCGCAGGCACTTGTTCATGAAGGTTGTTGTTATGGCTTTAGTTGTCCTCCATGTTTCCGAGCCGTACAGCAGCACTGACTTAACATTGGTGATGAAAAGACAGGCTGTGTTCTTATTTTCTTGGAGCTCCAGATATTTCTTAGTGAGAAGAAGGCTATTCTTGCTTTTTGTAATCTGGCCTTTACGTCCTCCTCGGTTAAGGATACCTGGTCAGTTGCACAACTGAATGCATTCAAACTAAATGTGTCTTCTGCATTCAATCCAACCCCTCTGAATCAGAGATGTGCAGGGAGCTGCCTTAATCGACATTATCGGTACCCGTGGAGCAGTGGTTGTTGGGGTTAACTGCCTTGCTCAAGGGCAGAACGGCAGATTTTCCACCTTGTCGACCTTTCGGTTACTGGCCCAACGCTCCTAAACTCTAGGCTACCTGCCACGCCATAACAATTTATACTAATAGTTTGAGGCCATGCATTTTGTATTGAGCATACAAATCCATCCAGCTTTGTTAATCGCTTGTGTGACATCATTTCCCTTCCTTTATTTACAATGTAATTCATAAACATGATACCTTCCTTATATATTTCTCCCAAGACATTCTTAGTTCATTGGAGTTTTAGCCATATTATTTGCTGTTATATTTCTCCCAGCCTCTTCTGGAGGATGAAACTGGAATTTTAACTTCATTTGAAAAGGACGATACTTTACACAGGGATCCATTGTCAACCCGCCGGAAATGGTTGGTTTTAATCTGTATAACGGCACAAAGACCCCTTTGAACCTTGAATGTACCTCTCTTGCTGCAAAACCAGTTTGGATTTAGATATCATTTCAGTATAATGGAGGATTTAAGAGAGAGGTTTTAATGCCTTAATATTTCATAGTTTCAACCCTCCTAACTGTGGCCGTTTAACGTTATCTGGTTTGCCATTCCAAATAAAATAAAATATGTAAACTGCAATATCAATATAACATTAATCAGGGTAATTTTCCCGTAGATCCACAGTTTCAAGATCCTATCTATTTTCTACGTTTTCTATCAAAGGCAATAGTTGCAAGACCGCTCAGCTTTTCTGGGATATGTACACCAAGCACATCAACTTCAACATCTGCCCATTTAATCAGGAGACCACATGGCAATTTAAAGTTTTGATGTTGTCTTGCGTTGTGCTCATATCCTCTGTGTGTGTGTGTGTGTGTGTGTGTGTGTGTGTGTGTGTTCTTTATAAATTGAGTTATGGTAAGCCAGTGCTCATGTACGGATGCTCCCCATCTCCTCTAATGAAGCTAATTAAGGCTCTATTTAGAGAGTTGGGAACCCAGGAGACTGAGTGGAGTTCCTCACTTCATTAAAAATCAATTAACACAGTCAACGTGCCAGTTCACTACACATCACTCACTGCACCAACCAGACTACCTTACAAAATGGCCTCCTTTACATTACTATAACCCGTCTGTCTGTCTGTCTGTCTGTCTGTCTGTCTGTCTGTCTGTTGGTGTCTGTCTTTCTCTTACTCTCTCTAGCTTGAGGAGATTGTGGGGCTGAGCTCCTCTTAGCCATAGAATCGCCAGCGTTGCACTCCGGCTCTTACATAACCTTTGGATAAGACACAGCCAGCCAGTCAGAGGGTCAGAGGGCAGCCACGCCCACACAGCCAGCCAGTCAGAGGGCCTAAGGATCATTCATGCAGCTATTTATCTGCTATTTATATGCTATCTATCTGTTCTAAATATTGCAAACTCATGTAGAATAGACTCCTGAAGCACGTGTTCCATATATACAGTAGTAACTTCACTCAGTGTACCTGTCTGTGTTACTACTATGTAAATACACAGTTTTAGAGCCACTTGGTGAAAGAAGTGAGATGAGGCAGTAAGAAGGGTAGGATGATTATTATAAGCAAGAAATACTCCAGAGTTTGGTGACATCACTTCCTGTAGGCGTGTGCGTGAGAGCTCAGCAAATTATTGCTCTGACAGCCAGACGACAGAAGCGAGTGGGTGGTCGTCTTAGCAACAGCCAAGCTGTCATGACTGGCTCCTTATTCCACCTGACAGGCCCGGTGGCTATGCACACACACTCTCTAACACACATACACACACACATATTCTGAAACACACACTCTATAACACACACACACACACACATGCAGACACACACACACACTACAGACGCCTACACATAAACTCACATTCAGAAAATCACCCAAAAGCTTACACACTTATACACACTCACCCACATTAACACAGAAACACTGCTAGCCAGATTATAATATTTGTCGGTTCACACACCCCACAAGCCGTTATTATAAACTGTAGACTGGTCATTTTTAAGATGTCCATCCTTGAAATTAAATTAGGAGTTGTTCCTAAAGGAGCTACAAAGAGACATTCTGGAATATATAGCAGAATGTGGTTGTACCCATACTAACATACTGTATACTACATACTTAATGAGTATATACTACATACTATATACTATTAGTTCATTTTAGTATACTGTAAACAAACAGTATAGTTTCAGTTGAGCGTACTAGAGCTTCCTGTTAACAATTTTGGGTGTGCTCGTAAATTCAATCTGGAGTGCCAGAGTGCGCTCTGGGTGTTTATAAATCCAGAGCGTTCCTAAATTCAGAGCGTTTGCTCTCGGAGCGTTCAGAGTGCACACTGGACGCTCTGGCCGAGGAGTAGGGTTGATCCGAGCGTTCGACGGCAGTCAAGCACCAAAGCTAACTGGCTAACGTTGGCTAGCTTGCTAGCTACTTCCAGACCCAAATGAGAGAACACCTCACTCTGACGATTTTACTCGCTCTAGCAGAGCTGGTTAGGCTGTTTTCATGTTATCCAGAGCGTCAGTGACTGTAACTGTGCTGCTGGCAAGAAAAAAAGGCATCAGTTATTCTGAGCGAGAGTGCTCTGAAATGGGAGTAGATAGTCAGAAATAACAATGTCCATTGAAGCGCACAACGACAATACCACTTATAAGAATGATGTGAAAAATCAAGTCAATAAACGTTAGGTAGTTAGTTAGATAGCAGATAGTTAATACACTGCCTGGCAAGTTACATGTAACAGTTATTAGTAGCCAACTAACGTTAGGTAACTAGATAACATACCGGTACATACTGCTATAATGCTATGCTATGCAGTTCGTAAGGATAGCGTAGCTAACAGATTGTCAGCCAGCATAAGGTGTAACGTGACTTATTTGAAAAGTCATTACTTTATTACATTGTTCAAAATGTTGTTAACATTTGTCATAATTAGTTAAAGCAATGAATTTGTATCCGCTCTCGTCGGACTTCGGCTGCATATTTTCCGCTGTGAAGCCATGCCCATTTTCTGAAGAATTGCATTATGGGCGCTAAAAGCACGGAAAAAGTGTCCAATGCATGTATACGTTGTATTTTGGCGAATTTAGTACGACATCTGGGAACTTTTGGCATACTAACTATATCCATACTATGACCAATAAGCATACTACATACTCAATTCACATCACAAATAATACAGTTAGTGTGGTTAGTATGAGTATTCGAACACAGCTAAAGAGTTATGTTCTCTGTTTAGTACTGCCATTTCCTGCAGCACAACTGACCTGTTTTTCACACCATAAATAGACATCTTCACCGCATCACACTGTGTGTGTGTTCCTTCCCAGTCCAGCCCAGTCCAGTCCACTGCGCTGACCCAGTTTGGCACTGGCCAGAAACTGGTGGAAATGGGTCACCTCTAGAACCAACCCAGAGAGTCCTTTCTTCATAACACTCACAGCCCCAGTCCACACACAGCAGCTGTGGACCTCGAACACACACACACACACACACACACACACACACACACACACACACACACACACACACACACACACACATTCAAACACACCCCGAACACACAGTTAATGACTCTCATTCACAATGGGTATGTAGGGGAAAGGAATAGGTGTAAGACTGTACAAATGGGGGTTTGAAGAGGGTTAGTCAGTACAAACTGTGCTCTCTGCAGAGCCTTGTCTTACCCTCTACTGTACCTCCTCTCCACTCCCACATGAGAGGCTAAGTGTGTGGCTGACCAATCGTGAGGCAGAAAGAATGTTACAAAGACTGTTACAGTATATGAGGGTCTCCATAACCCATTCATGAATTTAGACATTATCTTCAATCTTTCAATTTGCTGATTACGTGTCTGTCTGTCTAGAATATAATAGTGTCGTGGGTCGGGTGGGGTCAGGATCTAACTAACCTTGTGTCACCACATGGTCTTAGACTCCGGGGTCACAGAGGTCATGGTCATTAAACCCCCAGTCAAACCCTCTCTGACTCAGACTTTGTGGGGGGAGTGGGACGTCCCTCCCTGGGTAAAGAGGTACAAGACAGGTCCAGCTTAGACAGCAGACAACTCTGAGTAGTCATCATCTCCCTGAGCTAATCCCAATATGACACTGTTTACACACATGCACACAGATGACATACAAACCACATACACACACTCCATAAACACTGCTAATACTCATCAGACCAGTTACGTCCTGGACGTAAACCAATCAGACACCCACACAACATGCAAATTCACACAATCATTACCACACACACATTAAAACACCTGTTATCCTGTTGTAGCTGCGACACAGAGTGGTGTGTGTATAGTCTACATGTGTTTATACATGTGTCGCCACGGAAAAATGAAAACGAATTCCATAGGTAAGACATACTTTTGGACATTGCCTTTGACCACAAATTACTACATTAATATGAGAAGCTTGAACCCTTTGTCATTTCTCTGTGTAATGAATCCTTGGTTGTGTTCATTAGGGCACACGTAAAAAAGATTATTTGCGTTTCTTATTGGGCAAATCCAGGTAGTCCCTTCCTGTTTCTGTCCATTTTTCTTCTGTTTGGTTCCTAATGAACACAACCCAGTTGGGGTCCCTTGCTTTTAGCAGTTTTGTGCTATTCTCAGTGTCATCAAAGTTCTATGTGTTTTTATCTGTTTCAGACTAAATCTGAAGGCTATTCATTCTCGTAGATTTGTGGAATATTACAATTTCAGAAACTGAAAAAACTTTTAGGGCTCTATTCAATCCGTATCACTGACGTTCAGCGTTACAGCGTGATTGAAATCTAAAGGCAATGTTCCTGTGTTAGCGGAGACTGCATTCACAGTAAATGCTGCATACATGACATAGACATAGATTGAATAGATCCCTAAAGCCTCGTTCATAATACCCATAAACACTCCGTTACGTTGGGCTGGATGTCATGCATTTCAATGGAGACATCCACAATGGCGTTGAAGGCGCGGTGCGAGACGGACACGGCATACTTTGAAAATGTTCAACCTTGCATCGTCTTCAGTCCAGCCAGAGTCTGTGGAAGAACAGGAAGTTACCAAAACAGAGAAGAAGATGGAAACATGTAGTTTTCGGTGATGGCTTTATGGTATAGCTAGCAACTTGTAAACAATTACCCATTCCTCTAAATGAGTACTATTTTAATAGTCATGTTAGATAATAAACATGTTTAAAAAAGGTCTAATCTATTGTATAATGTAAATTATATCATAAATAGGACTGTTGGAGTTATGTCACACATGCAGCTAACAAAAAAATATGGGAATGTCTGCTCTTACCCAAAATTACAACCAACTAATTGCAGCATAACCGCAAAAATGCAAGAGGAAAGTGGAAGGGGGAAAAGGTAAGGAACTTGTCTGTCAGCCCTGCATTAAAGACCAACATTGGTTGAAGAAAATTGTAAAAAAGTATACCAGTTTCATTTAAGGACCAAAAATGTGACAGTTGTGCCATTTAGATTGCACAATAGTTGGGAAGAGATTTTCGATGTACCGATTCCATGGCACATGGTTTACGAACTGATACACAAAACAACACCGGATTCAAAACATATCATTTTTCAATTTAAATGATTATACATAATTCTTGCAACCAACAGAATGTTATATATTTGAAGGATACAACCATCCCAACTCTGCAGATTTTGCTGAGAAGAGACAGAATCATTAGATCATTTGTTTTGGTACTGGCCATATGTAGCTTGTTATTGGTCGCAAGTTCAGGAATGGCTGAAGAATTTAAATGTTTAAATGTTTATATTTTTAACTAGGCAAGTTAGTTAAGAACAAATTCTTATTTACAATGACAGCCTACACTGGCCAAACTCAGACGACGCTATGCCAATTGTGCACTGCCCTATGGGACTTCCAATCATGGCCGGTTGTGATACAGTCTGTCTGTAGTGACGCCTCTAGCACTGAGATGTAGCTGACTCTGCAAATAGCACTGCTGGTTGATTTGAAAAGTCATAGTCAATCGATCAATAATGTAATAATACTTTTAGCAAGAATCTTTCTTTAATTTACAATCTGTAGAAACTATGAGAATAGAAAGGTTCAGAACGTTTGTGAAACATCACAGTACAAAAATATATGGCAAATATAAATCAAAACTGGATGGGGTTGAGGGTAGCTGAAGGATGGGAGTAAAAACAAACAATAGATAACTACTGTCAAATACATTGTGTCCATAAAATGTATATAGTATGTATAAGCTGGAAGTAGAAGCCTAGGTGTTATCCATTACTTTACTCCGATTGGGGGAGGGGTGGTAGGGTTAGGGGAAAATAATAAAGAAAAATATGAGATAATAATAAATATATACACAGTGCATTCGGAAAGTATGCAGACCCCAAGACTTTTTCCACATTTTGTTACGTTACAGCCTTATTCTAAAATGTCTCAATACACTCAATACTCCATAATGACAACTTGAAAACAGGTTTTAAAAAAAAAACAGATATATAACATTTACGTAAGTATTCAGACCCTTTACTTTGTTACAGCATCAAGTCTTCTTGGATATGACACTACAAGCTTGAAACACCTGTATTTGGGGAGTTTCTACCATTCTTCTCTGGAGATCCTCTCTGTCAGGTTGGATGGGGAGCGTCGCTGCACAGCTGTTTCCTTGCATAGATGTTTGATCGGGTTCAAGTCCGGGCTCTGGCTGGGCCACTCAAGGACATTCAGAGGATTGCCTTGGCTGTGTGTTTAGGGTCGTTGTCCTGTTGGAAGGTAAACCATCGCCCCAGTCTGAGGTCCTGAGTGCTCTGGAGCAGGTTTTCATCTCTGTACTTTGCTCCTTTCATCTTTCCTTCGATCTTGACTAGTCTCCCAGTCCCTGCTACTGAAAAACATCCTCACAGCATGATGCTGCCACCACCATGCTTCACCGTAGGGAGGGTGCCAGGTTTCCTCCAGATGTGACGCTTGGCATTCAGGCCAAAAAGTTAAATATTGGTTTCATCAGACCAGAGAATCTTGTTTCTCATGGTCTGAGAGTCCTTTAGGTGCCTTTTTATTTCACCTTTATTTAACCAGGTAGGTTAAAGCCAAGCGGGCTGTCATGTGCCTTTTACTGAAGAGTGGCTTCCGTCTGGCCACTCTACCATAAAGGCCTGATTGGTGGAGTGCTTAAGAGATGGTTGTCCTTCTGGAAGGTTCTCCCATCTCCACAATACTACAATGGTATTTTCAACCTAGCCTAGCTTTTAGCTAGCTAACGTTAGCTGCTCTGTATTATCACCTGCAATGTCTGTTAATAACCATCTTACCTGGTTCTACCAGGTGCAGGTTCAGGTACAGAGAGAATATTAGGGAATTGCTGCTTTGGATAAGCCAGTGTGCAGAGCAAGGAAACAGTGTGTCTAATCTCTTAATAGGGAGTGTGCAGTCTCAGCATCTATCTCGCTCTCGCTCTCTCGCTCTCACTCCGTGGCTACACCGATTACTGTGGTCACTGGACGCTCCTAACGGTTTCTCAGACCTACAGTACACTACATGTACGCTACAAGTGAGCGAGTAAGTTAACAAAGGAAGATACTACAATCCTGGGACCACATCTAAGGACCCCTGCTCGTCCTCATGACATAAAGTCTGTCACTAGTGTTCCCGTCATTACCACTACAAAAACACACTGCTAAAATGAACAGGATGTCCCAATGTCACAGTGACCTGTTTACTGGAGAGTGTTTTCCCCTCCCCCTCTCTCTGTCCACAGCCCAAATCGAAGTTATACCATGCAAAATTTGCGGAGACAAGTCATCAGGAATCCATTATGGAGTCATCACGTGTGAGGGCTGCAAAGTGAGTTCTCAACACCGCTCTGATGTTCCCTCATTTTATATCTCGTCTCCTTTCTCTTTTCTTTTCTATTCTTTTCTGTTGTATTCTTTTTACATATTTTTCCAAGAACATTGACTGACTGTTAACTGACCCCCTCTTGTGTTTGTGATTGTCCTGTAGGGTTTTTTCAGACGTAGTCAGCAGAACAACGCTGCGTACTCCTGCCCTCGCCAGAGGAACTGCCTGATCGATAGGACCAACCGAAACCGCTGCCAACACTGCCGCTTACAGAAGTGTCTCGCACTCGGAATGTCCAGAGATGGTGAGACCGCTTAGACACACACGTACACGTACACACACACACGCACAAACACATGCACAAACACAAGTGTAGACACTTGCTTACTTAAAGGTATAGTTTGGAAGTCTTCGGATACAGCTAGCTTTTTAACTACCTCTAACTTCCTTCATACTGGGCGCAGAAACAAAAATGGTATCCACGAGTTCATCTGACTCTGGGGAAGTAGATAAAGGGCTTCATTGACAAAGTAAGATTGTCAACTACACATCAACTACACACCATTTACACTCTCTATAAAATGTAAAAGCACAAGTGAAGCTGAGAGAGAAAACAAACACAATGTGACTAATAAAGAATCCTCCCTCTGCGTGTAGCGGTGAAGTTTGGCCGCATGTCAAAGAAGCAGCGAGACAGCCTGTACGCCGAGGTGCAGAAGCACCAGCAGCGGATCCTGAATGAGCGGCAGCAGCAGACTGGTGAGGCCGAGGCCCTGGCGCGAGTCTACTCCTCCAGCCTCACCAACGGCCTCAGCACCCTCAACCCACGAGATCGGAGGCACCTACGCCAATGGCCACGTCATCGAGCTTCCCAAGGCCAGGCGAATGGTGGTGCCCCGGGCGGCTACTACCACGGTATGGACTCCACCCAGCCCTCCCCGGATCAGTCAGGCCTGGACATGGTGGGCATGAAGCACATCAAGCAGGAGCCTGTGTACGACCTGACCCCTGTTGACCAACTTGTTCAACTACAGCGCCTACCAGGACAGTCAGGTGGCGCCAAGCAACGTCAGCATGGGAGAGCTAGGTAACTAAGGGTCAGGGTTAAGTTTATTCCAAAAAAACTTGATGATTTAAACAGGAAGGTGTCATGGCGAGGCTGAGAGAGAGAGAGAGAGAGAGAGAGAGAGAGAGAGAGAGAGAGAGAGAGAGAGAGAGAGAGAGAGAGAGAGAGAGAGAGAGAGAGAGAGAGAGAGAGAGAGAGAGAGAGAGAGAGAGAGAGAGAGAGAGAGAGAGAGAGAGAGAGAGAGAGAGAGAGAGAGAGAGAGAGAGAGAGAGAGAGACGAGAGAGTGAGAGAGAGAGAGAGAGAGAGAGAGAGAGAGAGAGAGAGAGAGAGAGAGAGAAGAGAGGAGAGAGAGAGAGAGAGAGAGAGAGAGAGAGAGAGAGAGAGAGAGAGAGAGAGAGAGAGAGAGAGAGAGAGAGAGAGAGAGAGAGAGAGAGAGAGAGAGAGAGAGAGAGAGAGAGACAGACTTGTCCCCAGTGAGGCTACATAGAATGTTGTCCCCAGGCTGGTGGATGAGGCTTTTCATTAAACGTCATGAACGGCGGTTCATTGGTTTCACGAACCATAGACAATGAATGATAAGCTACCGTTTTTGCTAGAATTTTGATCAAAGTGTGTGTCTGACTCTGTCCTCTCCCCCTCTCCGTCCATAGATCGTATCGCCCAGAACATTATAAAGTCTCACCTGGAGACCTGTCAATACACAGCAGATGAGCTCCAGCAGCTGGCCTGGCAAACACACTCCTACGATGACATCAAGATGTACCAGAGCAAAGTGAGTGTGACTATGTGTCACAGGAGGTTGGTGACACCTTAATTGGGGAGAACGGGCTCATGGTCAGTCAGTGGAATGGTATCAAATACATCCAAAACATGGTTTCCAGGTGTTTGATGCCATTCCATTTGCACTGTTCCGGCCATAATCAGCAGCCTCCTGTGGTGTGTGTGTGTTCCTTGTGACCAGCAGAGTTTTTGTTCCCTATACCAACTGCCTTCATTCTCTCCCAAACTGCTCGTCTATAGAATCTCACCCCCCTCTCTTTCTGTCTCTTGTTTTCTCAAGTTCTCTCTTCCTCTGCTCATTTCTCCTTTTTCTGTTTCTATCTCCTTTTCTCTCTCTCTCTCTCTCTCTCTCTCTCTCTCTCTCTCTCTCTCTCTCTCTCTCTGTGTGTGTGTGTGTGTGTGTGTGTGTGAAACAGAAGTAGTTCACTGTGACTTCTCTCATTCCTCTGTGTCTAATGGATTATGGGTCATTATAGAGGAACCCTTTGAAATATTCTCCACAGAGATTCATCTTACAGACAGACATTATAGAACACACAAAGGCAATTTGCTGATATTGTACTTTGGATTTTCTGAGTAGCGAGGGAGCCGACTATCTTATAAGTCTTTGAATTGTTCTTCATTGAACTGTAAAAAGGGATCCAAATACAACTCTTCGTATCTTGTTGTGTGCATAGTCCTGCGGCATAAACATGTGTGTTAAATATGGTTTGTATTTGCACTTTGCAGAAGTGCTATAGCAGTGTTTTGAAAGGTGTGTATATGAGCTGTCATAACACACGCGTCGATAGGTCTGCGCAGATGTCCCTAACATGCCAACGTGTGTGTTCCTCTGCAGACGCGAGACATGCTTTGGCAGCAGTGTGCCATACAGATCACCCATGCCATCCAGTATGTGGTGGAGTTTGCCAAGCGCATCTCAGGCTTCATGGAGCTGTGCCAGAACGACCAGATCCTTCTGCTCAAGTCAGGTGAGCTGACACTGCTGACCCACTGGAAACAAGCTGCTTGAAACAACCACGTTTCCACGTCCTTAAAAAAAACGTTTTAGCTACGATGTAGCACCAACATGAAAAAAGTATTGGATTATCAAAAAGTGATCAACGTCTCTCTCTCTTTCTATCTAGGTTGTCTGGAGGTGGTCCTGGTTAGAATGTGTCGGGCGTTTAACCCTCTCAACAACACAGTGCTGTTTGAGGGGAAGTACGGGGGAATGCAGATGTTCAAAGCACTAGGTAAGGCACTGCTGCTATCGCTACTGTACCACCTCCATCAACTAGCATGATGTACTAGAGTACCCATAATGCTCTGGACAAGATATAACTACGACAAAGACTTGACCGCCGCTTTATTGTCTTTCTCAGGCTGTGACGACCTGGTCAGCGCGGTGTTTGACTTTGCCAAGAGTCTGTGTTCTCTGCAGCTCACTGAGGAGGAGATCGCTCTGTTCTCCGCAGCAGTGCTCATCTCCACAGGTAAGTACTCAGCCACAGCTAGCCTTCTGCTGCCACCTACAGGCAAACCTTACTGAGGCATTGCCTGGCTGGTGAATGCCTCTGTCACTGTGTTTGACAAGTGCTGCATTACTGAAGCTGTCTTTATTATTAGTAAAACAGACACAATTTCTTCCTAGATTCCTGCCTTTATAGGGAGTGTTACGTAGCCACCGTGCTTCTATATCTGCATTGCTTCCTCTTTGGGGTTTTAGTATGGGTTTCTGTATAAGCACTTTGTGACATCTGCTGATGTTAGAAGGGCTTTATAAATACATTTGATTGATTCATTCACACGTGATGTGGTTGTGTGTTCCTTTGTCAGACCGGCCGTGGCTGATGGAGCCCAGGAAGGTGCAGAAGCTCCAGGAGAAGATCTACTTTACGCTGCAGCACATCATGCAGAAGAACCACATGGATGAGGACACGCTGGCTAAGGTAGGGCGCATCACCGCACAGACCACTGAACCTCATACAGTGCAGCTGTTGAGAGGCTTCACATTGGCATCGAAGAGCGTCACACCTAGGCACTGTTAGATGGCAGCACCGGCGCAACTTTGGTTTTAAAAGTGAGGGGGACGATTAGTATATATTAGTCGGATAAACACTCCAAACAACCTACCCGACCACTTCGGAGGCGTCCGCTTGGTCCTAAAACACACCGCTGCCCCCTGTCCCCAGTTAAAGTTGCGCCCCTGGATGGCAGTGTATTTTAGACAGACTTTTTCATTTTAGCTGTGGTTTGTACATCCTGAGACGTTTTGACCCATCACCCCTGACCTCTGACTCCTCTCTGTCCTCTGTAGCTGATTGGTCGGATCCCCACGCTGTCGGCCCTGTGTACTCTCCACACCGAAGAGCTACAGGCCTTCCAGCAGCTTCATCCCGAGACGGTCAACGTGCTCTTCCCCCCGCTCTACAAGGAGCTGTTCAATCCCGACCCCAATGCAGCCATCACCATACCCAAGTGACTGCCTATGGTCCAATCTCAGAGAGTGGACCACAACGTGACCGCGGACGCATCATTACCGCAACCGCAAAGCCCGGACCCCAGGCCCGGACCATCCAGACACTTACAGCCGCAAACACTAGGAATGTCCAGCACTTATCCGACCCTATTCACCGATACAGTCTAAAGAATGTATATAATGCACCCATGACCAAGGGGCTCTTCAGAACTGATCAGAAATGTACAGACTTTAACTAGCAAATTTAAGCTGTCTTTTAACTGGGTAATTCCATTCCATCTTTGATTTTTTTATTTTTTATTTTTTCTACATGATATTGTGGTATTGCAGTTGGGGGAGGGATTCGTGTGGATTCAGAAAAGCTATTGTAGATATTCTTTAGTACAGAGCGGATTCCAGGATTACTTCTTGTTCTGTTAATATTCTAGTCCTAATTTAAAACTGCAGCAGCCCTATGGGGTTGATACCTTGTCTATGTGTTTTTTTTTTTTTTTGATAGATTCATGTGTACAGAATTTGTAAAGTTTAAATGAGACTTGTTAAAATAATATTGGGTTAAACCTGGGGGGGGGGTGATTTTGGTACGTCGAGAGACCTTGTCTGGGCTCTGTTGATATGTGAAGAGAGTATTGCATCTTTCAGGTGAGAACTATTAAACTGTAAAAGGAGTGAAACAATTATGGCTACTTTTCTAGGTGAAGATATGTACAGAAATATTTTGTGTGAAAAAAAAAAATCACCACCTCTCCCCACCCCACCTAGCCAAAACAACTGTGTTGATCTTGGTGTCTTTTCATGATGGCTTACTTAGCCAGTGAATATGAGAACCCCAGGTCACTTCATAAACCTCTTCCTCTCCACATCCCCCCCTCATCTACGCCCATGCTAATCACTGGGCTGCTTAAATTAAGAATACTTTCTCGCTCTGTGAGGAGATATAACTTTGTACTCTCTAATTTTCAGCCTCATCCTTCTAGAACGGTCCTTTACAAGGTAGACATGATTAGCTAGAGTGGATACGCCCAGTATGTCCACAGATCATTTCTTTCCATTTGACTGACAATGTTCGAAACGTTCAATCTTTCAGATTAAATTGTAAACTCGAAACACATTCCACATTACAGAGTGCTCTCTGGGACTGTAGATCTTGCATTGCTTTTTCTAAAAACAGGGGTAATAGATATTCTTCACTGAAACTTTTGCCACTCAAAGATGCAATACATTGTACAATCTTTATAGTAAGCTATGATAGACAATCACTTCCTGTTTTGTTTTATTTATTCACATTTTAGAATGTTTTCAAATGCTTTTTAAACGTTAGTGTTGAAGATCTTCGAGGATTTCCTTAGATGTTATAATAGACACGTTTCCGTGTTTCGCACAGTTGCCAAATCCCTCTGAGCTTTTAGTGGAGATTAGATGCTAGCCAGCGCTTGTGTACAGAACAGTATGACCTGAAACATTTTCCTTGACTTCCTATATCCATTTCCCCACTCCCTTTCCCATATGCAGTGAACACTATGTATACACAGACAATGAGCTTCTCCTAGTCATAGCCCCCCCCACCCCCACCCCACCCCCACCCCACCCCGGCCAAAAAGTAGTTACCATCCCTCTCCCCTCATAGGTCAGAGGTCAGTGGCTCGTTAAAGACAATCACTCGCATTTCGATGCACTACACAGCATCTCTCTCAGGGAGCAACAATTCTTCTGTCTTTGCATAAAAATATAATTTTTATATTTTTGAAAAATGTAAGCGTTTTTTGGAGATATAAATATGCTGGTGGCTCCCAGCAAAGGAACCGACACAGACAAGGCTTGTGTGTGTGTGTGTGTATATGTATCTAAGTGTGGAAAAGATTCACTGTCCGGGTGCATTTTGAGTCCATATAATGGGGAGAGCAATTATCTACAATTGTCCAAGAAATTCATGTTAATAATAATTAAATAAAACCACCTCTGTTCTAGATGTGCTGCTTGTGTTATAATGAAGGAAGACCATAACTCAGATGGCGTCCAACCATTCCATGCCTATAGGACAGTGAATTCAACCCCACTTAGCTTTTTATTTTCCCTTTCTAGACTGTGAATCGGGGGTTTGGGGTTGGGGGACGGGGTTGGTAATCTGAGTGACAAATCAACACTGTAAGGTACTGTAGCAATAATATCTGGAAAGCATTTACTACTGTATTGTAAGATTATTTTAAATGTATTATTATTATTGTTATTATTATTATTATTATTATTACCACTACTACTCTTTATTGCTATTAGACTATTGCTGTTATGTTATCTTTGCATGCTGTTTCATGGCAATGAAACATTGGGGCTTTTGTGTTTTCTAATGTGATACTGTGGGTCATGGGGTGGGAGTGACGGGTGGGTTTGGGAGGGCCGGAGGTGAGAGTTATTTTATTCTGAATGTTATGGAGTAGCGTGTTCAGAGTGAGGGACTGAATGATTTATACGCCTTTTACTCCAACAACAGACACCACGGAAGCGCAGACAAAAGGTGGTTGTTATCAACAGACACCACGGAAGCGCAGACAAAAGGTGGTTGTTATCAACAGACACCACGGAAGCGCAGACAAAAGGTGGTTGTTATCAACAGACACCACGGAAGCGCAGACAAAAGGTGGTTGTTATCCCAACGAGACCACTGGACAAAGTGCGCCGACATTTTATATACTTAATCAAAAAAATGTTTCACATACTTAAGTCAAATACACTCCACCCCAACTTCTGCCTCCTTGGAGAACCTGTGTGTGTGTGTGTGTGTGTGTGTGTGTGTGTGTGTGTGTGTGTGTGTGTGTGTGTGTGTGTGTGTGTGTGTGTGTGTGTGTGTGTGTGTGTGTAGGCTTGTGTAAGAGAGAGAGTAGGAGGCTGAAAGACGGTGAATGAATGAGAGAGAAATTGAGGTTTTTTTGTATACTTTCTTAATACATTAAAACGTGTGTTATTGGAGTAGTGTTGGAATTGTTAATTTATTGATTAGAATGTCTTTGCTTCCCAGGCTGAGAAAGTAAAGTACATGTAGCATCTGTGACCAAAACCCTTAAAAAGGTACTTGGGTTCCAGAAACTAACAAAACAAAAAAAATGTTTTCTTCAAGTGCCATAGTTAGATAGGACGAGCTGGATTGGCAAAATGGGAAATAGAGAACCAATCAAAAAGGGGGATTTTGAGGCAAGTGTGTATTTGATTACATTGAATTGTTTGCTTATATGTTTGCTTTTTTCACTTGTTGAGTCAGCTCGGACCTTAGAACTTTGATCCAGCTTTGTGTGTGTGTGTGTGTGTGTGTGTGTGTGTGTGTGTGTGTGTGTGTGTGTGTGTGTGTGTGTGTGTGTGTGTGTGTGTGTGTGTGTGTGTGTGTGTGTGTGTGTGTGTGTGTGTGTGTGTGTGTGTGAGAAAGAGAGAGAGAGAGACATAAATTAAGCGCTTTGGTGTTGTGTTGAAGTTCTGAGTTTTACTGAGCCATCTCAGTGTCTCCTCCTTCGAGATGTAAATAATGAAGTAAAAGGTCTGAAGTGATTTTTTTTGTTAAATTCTATATTTTATCGCTTTTGTAGACATTTCTTTGTGGGAAGAAAAATAAAAGAAATGTTATGGATGCATTTCTGTCTTGTTCTTTTTCCATTCACACAAACAAACAAACACACAAAGACAAACTAGCATTTGAAGGGTAACAAGGCTAACATCTTCAATGAGAACTACATAAGTGAAGGACTAATATCAGTATCTAAAAATCTGTGCCAGACATTATTATAATTGTATTAGTTTGAGTCTGAGCCATGAGAATTCCAATCACCAAGAGACCAATAAGCCATGCGTCAGCCGAGTTATGTCAATGCTTATTTTCCAAATATGAGAAGCATAGTTTTTTAATCACTTTGAACATGAGCAGCATAACTATACATTTTAGCATTCAGTATTGCTAAAATATTGAAAATATGATTTCACACATACACAAGTGTTTGAAAAAAAAAAAAAAAAAGATTTCATGAATTTGACGGTTTATTTTGCTGAAAAACAAATCCCAGATTGAAGCTTTAACTGCAAATCCTCTGATAAATAAATAGTATTTCAAACATTTTTGTTTTAATAATCAAAAGAATAACATGCTTGAGTCCAGCCAGAGCAATTTGGTCAGTGTCTCTAAAGACGGTTTCCTGTTGAGTCACAAGCTTGATGTAGTCATTGCGTGCTAGGAACATTTGACTACTTCAATACATTATAAGTGAACTTGTCAAAATAATTATGACACCTTCAAATGAGGGGACTAGATACATAAAATGCTTTAATTTCTAACCGGCAAAACAGATAAGATATGTATAAAATAGCCTCAAATAAAAGGTGACGTTCTGTACTGTCGCCTCATATGAAACATTTGATCTCCAATCCAAAATAGGGCCAAGTTTCGCTTTACTGTCCAAATAAATACGAAGCGGGACATATGAACATAAAATTGTATGAACATACAATGAATTCACCTTGGCCTCCCTCCTCGATGCACCCCATAGGTGGAACAAAAACAAGACTACGGTATCTGGCTTGCTGCTGAGACTAGTGCAATGTAAACCATTATTACAACCAAAGCCCTACCAACCATCAAATGCAAGAGGGAGTTCACAGAAAGTTATACAATGTACACTCTCCATTCAAAGCCCCAAGTGAGTGTTTTCATTCCTGGTAGAAGTTGCCCTTAAGCACACCCCTGGATCAGCTTAGCCTTCCCAAATCCTATACATAACCATTTAGTGAGAAAAAACTAAACTGACTTAGATCAGTGTCTTTGCTTTAATGGCAACTTCGTCCCACCTGAACCAGAGGTTAGGATGGCATACTTCTGCTTTAGAGTCAGAGGTTACACTCAGGTCATGAACCCTCCACTTTCCTCTTCAGAAGATCTGTGTTCTGTTTTCCTGCAGCTGTCCGTGCTCCTCTTCAAATCTGACAACATAAACATTAATCAGCTACACGGTAGTCTACACAGTCATTACCACTAAAAAGAGGATTTGATCAGACCGGAGAGGAAGTCCATGGATTTTTCATTAATAATATGTTTTGTTTGATTTTATGGGAATCTTGAGAGAGAGAGAGAGAGAGAGAGAGAGAGAGAGAGAGAGAGAGAGAGAGAGAGAGAGAGACATAAATTAAGCGCTTTGTTGATCCAGTTGTGTTGAAGTTCTGAGTTTTACTGAGCCATCTCAGTGTCTCCTCCTTCGAGATGTAAATAATGAAGTAAAAGGTCTGAAGTGATTTTTGTTAAATTCTATATTTTTCTGTCTTCCATTCACACACACAAACACACAAAGACAAACTAGCATTTGAAGGGTAACAAGGCTAACATATTCAATGACAACTACATAAGTGAAGGACTAATATCAGTATCTAAAAATCTGTGCCAGCCATTATAATTGTATTAGTTTGAGTCTGAGCCATGAGAATTCCAATCACCAAGAGACCAGATTGGGTTATTCTTGTATTAGTATTTTATTTCCAAATGCAAAAAAAAAAAAACACCTTTGAAAATATCAAAACAAGTATGGCTGAATGTTTGCCTGTGTGTTTGTCTGCTTGCTCACTTGTTTTGGAGTGAATTTCCGAGACGAGGCTCCCTCTAGATGTTGGTATCATTCGTCTCGTGTCTACCCAGAGACTGCAATTAATATCTAATCAAAGCTAATGTCTCCACAGCACTTTGCCAGCACAAAGCCCTCTTTAATATGTAATCAAAGAGAGCCCAGCACACCGTACAAAGCAAGTCCCTCCTCCCTGCCTCCAATGCTTTGTTGTCATCGAAAGAAATGCTTCCCTTGGCTTAATTAGCTGGTTCTATCTTCATTTGAAGTTCAGGGCTTCATCTCCAAGCCAACGAGACTCCCAGGTGAAGATATGAAGGTGACACACACACACACACACATACACACACACACACACGTGCACACTACAGGTCCAGTCTCTGATTACACATGCCGAACAGACCACACATTCTCACACATTACAAGCATGCATACACAAACAAACTCCTCTGTAACCCCCTTATGAAAGTAGTGGTCTGAATAGCTCCTTTCTCTCACCTGAGAGTCCGAGGTTCTTGCAGCAGGAGTTGCAGGTGTGTTTCAGGACAAAGCTCTGGATGGCAGTGTCTCCCAGGTTAGCAGGACCAAACACCATCTCACCAGTCAAGCTACAGGTAGACCCAGGGGTAGAAGAGGACAGTCAAAAATCAACGTTTTTCAGATACCTTTAAACCTCAAAAGAATGTATGTCAAGAAGATTAGATAGATAGATAGATAGATAGATAGATAGATAGATAGATAGATAGATAGATAGATAGATAGATAGATAGATAGATAGATAGATAGATAGATAGATAGATAGATAGATAGATAGATGATAGATAGATAGATAGATAGATAGATAGATAGATAGATAGATAGATAGATAGATAGATAGATAGATAGATAGATAGATAGATAGATAGATAGATAGATAGATAGATAGATAGATAGATAGATAGATAGATAGATAGATAGATAGATAGATAGATAGATAGATAGATAGATAGATAGATAGATAGATAGATAGATAGATAGATAGATAGATAGATAGATAGATAGGGCAGGTGTCACACACTGAACTGCCACCGTGTGAGGCGAGTACCTGTTGTCGTCCGCTCGGATGACTGATGGGTCTGTAAGCTCCGACCCCACTCCTGTGAAAGATTAAGGAGAGAGAGAAGAGACTTTGTAATAATTTATAGGACAACCATGTTAAGTGGTGTGGGTGAAAAACAGTACAAATAATAAAATTTAAATTAAAATCTATCCATAGTCAGACATATAGACAGCGCAACAGAATGGGATGGACAGGCAGACAGACCCTGTATGTCCAGCACCAGTAGTTCTCTACAGGAGTATTGGTAGGTCCAGTGGGAGAAGGCCAGGAGCGCTTCCTCCACTCCACAGCAGGGGGCGATCTCCTCTCCTGCGTTATTGTTGTACTTCCTGAAGTCTCCCACCATGTTCCTCTCTATGGTCAACCACTGGCCGTCTGAGTGACAGTGAAGAAGAGACACATCCAGGAACCTAGGAGGGAGAAACACATTCAAATATGTAACACATATAACACACACACACACACACACGTAACGTAGGCAAGTCCTTGGTGTTGAGTACCAACCTGGGAGAATGGGGCACGTTTTCTGGTTTGACTTGATTGAACACATGCATGAGTTTCTGAGCAGCTCTCTGTTGCTGTATCTCCTGTTAGAACATAATTATGTTATTGTAACACCATGCCAAGTAAAACATTAGTGTAGAAATAAGAAGACAAGGTATAGGTACAACAAAAAAGGTGATGTGAACAGCTTTCTGTGGAAAGTGGATGTAAGTAGGGACAGGAGTTTTCCCTGACTATAGATTAGATAGATAGATAGATAGATAGATAGATAGATAGATAGATAGATAGATAGATAGATAGATAGATAGATAGATAGATAGATAGATAGATAGATAGATAGATAGATAGATAGATAGATAGATAGATAGATAGATAGATAGATAGATAGATAGATAGATAGATAGATAGATAGATAGATAGATAGATAGATAGATAGATAGATAGATAGATAGATAGATAGATAGATAGATACTTTATTGATCCCCGAGGGGAAATATCTTTGTCAAGCAGCTACGAAAAAAAACACAGGGCAGGTGCAAAATGCCAGAACGAAAATACACAAAAGACAGATACATTATACATAGTGCGACAGTATGAAAAAGCATAAAAATACAAGAAGTCTGGAGTGCAAAAAGCTATAAAAAGGCATTGCATAGTATGGGTGGATGGCTGAATATGTACACTATACATTGTTACAGAGTGTTAGGTGAAAAAATATATATATATTGCAAGTTGATATAGATAAATAAGGAGTATTTGCATGGTTAACTATACTATACAGGTTGATGGCAGAGAAATACACAAATAGCTAAATGTGCGTATGATATAAGTGAGGGTAATAATAGTTTACTTAATATACAGTCTGGTTAAATGAACAGGTAAGTTAATATTTGCATGGTTACATTAACTGTACAGGAAAGAATCTGAGCACATAAAGCATATAACTATAGGATACTATAGGCTTAAATAACCAGAGCCCAGAGTTGAACAGATCCCATGGTCAGAAAACACTCCTGGACCAAACAACAATATATGATGTTACAGTATATAATATGACAACGTTATATATGAATTGTATACCCGCAGACAGAGTTGGAGGGGGGTGTCGCTGTGGAAGACCCTCTGCCAGGTGCAGATCACCTTGGGCTGGAAGGCTTTGACCACATACACGCAGCCCACCGTCAGGACGTCCCCCTCGGCCCAGGTACACAACACGCGCATGGCCTTGCGCAGCGCCCCGTCTAGACAGCCCTCGCTGGACAGCGGCTGCAGCACTGCAGACAGCCCCCGGGGTGACCAGGAGATTACGGGGGACTCCGCACCTGCAGCTTCCACCTCCTCCAGGGAGTAGACACTCACCTCCTCTCCCGCTGCCAGGGACCATGCAACCATGGGGAGATGGGCATTAGGGAGGCAATGGTATGCTTTTGAATCCATCCCTAACAGAAACAGACATTTCCAGTAGCATTGCTAAATTGCTAAAATGCTAGCCAGATTATTCTAGAAATTGCTACATAAGCAGCTAACAAATTTAAGAACAGCTTGGAGGAAACGACCACATCTAGACTTCAAAAACAGTGAACTATCCCCTTTAACGTGATTAGCTGATGACTTACCTATTATGGACACAGGTGTGAAAGGTATGGTGTGAGCAAGCCTCATTAGGTTGTTCTTTTCCATGGCTAACCCGGCCAAAACACAACAAAACACAACACATTTACAACACAACTCAATACAACACAACATAACCAGATAAAAACACACATGGAATGAGGTATTATAAATTAGTCTTCAGATATATTTTGGGGGGTTCACAAAAATACTGTGATACCCATTGTCTGTGTGTACTCGTATAGTTTTATCTTGACATGGTCAAATAACTCAAGTATAGATTGGTAACTTTTTGAAAATTATTAAGTAACACCAAATGTAGTAGGTAAGCCCATGGTACATCTCTTACCTTAGTTTGAGAAAAGCTAAGGGGTTGGTTAAGAGATGGCTGAATTATTGATACATCAGAAAAATCTGATTTTACGTGTCTATTTAAATCCTTCGTAAATCCACTCCACAATGGCCAATCAACTTGAAACATTTTAGGTTAATTAGAGCCATTACCACGATGAGCCTTGTTCAGTTTGGCATTGATACCTTAAAAATTAACTAAACTATTAGAAATTCCCTTTTGTTGACAATGTAACACAAATGCTTAAAATAACCATACAAAATCTACTTGTCGTTAACTAAAAGTCATATTCACTCAAAATGTCTTGTTCTTTGGACTCATCACAAGTCCCTAAAGAGTTTGAAAAAAGTAAATGTATTCAAAGATGGCCAAATTATACCAGTAGATGCATATTAGCACATACGCTAATATGCTAAAATATGCTAGAAATACTACAAAACTCTTCTCATGAACCATAGGAAGGTAGGCCCATGGTACGTCTTAACTTGTCTTAACTTAGTTTGAGAAACGTTTGAGAAAAGCTACGGGATTTATCAAAAGATGGCCGAGTTATTGACAATAATCATCTGCAATCATTTTCTCTTCAAGAAACACACATCAGATTCACTTCAGATTTTGTATTTAGACTTATTACATCAGTCTTTAAAAGTTTTGATAATTATGAATTGCTGCATTCAAATATGGCGGCACTGTACCTATAGATGCGCGTTAGTACATATGCTAATGCTAAAAATATTATTCTCATGAACCATAAAGATTGACTCCAGATTTGCTATATAGACTCAATGAATTATCCTCTATTGAATTTGAGAATAATTAGCTGCTGCATTCAAAGTCGGACATGCTGCACCACTGAACCGATGGACATTGGGCCATGAAATCTGGTATGTACATTTGGTATGCAAACCTTATGTATTTGTCCTTAGAAGCTGTGTGAATATAAAGTTACTGCAACCTTAGATGGCTGCACCAGACCAGTAGGTGGCACTATAGATGTCATTGGCACCAGTGGCACTATAAGATACAAGAGCAATAACTATTGTCTCATGCCAATTATTGTTTGATTTACATTTTGCAGACGAACAATGTGAAATATCGTGAAAACACTGAAAATATTTCACAAATCGTAACATAAACCATTAGTCAAATTTACCCTAGAATTGGTATATAAACTCAATACATTAAGTAATGGCTTTAAGAATAATTCCCTGCTGCATTCAAAGATAATCAACCTACAGCACTAGACTAAACCTCACTTGCATCCAGGGCCGAACTACCACATTTGGGGCCCAAGGGCACTGACCTCTTAGCTTTAAAGGGAAACGTCACTGTTTGACACCATTCGGGGTGTTTTTCCAGTCTCCTTACATAATTGTGGTGAGAGGGGTTTCAGACATGATTATGCACTACAGCAGTGTTTCAGAATTTTTGCTCCGAGAGAGTTCAACCAATAACGTTGCTTGATTGAGCCTGCTGTCTGATCCAACAATGAATGGAGTAATGTTTTGTAGCAATTATTGTGGCCTTTGTGTTTCACCGATTGCACGATCACGCTAGCAGTAAGTAGATATGGTTGTCCTTGTTCAATAGAGCCATTGGACTTGTCTCAACGATGTTCCTATCTGCCAGGACATTGCACTACTTCCTTGTTCCCATCATCGAAGGCCGGTTTTTCGAAATTTTATCAATTTTAGAATAAGGCTGTAACGTAACAAAATGTGTAAAAAAGCATTTCCGAAAGCATTGTATTTGCTCATCATGGAGCCAAAATTTAGCAAATTTGACTTAACCTAGTTCCTGGTGCTGAGATTGATGTTGATGTTGCTGCAGATGTTGATGGAATCAGACTCTAAATAGAACACGTAGTCACATCAGCCTCTGCAGTAGTTAGCTACCTAGCAGGCTAACCGTTAGATACGGTCCGGTAGGCTGTCATGGTAATGCTTTCACTGATTGCACATAAAGGAAGATAGTTCCTACATTATAGAGTGAATACTTTGCTCTCCAACTGATCTTGTGTCCTATCTGTCATCCTGTGAACCCCGTTTATTGCTGCTTGCAGCTATATTTTTATGTATGATTTGATTGTTGGGGAGTACCTGAGTAGTGTGGGTCCCGGTCTTCCATTGATTGAAATGTAACAGACAAACACGGGGAAAACAACAAAAAACAGAAAGAACAAAACAAACAATTAGAGGTAACAATTAGGGATAACTAATATACACATTTTTTAAATACAAGCAATTAATCTAGACATGAGTTAGGTTGCCTACCTTCAGGTGCGATCCCACCCTGCACTCTACAACAGAAGAACATACAGAACTGATAAAACTATCCTACTATACACAACTTCAGTACTTCCACAATGACTACTTTGTCCACAATTCCAGCACTACTCCATGCAGACCTGAGATCAAATGTGTTTTCTTTCAAATACTAGCTGCTAGCTAACTGCTAGCCAATCACTAGCTGCGGTTGATTGATCTTGCCTGGCGACAATGGCAGAAGGTTGAACGACACCCCCCCTTTCGCCCAGGCCCATTGGTCTATTCCAAACGAACATCTATGCAACCCTTAGCCCCGCCCCCTTTGTCTCGCTCACGCTCACACACACATTGACACTGACAGTGACCGCTCGAAAACTAGCTACAATAGAAAATGGAAAAGCAGAGTAAAAAACATAAGGGTGGGGCTGAAAAGTTAAGAGACAGAAGAGTCAAAGGTCTTCACTCAAAAAAAAACTAAAAAACTAACCGACCTACTCGGTAGTAGTAGTACTAGTACCAGCGCCACCGATGCTAACATCAAAGTGCTAGACCGGCAAGAGGAAGATGCCACAACCCGGTGAACGGGTTAAAGAGTAGACGGAGAGGACAGCGAAGCCAAAGATAGTGCAGCCGAAAGCGGTAGATATGAGCCTAAATGTGTTACAAATACAACATGTTATATCAGAATTGATGAGTGAAATGCTAATACTATTGGTCAGCTACTGCTGTGTAAATGTACCAGAAGGAAAGAATTGAGGTAAAGACGTACAGTAACTGAGTGTTAAAACCGGCTAGCGCCTAGCAAAGCTCTGAATGCCTAGATTTTTCCGTCCTGTGCAGATTTTGTGGGAAATGGCAATCACTTGAGTATCAGTGATTTACTGTCGTATAATTTTACTTTGCTAAAATAAGTATTTTAATTTGATTCTGATTGCTTTTGCCTTGTCGTTCTAAACACTAAACTGCATTAGACATATACAAACGTTAATTAGCTAATTTTATTTCATGTCTATACAGCCATTGGTTGCAAATAGTAGACATATTGTAAAACCAATCAAGTCCTTTCCCTCAAATTCATATTTTGTGGGGGAGAATATGTCTACAGTGATTGGCTAGCTATGGTCCTCATCACCACGGTTCCTACCACTTCGCCTCTTACTACACAATGCATTGAAACTCATCACCATGCCAACAGTCCGGTGTGAACGGCGAGTAAAGCCACACAAAAAAAACGTGTTGTGTTGTCATTTATTCACTTGATATGAAATAGTGGGGCTGCTGCTGTGTTACTGTAGTTGGGGCCTTTATTAGTTGGGCCTTTATTAGTTAATTCATGTATTATTTTATTAATATCCAGGTTGATGATAGGTCCAGTGAAAGAAAGGATCTTTGGGGTTGATGACAGGCCCAGTCCAGTTTCAGTGAAAGAAAGGATCTTTGGGGTTGATGACAGGCCCAGTCCAGTTTCATTGGAAGAGAGCATTGAGGTTGATGACAGGCCCAGTCCAGTTTCAGTGGAAGAGAGGATCTTTGGGGTTGATGACAGGCCCAGTCCAGTTTCAGTGAAAGAAAGGATCTTTGGGGTTGATGACAGGCCCAGTCCAGTTTCAGTGGAAGAGTGAGTCAGGGAAGGCCAGGATGCCAGACCAACTTTTCATTATTTCAAGAGACCCAAGTCAGATGACCTAAAAACATTTTTTTGTTTCCACCCTATGCAGGAATCAAAAACCTCTGTGGTACAGGGGGTTTTCTGTTTTAAAGACAACATATTTCCTATAACTTGCTCACTTACCATTATTTGACTCCTACATTTCTAATGTGTCTTTTTCCTGTCTGTAATATTGCTGTCCAGTACTTTGACAGAGTGAAGCCAGACAGCTGATCCAGAGCAGTAGTTAGACAGCTCTATGTCTCAGTGAGTATTGTGGATATTATAGAATCAATTTTTCACTCTTGGCTTCATGTGATGTGAGGTAATTCAATCATGATATTTTCAGTGTCTGTTCTGTAGACGTTTTATAACAATGTGCAGCGTTTGTGTGTGTGTGTTCTGCAGTCTTTTTAAAGTAGTACTACAATAGTGATCACTGGTTGTGATGAAGCTAGGTGGTTGTATTAGGAGCTGGTCATGTGTGTACGTACGTGCATTAGCAGGGCGGCCGTGGTGGAGTACACCAGGGCCGTTTTTTACTCCCAGTCCGTCCCTGGCCAATGGGATAGTAAAACTGTAAACCCTACCCATCTGTCACTCCAGGTAGGTTCAATCAAATGTTCAAAGTATTTGAACGTTCAAGAAAAGTATTTGAACTCAGGTTGGACTCCAATTGGGCTTTTTACACTACCAAAGCCGAACAGAGCCAAACTGAGCTGCACAGATCCATCCACCATAATAACTGGAACCATGCTAAAAAGGATCATATGGAAAGGAAACATTTGAGCCAGCAGAGTTTGATTTGGGTCGTCATGCAGACTTACGAGGACCTGCGGTTGACAGAGCGGGCCCAGCTGGTCCACCCGGACTGACTGGAGTCCTGCAGGACAAGAGCAGGACATACATAACAGTCGTTGCATTGCATCAATCAATAGTTGTTTGCCATGTCATCAACTGCACAGTCGGGCATCAGATTGCTACAGTGCTTAGTGAAAGTCTACACACCCCTTACACAGTGTTCACATACTACTGCCTTACATTTTTATCTGAAAAGGGATTCAATTAGATTTTTTTTCTTACTGATCTACACAACTTACTCCGCATTTTAAATAGTGAAAGAAAATGTATAAAACATTTCTAAAATGACTTAAAAATAAGAAAGTAAGATATCTTGATTACACCCCAGAGTTAATCCTTGCTGGGAGCACCATTGGCAGCAATTACAGCTGTGAATAATTTTGAATAAGATTCCATCTACATTTTACAACTTTGAGGGCAACATACCAATTTCCAATTTGGTTGGAAATTATTGATGTATAGCAATATTCTCTATACACTGTCTTCTGACGTTATAAAGGCAGGGGAAGTTGCTCTCAAATCAAGAGAGACACTACTTGAAATTGTGTGATTCTTTATGAAAACATTTGCTCCTGAATGTATTTAGATGTGTCACAGCAAGGGGTGTGAAGACCTTTGTAATCAAGACATCTTTGCTTTAAATGTAGTATTAATTTCTGAAAACATCTATAATTTTTCTTTCACTTAAGAAATGTGTAGAAAACTATAGATCATCCCAATGTAATCCCTTTATAGATATACATTGAAGGAAATAAAAATGTAAAACATTGCAAGGGTAAGTAGACTTGTATGTCATATGATATGGTTAGCTGATAATTAAACAACTATCCAGATGCTGTGAGATCTGGCAGGTGACTGCTTAAAGGCCCAGTGCAATCAAAAACATGATTTTCCTGTGTTTTGTGTATATTTCCACAGGTTGGAATAATACTATGAAATTGTGAAAATTATGATAATTGCCTTTTAGTGTAAGAGCTGTTTGAAAAGACTGCTTGAAATTTCAGCCTATTTTGGTGGGATGGAGTTTTGGCCTCACAAGGTGACATCACCACGCAGTAAATTAGTTAATAGTCAAATAAGAAATAATTCCAAACTGCTCTGCTAATAACAGCAGATTTTCAGTCCTAGCTAAATTCTTGCTTGAGAAATAAATAAAAATATATTTAAATGTTTTGCCATTTTAAATGAAAACAATCACAATTAAGGTACTTAATTGTTACCCACAAATGAGTTGATATTGAGATAAAAATGGCTGCATTGGACTTTTAACATGTTTATGATACAGGAAGTATAACTGCTTATACATAGAACACAACATAAAATCTTACCTGATGTGAAAAAGATACTTTCTGCAATGAATCCATGGGTTCAGAATCTGTAACAATATTGACATGAGCAGGTGATTGGTGAAAAGATAATGGTGAATCGTCAAAAGCTGATATGAAGTCAATCAGGTGCAGTTCATCAACACACTACACTCTCAGAAAAAATTGTGCTATCTAGAACCTAAAAGGATTCTTTACACAGAGGGTTCTACATGGAACCCAAAAGAGTTCTACCCGGAACCAAAAAGCCTTCAACCTACAATCAAAAAGGGTTCTCCAACGGGAACAGCCGAAGAACCAAGGCCAGGTAGAATCACTAGAGATACATTGGGAAATGGATTACCGTCATGGAACCTTTACCTTATGGGTATTTGTACTCGTACATGGGTATGTGGCTAAGGTAACACCAAGGTAACCTGTCTAAATAACTGTAGCCATGAAATGCTTTGAAAGGCTGGACCCAGTCCAATTAGCATACTGCCCCGCAATCTCTATTGCACTCCACTCTTTTCCCACCTGGACAAAAGTAACACCTACGTGAGAATGCTTTTCATTGACCACAGCTCAGCGTTAAACACTCCAAGTTTATCACTAAGCTAAAGACCATGGGATTAAACCCTCTACAACTGGATCCTGGACTTCCTGACGGGCCGTCCCCAGGTGATGAGGGTCCCAGGTGATGAGGGTAGGCAACAACACATCCGCCACGCTGACCCTCAACACGGGCTTATTCCCCTTCTGTACTCCCTGTTCACCAACGACTGCTTGGCCGTGCACAACTCCAACATTATCATTACGTTTACAGACGACATGACAGTGGTAGGCCTGATCACCGACGACGACGAGACAGCCTATAGGGAGGAGGTCAGAGAACTGGCAGTGTGGTGCCAGGACAACAACCTCTCCCTAAATGTCAGAAAATAAGCAGATCGTGTACTACAGAAAACGGAGGGCCGAGCACTTCCCCATCTACATCAATGGGGCTGTAGTGGAGCAGGTGGAGAGCTTCAAGTTTGTCTATGTTAACATCACTAAGGAACTATCATAGTCCACACACAGCAACACAGGCGTGAAGAGGGCACGACAACGCCTTTTCCCCATCAGGAGGCTGAAAAGAATCGGCATGGGCCGACAGATCCCCAAAACGTTCTACAGCTCCACCATTGAGAACCGATGCACCAAGTCTGGAACCAACAGGACCCTGAACAGCTTCTACCCCTTAGCTATAAGACTGCTAAATAGTTAGTTAAATAGTTAACCAATAGCTACCCAGAATATCGCCATTGACCATATTTTGCCTCATAACATACGCTGCTGTTACTGTTTATTATCTATCCCGTTGCCTGGTCACTTTATCCCTACCTATATGTACATATCTACCTCAATTACCTCGTACCCCTGCACATAGACTCTGTACTGGTACCCTGTGTATATAGCCAAGTTATTACCTCGTACCCCTGCACATAGACTCTGTACTGGTACCCTGTGTATATAGCCAAGTTATTACCTCGTACCCCTGCACATAGACTCTGTACTGGTACCCTGTGTATATAGCCAAGTTATTACCTCGTACCCCTGCACATAGACTCAGTACTGGTACCCTGTGTATATAGCCAA
Source organism: Thymallus thymallus (assembly GCA_023634145.1). NCBI lineage: Eukaryota > Metazoa > Chordata > Actinopteri > Salmoniformes > Salmonidae > Thymallus > Thymallus thymallus. The sequence continues at coordinate 32,984,460 of CM042402.1, read as the reverse complement.
GTTATTACCTCGTACCCCTGCACATAGACTCAGTACTGGTACCCTGTGTATATAGCCAAGTTATTACCTCGTAACCCTGCACATAGACTCAGTACTGGTACCCTGTGTATATAGCCAAGTTATTACCTCGTACCCCTGCACATAGACTCTGTACTGGTACCCTGTGTATATAGCCAAGTTATTACCTCGTACCCCTGCACATAGACTCAGTACTGGTACCCTGTGTATATAGCCAAGTTATTACCTCGTACCCCTGCACATAGACTCAGTACTGGTACCCTGTGTATATAGCCAAGTTATTACCTCGTACCCCTGCACATAGACTCAGTACTGGTACCCTGTGTATATAGCCAAGTTATTACCTCGTACCCCTGCACATAGACTCTGTACTGGTACCCTGTGTATATAGCCAAGTTATTACCTCGTACCCCTACACATAGACTCAGTACTGGTACCCTGTGTATATAGCCAAGTTATTACCTCGTACCCCTGCACATAGACTCAGTACTGGTACCCTGTGTATATAGCCAAGTTATTACCTCGTACCCCTGCACATAGACTCAGTACTGGTACCCTGTGTATATAGCCAAGTTATTACCTCGTACCCCTGCACATAGACTCAGTACTGGTACCCTGTGTATATAGCCAAGTTATTACCTCGTACCCCTGCACATAGACTCAGTACTGGTACCCCGTGTATAAAGCCAAGTTATTACCTTGTACCCCTGCACATAGACTCAGTACTGGTACCCCATGTATAAAGCCAAGTTATTACCTCGTACCCCTGCACATAGACTCTGTACTGGTACCCTGTGTATATAGCCAAGTTATCGTTACTCATTGTGTATTTATTCCTTTTATTTTATGTAAACTGACAAATAACATTTTATTTTATTTTATTAGAAATCTGGTACATAATACAAATGTTGCTAATGCTCACCAAGCATAAGAGGGTGGTACAGTACCTCTGCTTTTACTGCAGCCAAGGGGTATGTCAGCTGTGGAGCTCCGCTCCCCTGATAGGCAGTCGAGGGTGGGGAAGGAGGAATGTAGTGGCCTCAGGGAGGGATTAGACAGAGCCATGTTCTCCACGCTAGATGAAGGAGAGCGGCTGTGTCTGTACGGCTTGTCCATGGACAGACACGCCCAACGACGAGGACACTTCCTGCCCCACTGGCCCAGTCTGGAGCAAGATGCCCCAGGGTCGTCATCCTTACAGAAGGAAGGGTTCACAAAACCCCTGGCCCCATAGCCTCTCTCGTTCTGGGGGTCCATCAACAGAAAGGCATGGCTAGAGGCCCTGGACACTTCCACATCAAAGGCCTGCCCAACCTCCCCTTCTTCCTCCTCGTCCTCCATGGACATCTCAGGGTTGCAGCAGGCCCAGGGTTTGCGGTGGTTGGTTTCCAAAGAACCCTCTACAGCCCAGGCCCAGGGGTACGGGGGAGATCCACAGTGGGATGGCCTGTCCCTGAGCCCTGCACCGCCCAGGTGAGGGAGAGAGTCATGGGGGGCAAAGCCGTAACCCACCGGCCATACCTCGCCACCGTGATGCACCATGATACTCTGTACCTCTTCTTCCTCTTTTGTCTCGCCAGCCCCCCACCCCCCACAGCCGCCAATACCCCATGTCCCCGGGTGCCACTCCAATGACGGGTGTTGGCTGCGGGAGGAGGTGTGGCCTCGCAGCAGGGAGGGTGGGGTGCTGCGGTAGGCCTTGGGGGTGTGGCAGGGCGTGATGTCAACGTGGTGGCTTTGTGGTGCATGGTGATGGGAGGGGAAAATTGGCCGGCAGTGGACCAGGTGGGCTTCCTTCCGCTGCAAGCTGTCAGAGGCCGACAGGAGGGTGAGGGTGTCTACGGCCAGGGCGGACAGGTCCTGCAACTGGCCCAGCTGGCTGTCCAGCACCTGCAGGGTGTCCTGGATGAAATGGACCCTCTCAGACACCTCGCCAATAACTACACCCATCTCCTCAGCCCTGTCAGGTCAAGAACACAGACAGAGTAACAAAAATAATGTCTCAATGGCTATTGAGAGGTAGTTGGTAGTTGGTAGTTGAGAGGTAGTTGGACTCTTTCGAAGTCTCACTCTCACCTTTCTGCAGTGACTCGGATCCTGTGGATCTGGCTGCAGAGAACATCTTGTTTTTTCTCGCGGAAATACGCCATCACACACCTCTCCTCAAACTCATGCAGCCTCTTCAGGTCCTCTCGGCCCAGGTAAAGCTCTGACAGAGGGAGAGATTACAAACAAGTCCATATTTCAAACGCACATACACTCACTTAGAAGTACTGTAGCATTTTCCTACCATGTGGAAATGCTTTGAATCAATACTGTCATAGAACAACAGTGTACTCATCCAAAAAACATACATACACACACACACACACTCACTAAGCCCACAGGAGTCCCTCTCCTTCTCAGACGAACCCCTGTGTTTCCGGTAAATGGCGGTCACACACAGGGTCATGTGACTCAGGCTGATGAGGGGCGGGGGCAACCACGGCTTCTCCTGATAGCTCATAATGTATCGGTAGCGGTTGTACTTCCACAACTTTTTGGATATGAACTTCATTTTAAGGTAGACATTGCTGTCAAAAAAAGATACATAACACTGAGAGAAGCTGCAAAACCCCATTTGTACATAAAGCATAAATATAAAGACACAAGCCGGCATAGAAATATATTTTTGATGGAGAGTTATAGACCCTACTTGAGAATGGAAAGGAGGACGTTGACCATGATGAGGTACTGGAAGAAGAGGTAGACGGCCTGGAGGAAAGGGTTGAGGAAGGCCCCAGGGGCGCACGACTTGTCATCTGCACAGGCTGCCAGAAACACACAGGGGAGGGGGGTCTCAAATGGCACCATATTCCCATTGACAGTGGCCCATGCAAGAGTCAACCCCCCCACAACTCTGATGCTGCAAGCAACTCGGAGACACTACTGTGACTGGTCACTGGTTAGTAGTTACTCACCATCTATTTCATCGGGGTACCCTTCTCCAAACATCATCCAGTACGGCTGGTTGACCACATCTCTGAGAAGGCTCCATGACGGAGCTTCGTCTGGAGACAAGATGGCCTTCCTGGACACTCCGAAACTCAGCAGCACGATGGCCATCATAACCACAATGTAAAACATGTTACTGGTCTGAGCAGATGGGTCGAGAACATAGAGGAAAATATTTTAAATTTGGCAATTCCACGTAATCGGGTGTGGTAAATAATTTTGGTATCTCAGAGTGTTCTGGCAATTCTCACATAGAAACTTAATTGAGAGGAAGGATGTTTGACATTTCACATTTGTATCACACATTGCTTTTTTTATCATGATAAAATGTTCAATTTTAGGCCCTTTTTAGAACTACAGTGCATTTGGAAAGTATTCAGACCCCTTGACTTTTTCCACGTTTTGTTATGTTACAGCCTTATTCTAAAATGGATCAAAAAAATATATATAATCATCAATCTACCCACAATTCCCCATAATGGTTTTTTGCCTAATTTATTACAAATAACTGAAATACCTTATTGACCTTTTGCTACGAGACTCTAAATTGAGCTCAGGTGCATCCTGTTTCCATTGATCATCCTTGAAATGTCCACCTGTGGTAAATTCAATTGATTGGACGTGATTTGGAAAGGCACACACCTGTCTATATAAAGGTCCCACAGTTGGCAGTGCATGTCAGAGCAAAAACCAAGCCATGAGGTCGAAGGAATTGTTCATAGAGCACCGAGACAGGACTGTGTCGAGGAAAAGGGTACCAAAAAATGTCTGCAGCATTGATGGTCCCCAAGAACACAGGGGCCTCCGTCAAGTAGAGGGATATGAATCATTTTCAAATGCACTGTATGTGGCATATGCTGTGGCATTAGGGCTGGCACAATTACCGTATAACTGTAACCATCAGTTATGGATGAAGACCGCCATGAAAATAAAATAACCATCATAACCGTTTGCTTTTTCGTGGAACAAACAGCTGACTGAAGAAGGGACGGCCAGGTATTCGTACGGTTGAGTCCGTTTCTGCGGTAACATGGACTCTTTACACCGTAATGAAAATGTGTTGCTCCTTGCTGAAACAAGTAAGGTGTTGTAGCAAACGAGTCTTCAGGTACCTAGGCAACGCCCCCATCCCTGCAGCAGCAGCACACCTAGAAATAGAATGAATAGAACGGGATAGGAACCTCTAACCCTGGCAGTTTGACTGGTGAACTCATGGGTACCCTCACAACGGCTGCCTGGTATTGTGATGCAATACATTTCATGGTAATTACAGCACATCGCAAATCACAGCACATATTAATGGGTACACTTCCTGCTTTTACTTCCTGCTTGTAATTCCTGCTTGGCTCCCTATGGGTACACTCGCAATGGCCATCAGTCCACCCATTATGCTATAATTGATTTGAATGGGGACGCCCGTTCTATTCATTCTATAATGGTGACCGGGGTCATTCGGCAGAATTCCATGACCGTCACATCCCTATTTGGCATAAGTCAGTGTTTTTCTATTCTGGTGCTAGGGGGGCACATGGTTGTCTAAGCAACAACATAAAACCCCTGATTCTCATCAACAAGTCCTTGATTTCGCTTCATCAGGTGTGTTAGTGCTAGACTAGAACTAACACTCTTACCCTACGAGGTCCGGAGCCTGGGGGTTTTCTGTTCTACCTGATAAGTAATTGCACACACCTGGTATCCCAGGTCTAAATCAGTCCATGATTAGATGGGAACAATGGAAAAATGCAGTGGAACTGGCTTTGAGGTCCAGAGTTGAGTTTGAGGGCTATAGACCAAGATTTTAAAAACACTGGGCTGAGTAATTAGGTAGAGCTATTACACTAACCCAGTAGGGTGCAACTGAAATGGCTTACAAACGTAGTGCACTATATAGGGAATATAGTTTTGTACGTACTCTAGATGTTAGCCCAAGGAAGGAAATGCTATACTCACCATCTTGGTGATCATGGTGAGGTAGTGTCCGGTGTGCTGGTTGACAGCTAGCAGGTCCAGCATGCGGACGTACCAGAAGATGATGTCCAGGCAGTAGGTGATCCGCCCTGCCGTCCGGTAGGACCCGCTTTGCCAGCGCAGTGCCAGCCCCACCAGGAAGAGGAGGATGGCCAGGAAGTCAGACACATTCCAGTACTCTCCAAACCACACCTTCAGCTTCTGACTGGGCTTCCTCGGCTCTGACATGAACACCTGACAGGTAGCCACACATTTGTCACATTTACTGATTTATTTGACTCTTTTTTTTATTTATTATATAAAGCCAGTACACACATTTAGGCTAACAATACAACATGTATAATTGTAACTTTATCCAGCCATGGATTTGAAATCATACTTATGTTGTCTCCCACAACAATTCCTTGAATTACAATGGTGATGTAATACAATGCATTGTGTATGCATGTATTCTATGATCAGAGTTACAAGACAGCTCACACCGAAAACAAAGGCTGATTAATGGAGTGCCTAGTCAGTGTTAGCCACATTTCCTAATTAATTCACATTCCATGTAGTCCATTCATGGAGGTAACACTTCATGTTGTAGCTAATTGTATGTAAAAGGTAAAAATCACTTGGCTGCATTTTTTTGCCACCTTTGTTTATGTCATGCAACTACATATTGAGTTGTACTGGTGAAGTAAGAAAGTGAAGTAGTAGGATACTGTAGCTACCAGTGTGGTAGTCTGAAAATGGGGAACAGCTGTGGTAAGACGTTTTAAACAGACACAGTCTAGTAGTACAAGTACACTGAGTTGGTAACAGTGCAGAGTAGAGGTCTGCCATCCCGCTCCAGTCCGCCAGCAAGAACCCGTCCCCACAGTCCCACAATGTTATTTGAGTCATATGACGCAGCTCATGTGCCAGCCCACCAGATTATTTTCCCAACACTTTTGACATTGAGGTTAAAGAAAGTGCTTTATCAATGTATTTTATTTTGCTAAACGTTACTTTAGACAAAATCAAGATGTCGATATTCTTGCAATACTTTTTGTATTAAAAAAATCTAATTAAATTTTAGCAAATTCTGAATTTGTGATTAATCACAGCAAATCCTGCCGTTAACTCTTTTTTAAAAGAAAAATCGTTTGACAGCCCTAATAAAAAAAAGTATTCATGTATTGGTGTGTTTTTTTTCCTTTTCTTCAACCATTGGGTCAATAGAAACTCATTACAAATTGTGGAGAAACATTTCTAGTATGTTCTCATGTATCTTGTGAAATAGCTTGAATTTGTTTTAAGGTTAGAAATTACAATATCCTACTAAGTTAAAGATGAGACTGCAAGCAAAATAAAGGAAATGTGTGAAGTTGTATTCAGACTGTGGGCATGAGGTTGAACAGTGATAAAAGAGAAGGAGAACATGTGAAAGAGAACGATACAGAGTGGAGAAGGAGGATATAATAAAGAGATTGAAAGAGAGATGTGAAAGTCCCTATCAGGTGTAACAGATAACCTGTGTCAGATCTTTGAGTCTAACATGCCAGAGATACGACAGCTTTTCTCAGAGCAGTACACACTCACCTCTCTTATTTTCTCCACCGCGGTGGATACAATATAGGCAATGACCAGCCACTCCTGAATGCTGGGCCGATCCTCCATCTTCACCAGGACAGTGTAGGAGAACAGCATGAGAAAGACCAAGTAGGACATCTAGACCACACAGTGAAAAAGCATTAGTACATGGATCAGAGTGTGAACACCACCAAGACACAGGGATCTAGTCTAACCAATGTCATTTGTATCAGACAGAAATATTTTCAACAAAATATGAATTGTAGGAGACAAGAGGTGTGGAAGAGTATTATGATAACTTTTTTTTCTCCCCTCAACATATTGCAAACTGTATTGGAGAAATGACGGTGCTGCTAAGCTCACCGCATGGAACATAAACTTGACGACAGGAGCGTTGTAGAACTCGTACAGCCTCCTGGTCCAGAAGAGACACTGAGCGGTAACGGGTGTGACTGTGTCAGCTACGGGGTCTGAGATCCTCTCCCAGCACGCTGACCCCTTCTCCACATCCTGGCCATCCTTCAGAGCATCAAGAGATCAGGGCCACGTTCATTAGGGGCACACAACAGAAAATGTTTTGCAACAGAAATCAATAATGAGCAAAGTCACTCCCTGTTTCAGTCCATTTCTTCCATTTGATGCCTAATAAAAACAACCCTGTTATCAACATGAGCGTCGATCTCACATTATAGTACCAACCTACATGACAGGAATTTGAAGGAATTTGAAGGACTGAAATTCAGAGAGACTGGTGACATGGTGTACGTTTTGGCACCTTACTTACTGTATGCACCTCATCCTGGGCTGCCTCTGGTCTCCCCATGTCCCAAACAAACTGCAAAGCCTCCTGGGACTGGGGCACATGGGACATATCCGCCTGGCTCTTAAACTCTAGTAGCAGGATGGCAGGGGGAATGAGGATGCTCAGGATGATCTGACACACACACACACACACAAGATTGAGACACAAACAAAAATCTAATCTGAGGGGTAACTGCTGAAACAGCACAACAGACAGATCATATTAACAGACTAATAGACTAGGAATACACTTGAACTAATGCTTATTTATGCTGTCATTCAATCTTAGCATGGAAAGAACATTGTGGTCTACTGGCTTTGCATTACTTTCCATAATCTTAAAAGGAGACAAGGTGCCTTGAACACTCAAACCGGTGGCCCTTGGGCCAGATATGGCCCATTAACTGATTTAATCCGATCTGCGGTTGTCTTAGTAAGTATGGCCTGCGGCTTTTGAGGGCAAGGCAATACAGTGGCCCTCCAGACCTCGTTGAAGACAAAATTAGTTTGAGACCCTCACCTTGAACCAGGAGTTCTTCCTCATGTTGAGGCGGCCGGTCCACAGGTCGGTGAGCAGCATCTGGGTGCAGGAGTGGGAGATGAAGGGGCGGAGCCGGGAGGACACGGCCATCTGCAGGCAGGTGAAGTGGCTCCAGGCCTCCATCTCTGAGGTCAATAACTTCATGGCCATGCGCTCGTTCTGCCTGAAGGCATTGTCCAGCACGTCTACAGCCAGCTGACCAAAGTCCCTGCGGCCATCCATGCCACAACACACGAACATTGAGAAACACAGACCGGAAAAAACACACACTGTAAACATTGTAATATACACACACAACCACAAAAGCCTACTCTGCTGAAACAACATACACAAAACCCCAGAGACACACTACTACTAAAAAAACATTTCAACATGTGTACAAGGAAACACTGACAGTGAGTAGGTTTTGAGTTGCTCTGCTGTTGTGTCATCCATGTTGCTTTGCTGAGCCTCGTGGGCCATGGCGCGGTACAGCTTACAGGCCACCGTAGCCCGGACCATGGCCTCCTCCCCGTGCTGCCAAAGGAACAGTGCCATCTGCTGGCGCCTCTGCAGCACGGCCCACACAAACAAGTCGTTGAAGTTGAACACAACCAAAGAAGAGTCACCCAGCTTGGAGCTCTGCTTCTGGGATTCCTTCAGGTCTCTGGGCACCATGGATCTCTCCTGTAGAGAAAAGAGTGAGAGGAGGCCAGACAATGAGAACACTAATGCACAGGGGGTATTTGTAGCCACAGAATATACTTGAAATCAATAGCCTGTGTGTGTGTGTGTGTGTGTTTCAGCGTGTCTTGGAGTGGAGACAAGTGTCTTTAAAATACTTTGTATTTGTAGGAGACAAGTTAGCCTAGTCCCAGATCTGTTTGTGCTGGTCACAGATCTTTCACAGACCTTGCGTTTGTAGGGCTGAGCAGTGTGGAAGACGGGCGGGCATGACGGACTGCTGTTAGGGCTTTGGGGAGGGTGGAGGGTGCAGGCTTCCCTGTTTGGTCCGGGGTCCTGAACGGTCCTGTCCAGTCCAGTGTCCTGGAAATGATGGCCACTCAAATCATTGCAAAGTACACAAGGTTACATTTCAAAATGAAAACATAACAAATGAAAAAAATAAATACTGCTATATTTTTGGTGTCCATTTTTACAACTGCTTGAGGGCCAAGGGTGATATCTTGCCCTGCGTGTACTGTATACAGACATTTAACACAGGCTTTTAGACCCACTACATACTGTAGTCACATTGCATGCAGCATCCAATGGCTGTGTGCCATGTCATCGACTGAGTAGTGGGACTCAACATTACTATGGTCGTGTTCCTCTGCCAAGACGTTGCTGACGCATGACCAGATCTTACAACACCTGGATAGGTATTTTATATAGGCCTATCAGCTAACCACATCACACACTGAGTGTACATACATTAAGAACACATGCTTTTTCCATGACATAGACTGACCAGGTGAATCCAGGTGAAAGCTGTGATTCCTTATTGATGTCACTTGTTAAATCCACTTCAATCAGTGTAGATGAAAAGGGACAGGTTAAAGAAGGATTTGCAAGTCTTGAGACAATTGAGACATGGATTTTGTATCTGTGCCATTGAGGGTGAATGGGCAAGACAAACGTGCCTTTGAACGGTGTATAGTAATACGTGCAAGGTGCACCGGTTGTGCTAGGTTTTTCACGCTCAACAGTTTCCTGTGTGTATCAAGAATGGTCCACCACCCAAAAAACATCCAGCCAACTTCACACAACTGTGGGAAGCATTGGCGTCAACAAAGGCCAGCATCCCTGGGGAATGCTTTGACATGCCCCGACGAATTGAGGCTGTTCTGAGGGCAAAAGGGAGGGGTGCAACTCAATATTAGGAAGGTTCCTAATGTTTGATATACTCAGTGTATTTTACAGAAATATGGTGCCCGAACGGCACAGTCGATGACTTGGCACGCAACCATTGGCTGATGCATGCAACGTCTGAGCAGGGGAACACAGTCTATATTGTATGATGTGGTCAGTTGATAGGCCTAGGTTAAACACCTATCCGGCAGGCAACTGCAAAATAGTCGTCCTGAAACGCGACCATGGTCTCTCACCATGCATTGGGCTTGTAGGTGGTTGTAGTAGGCCCGGAAGTGTTTCCGTGTGTATGTGCTCCGATAGGCTCCACCAATCAGATACTCAATCACCTGCCCAACGTCTATGAGGGAGACTCTGTATCCTTTGGGTATATGGCTCTACACACAAATGCACACACACACACACACACACACACATACACAGACACACAAAAACGCACGCACCTGAGTATTTGAAGCATAAATATTTCCACACACAAATACTGTAGAAACACACATAGGAAAACCTTACATTTTCACCAATATTGCATGTTCAACAGTATTCACCTGTTTCACATCTTCCACAAGATGATGGAGGAAATTGTCTGTTGGTCCCTGTTGCTATAAAAAATAATGACATGTCATGTCTTCATTATCCACAATGAAGTCAGAAACAACCAAATGCCAAATACCAAATGCCAACCAGAATAATACTTAAATGGCTAGTTATCTGGATCATAATACATTTGTTCCTATAGAATGAAGTGGTAGACCAGATTATCATAATTTCAACTTCCAGAAAAAAAAAACTTCCACAATTTGATATTATCATATATGTTGTTTCTTGTCTCCTGATAGAGCTACATTTTTTTTTTTTAAGTTATGAATTATTGAATATTGTTTAGAACTGGAAAGACCATCCACAGCAAAGACAAAGAGTTATGTGATCTACAAAACATCTTCAAATAGTGGGAAAACCAAACAAACAAAGAGATACTTACACTGTATTATTGTGATTGCAATTAAAACCACTGCTACGGCAATTGTGGTATATGAGAAAGCTAATAGCTACTGTACTGTCAATATGAAAACAGAGAATTGCTTCTTTATGTACAGCCTACAATATATTGTAATTCATAAATACGGAGCTGAAAAGATGACAAGAGAGAGAAAGTCATTACCGTGTTATAGAGCTCTTCCAGACGTGACACGGTCAGGAAGTGGTTCATGGTCATACCGTTGTCGATCAACAGTTTGACAAAACCAACCCGGTCCATGACGAGAGCATCCAGCATGGCCTGCTCCAACGAGCCAACCTGACAGACAACAACCACCACCATTGAGTACGACTGTCATACCATCAAACACAACAGTTACATTTTACTTCCTGAATAAATAAATAAATTATACAAAATTCAACATAAAATCAATGACACTGGGCAGCCTTGCCCTGGCTACCTCCTGTGTTACCTGCCAGTACTGGCTGTACACTTGGATGTGTTTGTTAGCCACGTCTGCTCTGTCCCAAGCCAGAGCCGTACTGAGCTGCTCCGCGGGAGTTGCCTTGGTACCTGTCAATCATCACAAAATCTGTCAATGACTGTGGGCCGACCCTAACGCAACATCCGCCCTACCTAACTCACAATTTTGTAGATCATGTATAGATTTGTTGGATATTTTGTGTGAAAACTCAGATTTCAAGTTAGGATTCAGCCCAGTGAACACATAGAACAGGCACGACGAGGGCTGTTATGGCGACCATATTACCGCCACAACGGCAGTCACGAGCCATGACCGCAGGCAAATTCCATGTGACCATTTAATCACAGGCTTATCCAAGCTCTGATGCTGCAGATGGCCATTAATAGCCTAACAAACTTGCTAACTGCCTGGTACTCAGCACTCTATTGTCCCTCTAATCACTCTGACATCAACGCAAATGTTATCAAAATCTATTCAAACACTTCATGAGAGCCCATGAGCTCATGTTGCATAACATTTCTATAGGCTATGCAATTCTGTGAGGAAACTAAGAGGAGGATCTCATCAGCTTTCTATAGACTAGGCATACTATATTTATTTCTCAACTTTCCTAATATTAAGCACATTAATTATCTTTACAACAGGAGTATAGCCTACCTAGCTGGCATGATAATAAACCACAGGAAAAGCATCCTCCATTCACTATTTAAGTGCATAGATGTAATATTTATCCCCTGCCCGTTTCGAAACCGGTGCATGATAATGGTCCATTCGAAATCAAAACAAATTTCACACATTATATTATTTAGTATATGTAAAGACAAGATTAAATCAACAATAGTCTGATGAGTGACAATATTAGCCTATCACTTGTGAATGATATACACCACATGAAGTATGTGGACACCTACTCATCAAACATCTCATTCCAAAATCATGGGAATTAATATGGATTTGGTCCCCCTTTGCTGCTATAACAGCCTCCACTCTTCTGGGAAGGCTTTCCACTAGATGTTGGAACATTGTTGCCGGGACTTGCTTCCATTCAGCCACAAGAGCATTAGTGAGGTCGGGCACTGATGTTGGGCGATTAGGCCTGGCTCACAGTCGGCATTCCAAGGGCTCTGTGCAGGCCAGTGAAGCTCTTACACACCAATCTTGACAAACCATTTCTGTATGGACCTTGCATTGTGCACAGGGGCATTGTCATGCTGAAACTATCAACATTACAGGTAAGACCAAGATAGATCAGGGGCAGGCAAAACACAGGTCAGGGGCAAGCAGAGGTCAGTAATCCAGAATAGTGGGGCAAAGGTACAGGACGGCAGGCAGGCTCAGGGTCGGGGCAAGCAGAGTTCGGTAATCCAGGGTAGTGGGTCAAAGGTACAAGACGGCAGGTAGGCTCAAGGTCAGGGCAAGCAGAGTTCGGTAATCCAGTGTAGTGGGGCAAAGGTACAGGACGGCAGAAAGGCTCAGGGTCAGGGCAGGCAGAGTTCGGTAATCCAGGGTAGTGGGGCAAAGGTACAGGACGGCAGGAAGGCTCAGGGTCAGGGCAGGCAGAGTTCGGTAATCCAGGGTAGTGGGGCAAAGGTACAAGACGGCAGGCAGGCTCAGGGCAAGCAGAGTTCGGAAATCCAGGGTAGTGGGGAAAAGGTACAAGACGGCAGGCAGGCTCAGGATCAGGGCAAGCAGAGTTCGGTAATCCAGGGTAGTGGGGCAAAGGTACAAGACGGCAGCCAGGCTCAGGGTCAGGGCAAGCAGAGTTTGGTTATCCAGGGTAGTGGGGCAAAGGTACAAGACGGCAGGCAGGCTCAGGGTCAGGGCAGGCAGGATGAACGAAACCGGGAAAAACTAGAAAAAAGGAACTATAGAGAAACAGGGGCAGAGGGAAAAACGCTGGTAGGCTTGACGAAATGAAACGAACTGCCAAAAGCCAAAGGGCTGTGAGACATAGGTTTGATTTTAGACACGTGAAAGGTGGGATGAATACGAAGGGTATGGAGCAACAGAAGGAGGACAGCAGAGGGGCTAATGATTCTAGAGATGGGGAAAGGGCGGATAAACCGGGGGGACAGCTTGAGGGACTCCACCTGGAGGGGCAGATCCCGGGTGGACAGGCATACCTTTTGCCCTACCCGATACCGGGAAGCCGGAGTCCGGTGGCAGTCCGCCTGTCGCCGATACCTGGAGGTGGTCTTGAGAAGGGTCGACCGGGCTTTCCTCCAGGTACGACGACAGCGGCAGACAGCATCAGGCACAAACATCCGATTATTAGGGGCCCCCCCAGGGTTCGGCTGGGACCGCTGCGCCTCCCGGACCTGTTTCCCAATACTCCAGCTGAGTGCCGTCGCCAGGCACGAGGTGGGAAGGATGGTCTCGGGCTCCGGGGTGGTAACCGTGGGGCTATAACGAAGAGACAGGGCATCCGGCTTGACGTTCTTGGACCTCGGCCGGTAGGAGAGGGAAAAGTTGAACCGGGTAAACAGCAGGGCCCATCTCGCTTGCCTGGAGTTGAGGCGCTTGGTGGTGTGGAGATACTCCAGGTTTTTGTGGTCGGTCACACAATGAACAGATGTTCTGCCCCTTCAAGCCAGTGTCTCCATTCCTCCAATGCCATCTTCACGGCGAGGAGCTCCCGATTCCCCACATCGGGTTCCTCTCCGTGGCGTTGAGGCGGTGGGAGAAGAAGGTGCAGGGATGAAGCTTCAGGGCCGGGGCAGAACTTTGGGACATCCAAAGAATCGGCCTCCATCACAAACTGACGGGAACGGTCAGGATGAACCAGGATAGGAGCAGTGGTGAAGCGGTGTTTGAGGTCCCGGAACGCCCGGTCAGCGGCCGAGGACCACGTGAACGGAACCTTGGTGGAGGTGAGTGCAGACAGGGGGAGGCTAGGGTGCTGTAACCTCGGATAAAGCGGCGATTAAAGTTGCCATTGCAGCTGCACCCTGGATGTAGGCTGGGGCCAATCCACCATCGCTCTCACCTTCCCGGGATCCATCTGGACACTCCCCGCAGAGATGATGTAGCCCAGAAAGGAAATGGTTGAGCGATGGAACTCTCACTTCTACCCCTTCACGAAAAGCTGATTCTCCAGAAGGTGCTGGAGAACCTGTCAGATGTGGAGCACGTGTTCTTGGGGGGAGCGGGAGAAGATGAGGATGTCATCTACGTAGACGGAAACAGCGCCTGGAATACAGCAGGGGAGTTGGTGAGGCTAAAAGGAATGACCAGATACTCGTAGTGGCCACTGGCCGTGTTGAAGGCGGTCTTCCACTCGTCTCCCTCTCGAATCCGCACCAGGAGATAGGCGTTCCAAAGATCTAGCTTGGAGAAAACAGTGGCCTCCTGGAGCAGCTCAAAGGCTGAGGAAATGAGCGGTAGCGGGTAACGGTTCTTCACCGTAATGTCATTGAGTCCCCGGTAGTCAATGCATGGGCGCAGGGTCTTGTCCTTCTTCTCCACGAAGAAAAACCCTTTGCCGGCGGGAGAGGAAGAGGGATGGATAAATCCTGCAGCTAGGGAGTCCCCAATGTAGGTCTCCATCGCCTTGGTCTCCGGTCCTGACAGAGAGTACACACGTCACTGGGGCGGCGTGGTGCTAGGGAGAGGTCAATCCCGCAGTCATAGGGGAGGTGCAGCGGAAGTGAAGTGGCTCGGGTCTTGCTGAACACCTCCCGGAGGTCCTGGTACTCCACGGGAATGGCGGAGAGGTCCGGAGCAACTTTCCAACCCCAGCTCCTCCACAATAAGGAGATGACGCTGGGAAATTTGAAGCATTATCAAGTGCTTGTCAAACTGTGAATGAGAGACTGATGATGTGTGTGCAACATGCGCAGAAAAACAAAGCAGAGCTCATGCCTTTCATGCAACTTTTTTTCAAATCATTATTAGAGTAGCGTCATATAGTCTTAGAATGTATTAAATATCAAAACATAAATATATACAATTATACCACGGAATCTAAGCATATCTTGTCTTCTAAATGAACTAGTGTAGCCCACAGCCATATGGCATAGCCAGATCAGGGCCTAACATAAGGACAACTCAGAGTATACTATTCTGTTCTTCAGAAATAGACTACATTATCTCCATATCATGTTTCTTTAGACCTGTCTAAAAGAAATAATGGATTTATTGTAATGGTGTAGGCTACATTACACAGATTTATTAGATTATTTGTAATAAATTATTATTATTAGAAGTGTAATTGCTCCAAAGGTCTGCATCAGTGGCTTGTAGGCTATGTGTGGAAGCCAGGAGATGTTAAATGTGTTTATGTTAATTAACGGTCAATTACCGGACAGGTAGTTATTTGCTTGACAATCACCAGCTGACAAAATGTCATGAGCGCCACAGCCCTAGGCACAACATGACCGGGTCAAGTCTCATCTGAGTATCTACTGAATGACATCACTTATTCCAGTGAAAGACACAAGCATAAAAAGGGCAGGTACCTTTCAGTGTGGCCATCAAAATGGCGCAGTCTGCCTCCTGTTGATCTTCGGAATCCGAATCGAAGATTGTGATCTGTGTTTTATAAAGATGGAAATAGTTCTATGCAGAGAACGACAGTCATTGGATTTCCACCCTTTATAGTAAATATTATACTAAGCCTGTTGAAAGGTAGAAAATAATCATGAACTGAACATGGATGGGATGGTTTCCTAGACCCAGGTTAAGCCTAAATCAAGGAGAATCTCAATTGAAAGTGCATTTTAGGCAACCGGTCCACAGTCACATTACTCACAGACTCTCTGTAGTCCATACACTCCATCAGAAGGTTGTAGAGCTGGGTGACGTCTGCTCTCTTCAGTCCAAACATGCCCCCTATCCTCAGAAGGAAGTCCTTCTGGATGTCTGTGTCCAGCTGCCTGTACACAGTATCAACACATTAAGTATAGACTGATGCACCAGTGAGGTAAGACACAGGCCAACCACATGGGTCCATTTGGCCTGACCACATGCTAAGATATGAGATCTGGTTGGCTAGCTTCCTCTCCCTCGTCATGTTTTGGCCAATAAAACGGCCTGTAGACCTAGATACTGTCTACTGTATACTACATACACACTGACTACAGAGCTTTGGATACAGAGGAATAGAGCCCTGAGATTTCCCTGAGCACCGTGACCTGACAAGAAAAATCTCTGGGCCTTCCACTGGGTTAGGGACAGCTTGAAATGTACTGTTGGGGAGGGGTGATCCATCTAACTATCTGAACGCATATGGATGTCCGTAAAATTTCTCAGATATCTGGAAAAATGTCCGGTGACAAATTTTCCTAAAGGAAACTCTGAAATGGCATACTGTTTTTATGAATATTTTAAAATATTCACATGAAAATCTGTCGACAATTGGATGTAAACCTAGCTATAGACACCCTAAAGACTCTGGCAAGTGGACTAGTCCAGTGTCGCTTTGATTATGCCTGCACTTCATGGTTCACCAGCAGCCACAAACATCTAGAGAATAAGATACAAGCCAAAACAAGCTTGTAATAATTGAACTTAAACTCCCCCCTTAAACTCATCTAGAGGTCGAGCATTTGTTTGACTCTATCTCTAATGTGTCTGTATATCTATGTAATTGTAAATGTATTCATGTAAAAAATAAGGACCACAATGGAAATAAGTTGCCGACATTACATTATCCCGGTCACTTAAAAAAATCTTTGAAAGTATTCAGACCCCTTGACTTTTTCCACGTTTTGTTACGTTACAGCCTTATTCTAAAATTGATTAAATGCCATGAGTTTGCAAAGCTGTCATCAAGGCAAAGGGTGGCTACTTTGAAGAATCTCAAATATAAAATATATTTTGATTTGTTTAACACTTTTTTGGTTACTACATGATTCCGTATGTGTTATGTCATAGTTTCACTTATATTCTACAATGTAAAAAATAGTGCAAATAAAGAAAAACATTATAATATTCCAAACGTTTGGCCCCCAGTGTAAGTATTCAGACCCTTTACTCAGTACTTTGTTGAAGCACCTTTGGCAGCGATTACAGCCTCGACTCTTCTTGGGTATGACGCTACAAGCTTGGCACAACTGTATTTGGGGAGTTTCTCCCATTCTTCTCTGCAGATCCTCTCAAGCTCTGTCAGGTTGGATGGGGAGTGTCGCTGCACAGACATTTTCAGGGCTCTCCAGAGATCTTTGATCGGGTTCAAGTCCGGGATCTGACTGGGCCACTTAAGGACATTCAAAGATGTGTCCTGAAGCCACTCCTGTGTTGCCTTGGCTGTGTCCTTAGGGCAGTGGTGGTTGTAGCCCCCAAATCAATAATGTGCTAGTTAGGTTGTAATCGTTTTGCTGCAGGCTACACACATTATCATGATGAAACTGTGTGAAATTCTATCCAATGTTCTGTAAGAAAGTTGGACAGAAAACTGAATATTGTCGCCATATGTGTAATAGCATAGCAAGCAACATAGCAACATAGGCTAACAAACATAAGTGTTATACTAGCCTATTTCATTACATGCATAATATTATACTCATAAAGAGATGACATAGCTGCATACCTTTATCTTTTGCGCGTTTCTCCTCTTCTTCTTTCCTATTTTCCTTTTCTTGTGTTGATTTGGCACTCGAGCATCAATACATTACCCATCCCCCAACACTGTCAACCAAGAGTCAAGACTAAACCAATTCACCTTGGTGGTTTGCAGACTGGTTTTATATTTTTCTTAACGATTTCGCACAAACCAGAAAAAAATTCAACAAAATTTCTGTGAAACTATATATTCACAGTATTATGAATGAATTGTGGTTTATTTGGTAGCATTTTGTAGTGTGACTGATTTTACTAATTGCATTAGTACAGAGTTAGAGGTGTGCTATTTGATAGATTCCCCCGCTCCCCCTCCCCCTACCTCAGGCTTGTGGGGGAGACCTGAGGTCAACCTACCCCCACCCCCCTCCCCATCTCGGACTTCTGAGTGGGAGACCTTCCCAGGCAGTAGCCTGCTTAGCTCACAAACTAGAATCGGAGCGCCAACTCCAGCAAGGTTAATTGACCCACAGTCCCACACGGTGACATGATATCATGGACGTGACGTGCAAATGAGCGATAGAAAACCGATCATACAAATGTCACCATTACGATTTTTTTGGTGCCGGCACCCCGTGCTGCCCCCGGCAAGATGCCACCCTGGGCAGCTGCTCATGTCGCCCATACCTAAATCCGCTGCTGGCTTAGGGTCATTGTCTTGTTGGAAGGTGAACCTTCGCCCAGTCTGAGGTCCTGAGTGCTCTGGAGCAGGTTTTCATCAAGGATCTCTGTACTTTGCTCCATTCATCTTTGCCTCGATCCTGACTAGTCTCCCAGTCCATGCCGTTGAAAAACATCCCCACAGCATGGTGCTGCCACCACGTATCACTGTAGGGATGGTATTGGCCAGGTGATGAGCGGTGCCTGGTTTCCTCCGAACATGAAGCTTGGCATTCAGGCCAATGTGTTCAATCTTGGTTTCATCGGACCAGAGAATCTTGTTTCTCATGGTCTGAGAGTCCTTTAGGTGCCTTTTGGCAAACTCCAAGCAGGCTGTCAAGTGCCTTTTACTGAGGGGTGGCTTCCGTCTGGCCACTCTACCATAAAGGCCTGATTGGTGGAATGCTGCAGAGACGGTTGTCCTTCTGGAAGGTTCTCCCATCTCCACAGAGGAACTCTGGAGTTCTGTGAGCGTGACCATCAGGTTATTGGTCAACTCACTGAGCAAGGCATTTCTCTCCTGATTGCTCAGTTTGGCTGGGCTGGCAAGCTCTAGGAAGAGTCTTGGTGGTTCCAAGCTTCTTCCATTTACGAATGACTGAGGCTACTGTTTTCTTGGGGACTTTAAATGCTACAGAAATGTTTTGGTACCCTTCCCCAGATCTCTGCCTCGACACAATCCTGTCTCGGCGCTCTAGGAACAATTCCTTCAACCTCATGGCTTGGTTTTTGCTCTGACATGCAATGTCAACTGTGGGACCTTATATAGACAAGTGTGTGCCCTTCCAAATCAATTCCAATCAATTGAATGTACTACAGGTAGACTCCAATCAAGTTGTAGAAACATCTCAAGGATGATCAATGGAAACAGGATCCACCTGAGCCTGAGCTCAATTTCGAGTCTCATAGCAAAGGGTCTGAATACTTATGTAAATAACGTATAAAAAAATGTTTTAAACAGTTTTGTCATTATGGGGTATTGTGTGTAGATTGATGAGGAAAAAAAAATATTTAATCCACTTTAGAATAAGGCTGTAACGTAACATAATGTGAAAAAAAAGTATTTTTTTAACTGACAAATAAAATCTGTCAATCAATCCCAACTGTGCAGCTGCCAATTGATTAAAAGAAAGAGACATGTGTGAAAATATGGTCATGTGAAAATATTTTTTACTTTGTTGGAGTTGGACCAGCCCCTCCACCCCAGTAAATTTCAATCTGTTCCTTAGGGTTCAGCATTTTTCTTGGACAGGTCACGCGGTATTCAGGGAAACCTCAGGGCTCTTTTCAATCATGTGTCTTTGTAGCTCTGTAGTGCCTCTACATGGACAAATACCAAAGTCTTCAACGTGTAAGCAGTGTTTCCCCTGTATTAATTTAGCAGCGGCACACTGCTAAATTGTTGCCGCCACACCCAATAAATATGGAACAGGAAAAGATATCTTGATGTTAACAAAATCCTTCTGGTAGATGGAAAGGCTTTCCCAAAAATCTTCTCAATTAAATGTGAACTACGGAATGAAGCACATGCCTACCTGGCAGATTGATATCATGATTATTTGCATCAATCCAGTGGCCATTTGCTTCGCAAACTCAATCAGCGCCACAGAAACGCTGCTAACCAAACAACAGTGCTAGGTACATTCGCACTTGAATTAACGGACAACTGCACAAAAAAAATCTAATTTCTCAGAAGTGGTCTCCTGATTTGGTTTTATCATGGTTGTGTACTTAGAACATCCAATTCTGATGTTTTTCTGGGGGGTTTTTTGTGTGATTTTGAGAGCGAAAATCTGAAAAAGCATAGATGACTACAGTGGCACTCCACACCTATCCATAGCGGTCTGTTTGTGTAAGAATGCCAGCAAGTCAGCCGCCCGGCCTGATCCCTCGAAGACGAACACAGGCACGGGGGGCATACTGCTCACATAGTCCAGCACCATGGACACAATGCCAGGGCCGCCCTCCACCACCACACACACCACTGGCACACCCTGGTTAAGCCCTGCCAGAGAGAGATACATCACACATATACATAGACTGTTACACACATGTGTATTACAATACTCTCACACACACACACGCACATTGCATGCAATCTCTCTTTTTCTTACACACATAAACACAGATTGACACATTCACACACACACACACACACACACACATAAACACAGATCGACACATTCACACACGCACTCACTAGGATGGATCTTCTGCAGTTGAATGTGTCTCTCCAGCTTCCTCCTGAGTCCCAGCTGGCAGCCATGTTTTCCCAGAGTTCCATCGTCCACTAACAGGAAGTGGGAGTGCATGCTGTTCAAACACACCGTCTTACTCAAGGGGTTTCTCAGGGGCTGGTAAGGCCTGAGCACCTGGGTTAGGTATCAGAAAACAGGTCAGAGAGAAAAAACAAGAGGATATGGGATAGTCCAAGTGGAAAAGTGAGAGCACATGGCAGCTCAAGGGAGATAAAAGGTGACATTTTCGTGGCGAAAATGAGTACAGATCTGTGCAAAAAAACCTTCTTATGATGTGGCAGCATGATGTAGCCCTTTCCTGCAGTCAAATTACCTAGTGGTCTCATGGGTGGAATGTTATTAATATTTTGAATAATCTCATAAATAATAATAATGAAAACAGTGAAGATCCAGTGTTTCTATGTCAAATGGTTTTGTTATATTTCAGTCTTCTGTGATGTATATAAAGTGTAATATTAGGATGCAAACTCAAAATTGAATAAATTTCAACTCTATATCTGACATGGTAGAGGTGTCTTCTTTTTTTTAAAGCCCATAACCATGTGTGTGAGGTGTATACTTTTTTTTCAAAGTAGATTTGTTTAAGACTACCAAGAAACACTCTGTGTGACCCTGATTTTGCCTACTGCAGTAAAAGTTTAATTCGAAACTTTCCTTAAAAGCACTGATATCTTTACAGAGAACAACACTCACATCTCTCCCTATAAGGTCACTGTGGTTGTCAATTACACCCCAGGGCGTAACCCCTACAGTGTTCCTCTTCCTGCGGCCATGGGTGCCGTATGCTTTCACAGCCTCCCCTACATACTGGGACACACCTAGGAAGGGTTGGATACTCAGTCCACTTAAATACATACAACATAATACACCCCCTCCCACACACACAGTATTACAAATGTAAAGATCAAAATCACCAAAATCACACACACAGATGCTCACATCCACACATGCTTACTGTCTTAATTAAAGCAACATTCATCTGTGTATTATGTCACACACCTGTGTTGATGCCGTCTGTGAGTATCCAGGCTCCAGTGCTCTGGGCTGCGGTGATCAGGCCTTTGCCGAAGGCCTGTCTAACCTTGAGGGGGAGAGGGAAGTTCTCTGCCCCCCCATGGACCGTCAGCAGTAGTTTAGGCCGTTCCATCTGCCACTCACTCAGCATCAGCTGCAGCAGAACCTCAGCCTTGGCATCAACCGCAACACGAACGTACTGCACAGTCATCACATAAAGCAAGGTCAACCACATGAATATGAGTTCCTAACAAGCCTCTAAGTGTTAAATACAAGTGGGAAACTCGGGTAGCATCGTTGCACCCCCAATTTCCCGGTTGGATATTTCAAACTCTCCTAGTTCCGACTAGCACATGAATGTAGCAATAGCTACCGACCTTGGCATGGCAGTTACGTTCAGCGCTGTCCTGGAAGTCAATGGTTCCGTAGGCATCGGTGGCACTAGCTTGTGTGTGACACTCCACTGACCACCTCTCTTCCTGCCCTGCCTGGGACCCAGGCCAACGGGGCATGAAGGGGCCAGTCTCCAGCCAGGTGTGCTCCCCTATCAGACGTCCACAGCAGCATCTGGGTGGTAGGGAGAGAAAAAAAACTAACTTTTCTAGTTGTAAAACACCGGCACAAAAAGGCATTACTGTCCCTATGAATGACATAATGTCATGAGTAAATCTCACTCTCAAAACACACACACACACACACACACACACACACACACACACACACACACACACACACACACACACACACACACACACAGTAAAGCCATACCTTATTAGGTTTTGTCATACTTGACACACTGGAAAACATATAAGCTGTGTTCAAATACTCATACTAACCGTACTATTTGTGAGACGTAAATTGAGTATGTAGTATGCTTATTGGTCATAGTATGGATAGAGTTAGTATGCCAAAAGTTCCCGGATTCGCCAAAATACAAAGTATACATGCATAGGACACTATTTCCATACTTTTAGGGCCCATAATGCAAATCTTCAGAAAAAGTGCGTGGCTTCACAAAGTTTTAAGAAGAAAATGGCGGAAAATATGCAGCCGAAGTCTGACGAGAGCGGATACAAATTCATTGCTTTAACTAATTATGACAAATGTTTAAAAAATGTTGAGCAATGTAATAAAGTGTTTACTTTTCAAATAAGTTACGCTACACGTTATGTTGGCTATATGCTATCCTCATGAACCACATAGCATATAATTACTAACGGTATGTTAGCTAGCTAATGTTACCTTGTTAGTTGGCTACTAATGCGTCAAACTTGCCAGTGTATTAACTATCTGCTATCTAACTAACTACCCAAAGTTTACTGACTTGATTAAATAAAAACATTTAAAAATTTGCTCTGGCTATCTACTCCTATTTCAGAGCACTCTCGTCTGAGTGTGCAAGAGCGCAGAATAACTGATGAATTCACAGGCGTAGTGCTAGTACGCTCAACTGAAAGGGTACCGTTCGTTTACAGTATACTAAAATGAACTAATAGTATATAGCATGTAGTATATACTCATTAAGTATGTAGTATACAGTATGTTAGTATGGGTATTCGAACACAGCCTCAGTCCCTCCAGGATAATTGTTTGATTTTGCTGCTGCAATTATACCATTTTGCATGAGAATGTGCAAAGGTTTTGTCAAATTTGTCACGAAAATGTGCTGATGAGAGAAAACATTTGTTGGCATGTGGCTTGATTGAACCATATTAGACTGTAAATATGAGGTGATTGGTTGAAATTACAAGCCCTCTTCTTGTACTGCGGCAATGGGTCCGTTTTATGCAATAATATTGCAATGATTTAACTGTTTTATGCGGTCAAATATTGTTGGTCAAATATGCAAGCCCTCAGGGATCAATAAAGTATCTATCTATCTATCTATCTATCTATCTATCTATCTATCTATCTATCTATCTATCTATCTATCTATCTATCTATCTATCTATCTATCTATCTATCTATCTATCTATCTATCTATCTATAACATGCAGGGAATTGTGTATTTTGCTAAAACATCTGCTATCAGAGAATTGTGAAATCCTGAACATCTGCAACAAACAGGAAATTATACATCAGCAATATAACCACATAGCTATAGTTTTCCTGGAACAGTTAGTATGGTTGCCAATAGTTAGATTTTTCAAAAACCCAACATTTCTGTTTACCATGGTAAAAATAATACTAATTCCAGCACTACTATCATATGACATTTTGACATTGTTCAGCAAATACTAATTTTAGCTCACCTGTGTATGCCTCGACATGCTGGGATGAATTTAATACACTCTCTCTTGCAGAAGGTGTCATCAATCCAAGACCTCTGTGACTGGAACACAACAAACAACATGTTTTAACCCCCTAAGGTCTAAGTGCCCGAGGCTGGCTTTCTTCTAAGATAACATATGGAATTGTTTTAAGATGGTCATACCAAGGATAATTTTAAATATTTGATTTAGAATTTCAGGACCCCTGTAGAATTACAAAGCCGCCTGATCCCGCACACTTACATTAAATGCCTCATGGATATCAGTCTGGCAGAGGTATAACTAAATGTTAACTTTACAAGTAATGTTGTGGGTCTTGCTAAAGCTCTTTAAAAGTACTTTTTGTGGTAGTGGAAGAAAATGAGAAAGACAAAATTATTGTTTATACTGTGATTAAAGTGATACATGAGAAAGAAAATGAAAACTCTTACATTTGTCCAGTATGTTCTCTCATTCATATTAACCTAATGATGCTCATTCAATATTGTTTTAATCTTGTGTAGAATAATGCCATACAGTCAACTGCTGAGGAAGAAATGATTCTGCCAGATCATCCCATACGATTAAAACACCTGGTTTTCTGAGCAATCGTTTGAATAATTAAGACATGTAAACACCTTCAATTTGGCGTTCCAGCGCAACACATGTAATAGCACCAGCCGATCAAGCCTCCCTCTTTAGCGCAAGTGAAGTGGATTTTGTAAGAACAATATATGCGTCTTAGATGTAGTTTTCATATACAAACTTAATATGTCAGGATTATTAGGGAAATACAGTGGGGAGAACAAGTATTTGATACATTGCCGATTTTGCAGGTTTTCCTACTTAAAAAGCATGTAGAGGTCTGTAATTTTTATCATAGGTACACTTCAACTGTGAGAGACGGAATATTAAAAAAAAATCCAGAAAATCACATTGTATGATTTTTTAATAATTCATTTGCATTTTATTGCGTGACATAAGTATTTGATCACCTACCAACCAGTAAGAATTCCGGCTCTCACAGACCTGTTAGTTTTTCTTTAAGAAGCCCTCCTGTTCTCCACTCATTACCTGCATTAACTGCACCTGTTTGAACTCGTTACCTGTATAAAAGACACCTGTCCACACACTCAATCAAACAGACTCCAACCGCTCCACAATGGCCAAGACCAGAGAGCTGTGTAAGGACATCAGAGATAAAATTGTAGACCTGCACAAGGCTGGGATGGGCTACAGGACAATAGGCAAGCAACTTGGTGAGAGGGCAACAACTGTTGGCGCAATTATTAGAAAATGGAAGAAGTTCAAGATGACGGTCAATCTCCCTCGGTCTGGGGCACCATGCAAGATCTCACCTCGTGGGGCATCAATGATCATGAGGAAGGTGAGGGATCAGCGCAGAACTACACTGCAGAACCTGGTCAATGACCTGAAGAGAACTGGGACCACAGTCTCAAAGAAAACCATTAGTAACACACTATGCCGTCATGGATTAAAATCCTACAGCGCACGCGAGGTCCACCTGCTCAAGCCAGGCCCGTCTGAAGTTTGCAAATGACCATCTGGATGATCCAGAGGTCATGTGGTCTGAAGAGACAAAAATAGAGCTTTTTGGTCTAAACTCCACTCGCCATGTTTGGAGGAAGAAGAAGGATGAGTACAACCCCAAGAACACCATCCCAACCGTGAAGCATGGAGGTGGAAACATCATTCTTTGGGGATGCTTTTCTGCAAAGGGGACAGGACGACTGCACCGTATTGAGGGGAGGATGGATGGGGCCATGTATCGCGAGATCTTGGCCAACAACCTCCTTCCCTCAGTAAGAGCATTGAAGATGGGTCGTGGCTGGGTCTTCCAGCATGACAACAACCCGAAACACACAGCCAGGGCAACTAAGGAGTGGCTCCGTAAGAAGCATCTCAAGGTCCTGGAGTGGCCTAGCCAGTCTCCAGACCTGAACCCAATAGAAAATCTTTGGAGGGAGCTGAAAATCCGTATTGCCCAGTGACAGCTCCGAAATCTGAAGGATCTGGAGGTCTGTATGGAGGAGTGGGCCAAAATCCCTGCTGCAGTGTGTGCAAACCTGGTCAAGCACTACAGGAAATGTATGATCTCTGTAATTGCAAACAAATGTTTCTGTACCAAATATTAAGTTCTGCTTTTCTGATGTATCAAATACTTATGTCATGCAATAAAATGCAAATTAATTATTTAAAAATCATACAATGTGATTTTCTGGATTTTTGTTTTAGATTCCGTCACTCACAGTTGAAGAGTACCTATGATAAAAATTACAGACTTCTACATGCTTTGTAAGTGGGAAAACCTGCAAAATCGGCAGTGTATCAAATACTTGTTCTCCCCACTGTATGTATTATTTCATAGCATGTAAACGTTTTAATCAAACTATTATATTAATCTGATATAACCGTAGGACTACTCAATGCTGAATACTCCCTCTAGCTAGCTAACTAGCTAGTGTAGGTTGAGGGACAAGTTTTGCGTAGGAGTGACGCCATCTGATGTGAGACAAAGGGTGCTCGAATGCCACGTTCATGTGCTAGTTGGAACTGTTAAACTCTGAAATGTCCAACTTGCTAACTTTGTGTGAGTGTGAGTGTGGGCTGTGCCAGAGACCATATGGGACGTCAAACATTCAGGCTGCTGCAGAGACACTATGGAGGCTCTAGCCTAGAGCGCCCTGTTAAATTGTGTTTGAGAGCATTTTTAAACTCTCCTAAATGGTTAAATTAGTGAGAAACAGATTTCATTGTTGCAATGGTTTGTGAGTGGGCAACATACATATATTATCATCTTAAATTGACATGTTTAATTATTTTGCCATATTAAATGATTAAAACTGGACAGTTTGCGTTACTACCTTATACATGCTTGCATTTTCACCCCATAAAATTGATTGGAATTACAAAATGTTTTACCTAAGATTGTTGAGTATGAAAGTTTATACTCATCACGATGACATAAGATTGATTGCTTAAAACAGATCAATATCTTTGGTTTTGTACCGTTGATTTTGTCACACGCGCTGGGGTGCGCAGGACTTGAAATGGCACAGAACATTCAGGGAATAAAAGTCGATGGCCACATACCAGGGCCGTCACCAGATTTTCAAAAAAACACCTAACAATATTATGAGGAAATTATAGTCCACCAACTTTCCAGTGGCACTCATTTATCCAAACTGCTATTTTCCGTAATTGTATTTTATTTGTCACATGCGCCAAATACAGTAGACCTGTGCGCCAGGAGTAGACCTGTGAAAATAAGTGTTAAGTAAAAAATAGACTGGACCTAGACTTGGTACTACTTGCCGTAGCAGAGCGAACAGTCAATGACTAGTCTTTGACATTTTTACAGCCTTCCTCTGACACCGCCTGGTATCGTGGTCCTGGATGGCAGGAAGCTTGGCCCCAGTAATGTACTGGGCCGTACACACTACACTCTGTAGAGCCTTGCGGTCGGAGGCCGAGCAGTTGGCAAACAACCAGTCAGGATCCTCTCGATGGTGCAGCTGTAGAACTTTTTGAGGATCTGAGGACCAATGACATATCTTTTCAGTCTCCTGAGGGGGAATAGGCTTTGTTGTGCCCTCTTCACGACTGTCTTGGTGTGTTTGGACCATGATAGTTTGTTGGTGATGTGGACACCAAGGGACTTGAAGCTCTCAACCTGATCCACTACAGCGCCGTCAAAGAAAGTGGAGGTGTGCTTGGTTCTTTTTCCTGTAGCCCACAATTATCTCCTTTGTCTTGATCACGTTGAGGGAGAGGTTGTTGTCCTGGCACCACACGGCCAGTTCTCTGACCTCCTCCATATAGGCTTTCTCATCGTTGTCGGCGATCAGGCCTACCACTGTTGTGTCGTCTGCAAACTTAATGATGGTGTTGGAATTGTGCCTGGCCATGCAGTCACGGGTGAACAAGGAGTACAGGAGGGGACTGAGCACGCACCCCTGAGGGGTCCCAGTGTTGATGATCAGCGTGGAAGATGTGTTGTTACCTACTCTTACCACCTGGGGGCTGCCTGTCAGGAAGTTCAGGATCCAGTTGCAGAGGGAGGTGTTTAGTCCCAGAGTACTTACAGTTGAAGTCGGAAGTTTACATACACGTAGGTTGAAGTCATTAAAACTCATTTTTCAACCACTCCACAGATTTCATGTTAACATACTATAGCTTTGGCAAGTCGGTTAGGACATCTGCTTTGTGCATGACATAAGTAATTCTTAAAACAATTGTTTACAGACAGATTATTTCACTTATAATTCACTATATCACAATTCCAGTGGGTCAGAAGTTTACATACACTAAGTTGACTGTGGCTTTAAACAGCTTGGAAAATTCCAGAAAATGATGTCATGGCTTTAGAAGCTTCTGATAGGCTAATTGACATCATTAGAGTCAATTGGAGGTGTACCTGTGGATGTATTTCAAGGCCAACCTTCAAACTCAGTGCCTCTTTGCTCGACATCATGGGAAAATCAAAAGAAATCAGCCAAGAAATTGTAGAACTCCACAAGTCTGGTTCATCCTTGGGAGAAATCTCCAAACGCCTGAAGGTACCACGTTCATCTGTACAAACAATAGTACGCAAGTATAAACACCATGGGACCACGCAGCCATCATACCACTCAGTAAGGAGACGCGTTCTGTCTCCCAGAGGTGAACGTACTTTGGCGCAAAAAGTGCAAATCAATCCCAGAACAAAGGACCTTGTGAAGATGCTGGAGGAAACAGATACAAAAGTATCTATATCCACAGTAAAACAAGTCCTATATCAAGATAACCTGCAAGGTAGAAGCCACTGCTCCAAAACCGCCCAAAAAAAGCCAGACTACGATTTGCAACTGCACATGCAGACAAAGATCATACTTTTTTGAGAAATGTCCTCTGGTCTGATGAAACAAAAATAGAACTGTTTGGCCATAATGACCACCATTATGTTTGGAGGAAAAAGGGGGAGGCTTGCAAGCCGAAGAACACCATCCCAACCGTGAAACACGGGTGCGGCAGCATTATGTTGTGGAGGTGCTTTGCTGCAGGAGGTACTGGTGCACTTCACAAAATAGACGGCATCATGAGGAAGGAAAATTATGTGGATATATTCAATTAACATCTCAAGACATCAGTCAGGAAGTTAAAGCTTGGTCGCAAATGGGTCTTCCAAATTAAACAATGACCCCAAGCATACTTCCAAAGTTGTGTCAAAATGGCTTAAGGACAACAAAGTCAAGATATTGGAGTGGCCATCACAAAGTCCTGACCTCAATCCTATAGAAAATGTGTGGGCAGAATTGAAAAAGCGTGTGCGAGCAAGGAGGCCTACAAACCTGACTCAGTTACACCAGTTCTGTCAGGAGGAATGGGACAAAATTCACCCAACTTATTGTGGGAAGCTTGTGGAAGGCTACCCGAAACGTTTGACCCAAGTAAAACAATTTAAAGGCAATGCTACCAAATACTAATTGAGTATATTTAAACATCTGACCCACTGGGAATGTGATGAATGAAATAAAAGCTGAAATAAATAATTCTCTATACTATTAATCTGACATTTCACATTCTTAAAATAAAGGGGTGATCCTAACTGACCTAAAACAGACCTAATTTACTAGGATTAAATGTCAGGAATTGTGAAAACTGAGTTTAAATGTATTTGGCTAAGGTGTATGTAAACTTCCAACTTCAACTGTAGCTTAGTGATGAGCTTTGAGGGCACTATGGTGTTGAACGCTGAGCTGTAGTCAATGAATAGCATTCTCAAGTAGGTATTCCTTTTGTCCAGGTGGGAAAGGGCAGTGTGGAGTTCAATAGAGATTGCATCATCTGTAGATTAGTTGGGGCGGTATGCAAATTGGAGTGGGTCTAGGGTTTCTGGGGTAATGGTGTTGATGTGAGCCATGACCAGCCTTTCAAAGCACTTCATGGCTACAGTCATTTAGGCAGGTTACCTTAGTGTTCTTGGGTACAGGGACTATGGTGGTCTGCTTGAAACATGTTGGTATCAAAATCCAATCAAATTTTATTGGTCACATACACGTGGTTAGCAGATGTTATTGCGGGTGTAGCGAAATAATTGTGCTTCTAGCTCCGACAGTGCAGTAATATCTAACAAGTAATATCTAACAATTTCACAACATATACCCAAATACACATAAATCTAAGTAAGGAATGGATTGAGAATATATACATATATGTCAGGGCGGCATTGGACTAAGATACAGTGGCATAGTAAGCTTTATAGTATACAGTATGCAACTTTTACTTTCGGTTTTGTACACCAGCTTCAAACAGCTGAAAATACGATATTTTGGGGTTTAGATGGTACAATGATTCTCTACACTATACAGTCGTGGTCAAAAGTTTTGAGAATGACACAAGTATTGGTCTCCACAAAGTTTGCTGCTTCAGTGTTCTTAGATCTTTATGTCAGTAGTTACTATGGTACACTGAAGTATAATTACAAGTATTCCAAAAGTGTCAAAGGCTTTCATTGACAATGACATTCAGTTTATGCAAAGAGTCAATATTTGCAGTGTTGACCCTTCTTTTTCAAGACCTCTGCAATCCGCCCTAGCATGCTGTCAATTAACTTCTGGGCCACATCCTGACTGATGGCAGGCCATTCTTGCATAATCAATGCTTGGAGTTTGTCAGAAGTTGTGGGTTTTTGTTTGTCCACCCGCCTCTTGAGGATCGACCACAAGTTCTCAATGGGATTAAGGTCTGGGGAGTTTCCTGGCCATGGACCCAAAATGTCGATGTTTTGTTCCCCGAGACACTTAGTTATCACTTTTGCCTTATGGCAAGGTGCTCTATCATGCTGGAAAAGGCATTGGTCGTCACCAAACTGTTCTTGGATGATTGGGAGAAGTTGCTCTCGGAGTATGTGTTGGTACCATTCTTTATTCATGGCTGTGTTCTTAGGCAAAATTGTGAGTGAGCCCACTCCCTTGGCTGAGAAGCAACCCCACACATGAATGGTCTCAGGATGCTTTACTGTTGGCATGACACAGGACTGATGGTAGCGCTCACCTTGTCTTCTCCGGACAAGGTGTTTTCCGGATGGCCCAAACAATCAGAAAGGGGATTCATCAGAGAAAATGACTCTACCCTAGTCCTCAGCAGTCCAATCCCTGTACCTTTTGCAGAATATCAGTCAGTCCATGATGTTTTTCCTGGAGAGAAGTGGGTTCTCTGCTGCCCTTCTTGACACCAGGCCATCCTCCAAAAGTCTTCGCCTCACTGTGCGTGCAGATGCACTCACACCTGCCTGCTGCCATTCCTGAGCAAGCTCTGCACTGGTGGTGCACCGATCCCGCAGCTGAATCAACTTTAGGAGACGGTCCTGGCACTTACTGGACTTTCTTGGGCGCCCTGACGCCTTCTTCACAACCATTGAACCTCTCTCCTTGAAGTTCTTGATGATCCGATAAATGGTTGATTTAGGTGCAATCTTACTAGCAGCAATATCCTTGCCTGTGAAGCCCTTTTTGTGCAAAGCAATGATGACGGCATGTGTTTCCTAGCAGGTAACCATGGTTGACAGAGGAAGAACAATGATTTCAAGCACCACCCTCCTTTTAAAGCTTCCAGTCTGTTATTCTAACTCAATCAGCATGACAGTGATCTCCAGCCTTGTCCTCGTCAACACTCACCTGTGTTAACGAGACAATCACTGACATGATGGCAGCTGGTCCTTTTGTGGCAGGGCTGAAATGCAGTGGAAATGTTTTTGGGGGATTAAGTTCATTTACATGGCAAAGAGGGACATTCTGGAGTACATGCAAATTGCCATCATCAACACTGAGGCAGCAAACTTTGTGGAGACCAATACTTGTGTCATTCTCAAAACCTTTGACCAGGACTGTACTTGCTTGTTTTGTCACATAAACTGAAATTAGGTGAACTATTCGGAAAAGGCAGAGCGATTGATGCATAGTGCATCTTTAAGCAGCAGCGCTACACCCCAAACGTTTGCCCCTCTGTTCTATTGATTTCAGTGTGATATCGATGGAAGTGATTAGGGCATGAATGTTATTTATGTTGAGGGATACCTGGAGGTATCGGACCTCTTTGAAATGAAAAAGGGTGGCCCTCCTCCTGAGGAAAATAATATTTTTACCTGGCATTTGAAAAAAGAAACCTCCTCCAAAATGATAATTAAAACCAAATCGGGAATATTAAATCACTTTTTATTAGGCTATCAATGTTGCAGTGGTGATTTCTATCAAATCAATCCGTGGTTGAGAACCACTGCTGTATTCATATCCCACCCACCCACCAAAAAGAAATGCCTGTGATACAGGTGGCTATATTGGTCCGCTAACACAGGACAAGTAATGGCCCAGTGCACTCAAAAAATCCACAATTAAAATAAATGAATAAATAAATTCAAGGAGGCAGCATCCTCAGCATCCCTACTTCCTGCAGGATGTCAATTCGTTTGGATCTTATTTTTCCCTTTATACTCGTCACTGTTTGTCCTTTGCAACCACTTAATACATCAGTGCAAACACTGGCCAGTGGCGCACTCTCTCGCCGCAACTTTCCCTGACAGTTAATTTGGCAGAGGCCTATTTTACATTAAGCAATTAGCAAGAGCAAGCCTGCTTCTCTCCAAGAAAAGCCTATTAAGCCTAGTATAAATATAGATTTTGTAGCCTATAGCTTTTCCTGGGATTTCATGAGAAGAGGAATAACGGAGGTCTTGCATCCGTAGCCTACACTCTTAGAAAAAAAGGTGCCATCTAGAACCATAGAAGAAGCCTTTGAAGAACCCTTTTTGATTCCAGGTAGAAACCCTTTGGTTCCAGGTGGAACTCTTTTGGGTTACATGTAGGACCCTTTCCAGAGAGGGCTTTACCTGGAACCAAAAAGGGTTCTACCTGGAACCAAAAAGGGTTCTCCTATGGGAACAGACCAAGAGCCTGTTTGGAACCCTTTTTTCTATGAGTGTATAGCCTATTGCGCAAGGGAGCAAGAGGCTAGAGTTGTGTAGCTGAAGAAGCTAAATATTAGCTAGATATTAGGCCACTCATTAGCAACATATTATTGGTTATAAATACCTGTCAATGTGCAAGAAAAATAAGTTAGATGATCAAATGGAAGATCTGTGCATTCCTCAAGGCTGCGCTCTGCAGCAGTCGGGCACGCAAAGCTCCACTATTGAATAGGCCTACGTTTTTAGCCAATAACATCATCCTACCTAGGCTACAACAACACAGTGCAATGAGGAAAGTATTATTGTTATCAAGTGAGTAAACAATTATTGTCTCGGGCTGTAAACGTCAGTGATGTAGGCTCATTTGTATTTTGATATAAAAATATATATATTATATTAGGATCCCCATTAGCTATGGCGACTGCAACAGCTACTCTTCCTGGGGTCAACATGAAACATGACATAATACAGAACAATAATAGACAAGAACAGCTTAAGGACAGAACTACATATATTTAAAACGTCACACATAGCTGGTGAGGTGAGTGTGTGTGTTTGTGTAAGTTGACTATGCAAACAATTGAGAATTTAACCCTGAATGCTTCTTATATTAAAACAAAAAAGTGATGCAGTCAGACTCTCCTTTTCTTTTATCTAACAGAGACTGGCATTGCATAGTATTGATTAAAGTGATATTACAGAGAAGAGTAAGAATGCCAAAATAACCGTGAAATGCTTGCTTACGAGCAATGTTCCCTCTAAGCTGCGCCCGCACAGCTCCCCCCCAGGACTGCCGTGCGGAAGAATTGTCAGCCCATACAGAGAAGCAACGAGATTGAACTTCACTCAACTATCTAGTTTTCCCCTTTAGCTAACACTAGTCAATGCAATATTAGCCACTTTCAATGCAACATACCAAAAGAAAACAAAACATTTTTCTTGTATGCAGAGTGCATTGGAGTATGATTCTATTGCATTGACAGGCACGACTCAGGCCCATACTCTACACAGACCGGTGCGCCATAACCAATCAGAGCTGCAGTATCCCTATATACAAATAGACCATTGCCATATATGGATCTGTGCCATTCACTTTGAACTGGACTTTGTTTACAGCATGAGTGGTTGCGAGTAGATGCGCTTGTTTTGAGATCAAAGCGAGAGCACATTTTGTTCATATTCTTCGCTAGTAAGTGAGTTATTAGCCAAGTTATTGCTAATTTCTGCCATGGTGAAGTGGTTGCTTCATACAAGAGCACAAAATGTGTGTATTTGTAGCCATCTTTGAAAAGCAAGTCAGGTAAAGAGCATTTTTTTCTGTCTTAAAGGGGCAGTATTATATTTTGAGACAGGCTTGAATAAGCTAAGTAGCCAATAGGCAGAGGGTAGCATACTTTGTCTGATTCTCTGTAATAATTGTATTTTATTTTGGAAAGTGGTTTCTTGCATCAAACATTTTCAGTGGATAAACAGGTTAATGTCAATCCCTACATGTTTTTTTTTTTCAAAAGTCTCATGGAATGTAGGCCTACATTGAACACCACACTTTGGCTGCTACAGTAGGCTGAATGATAGAATAGCTATTTCCATGTTAAAATGTTATGGGATGCATTTTTTGTTTATTATGGTAGGCCACTTCGACATTACGATCAAATAGCCACAGTAGCTTACTTGGGCACTGTTATAACTAACTTAAAGCTGGTACAACCTCAGTGTTCACAGTAAACATGCGCCAGAAGTTGCAAAGAATTTTCACAGTGTGAGCTCAGTAGAACTGAAATTTGCTCAGTGCCGGAAAGAATTTGAAGGAACATCACTTACGAGCCATTCCGAACAAAGCAGAGTTTTAAAATAATAATACAAATAATACAAATAAAATCCACTGGGGGTATTTGGCCTATCCACTGGGGGTATTTGGCCTATCCACTGGGGGTACTTGGCCTATCCACTGGGGGTACTTGGCCTATCCACTGGGGGTACTTGGCCTATCCACTGGGGGTATTTGGCCTATCCACTGGGGGTACTTGGCCTATCCACTGGGGGTATTTGAGAAGACTCATGAGACCATATGTAAAATGCACAAGGGTTAATTCAGGGGTACTGCAGGCAGAGCCTAATTCTGTTGGTGGTACAGTAACCGAAAAAGGTTGGGTACTACTCTTTTACCCTATAGGCCTACCCAATGAATTTACAGTTATTTTATCCAATCACAGTTTGCAGTGATTTTACCAATCACAGTTTGCCAAAAGGCATCTAAAGACTCTCAGACCATGAGAAACAAGATTCTCTGTTCCGATAAAACCAAGATTGAACTCTCTGGTCTGAATGCCAAGCGTCACGTCTAGACGAAACTTGGCACCATCCCTATGGTGAAGCATGGTGGTGGCAGCATCATGCTGTGGGGATGTTTTTCAGTGGCAGGGACTGGGAGACTAGTCAGGATCGAGGGAAAGATGAACGGAGCAAAGTACAGAGAGATCCTTGATGAAAACCAGCTCCAGAGCACTCAGGACCTCAGACTGGGGTGAAGGTTCACCTTCCATCAGGACAATGACCCTAAGCACACAGCCAAGACAACACAGGGGTGGCTTTGGGACATGTCTCTGAGTGTCCTTGAGTGGCCCAGCCAGAGCCCGGACTTGAACCGGACCGAACATCTCTGGAGAGACTTGAAAATAGCTGTGCGGCGATGATCCCCATCCAACCTGACAGACCTTGAGAGGATCTGCAGAGAAGAATGGGAGAAACTCCCCAAATACAGGTGTGCCAAGCTTGTAGTGTCATAACCAAGAAGAGTCAAGGCTGTAATCGCTGCCAAAGGTGCCAGACGAAGTACTAAGTAAAGGGTCTGAATACTTTTTATAAATGTACTAAGAATTTTTAAAACCTGTTTTTGCTTTGTCATTATTGGGTATTGTGTGTAGATTGATTATTGGGGGGGAAACGATGTAATCAACTGTAGAATAAGGCTGTAATGTAACAAAATATGGAAAGGGTCAAGGGGTCTGAATACTTTCCAAATGCACTGTTAACCAAAAAATGACTTGATATTTTGATTTTCACATGTGTGGGGTTAAATGTGGAATGCATGGCCAAATGCAGCACAGCCAACATTTCCTGTCCCTTCAAAATAGAAGTTCACCCTTCTAATTCTTGTCAAGATAAGGTAATATTTCTTAATTTCTACTTTAGATTCAAGATTAAAAGCTAGACACACAAATAAGTGTTTATTGACTTATTAATTAACTACTGTTACTGTAAATGGTTAGCTAACTGATATATCCCAGCTAACTGGTTAACCAATGGTAATCATATTTAATGATTGGCATACAGCCAAAACTACAGTACCTTTTGCTAGACTAAAGAAATGCCCTTAGCTATAGTTAATCAGTCTAAATAGCTGTAACGAAGAAAGTGTGTGAATAGTAGACATGTAAATGTCTCACTCAGGCACTGTCTAAAAATTTAACTGGCTGTCAAATCCTTGCTTCTTCTGTCACTGTTTTTGTCATTACTCACCTCCTCTGAAACCACATTGGGTGAGAGGCTTGGAGGTTCCTCCCATTGGGTGGGAGGCTTGGAGGTTCCTCCCATTGGGTGGGAGGATTGGAGGTTCCTCCCATTGGACGTACGTAGGGAGAAAGGATTTGACGGCTAGTGGGTGGGTGGGTAAAATGCAATATAACTATAAAGAAGGCATAGTGATATAAAAGTTTGTGTGTGTGTTCGTTTATCACTCCTACCTATCATCTGTAATTTCAACGTTCTACATTTGTATTGAATTTAATATTTTCTATCTAATGATATGCGCACACACACACACACACACACAGACTTGTATCTGAAAAGGATTTATAAAATGCATTTAATTGATTTGATTCACACAATATACCAACAGGGCTCAAATAGAATCTAGGGTTAATTGTTGCTCATTACATCTAGAGTATCTACTGGAATTTAACAGACTACAACATACAATTAAACTTGATAAGAACCCCAAACACCATGTCAGTACTGATTATTATTCTGGACATTTCTCAGAATAATTTAGTGCACTCTGGCACAAGAAACGGGTGTGAGGAGTCTATTAGGATGGCAAGGGTCCGTCAATCTTCTCTAAATGTTAGGTTTGTTTGAGTGAGGTAAATGACAGCAAGGGTTGGGGGCAGGGAGAGGAGAGTACTGCAGGTGTCTGTGTGGGTGGTGGCCTGGCTGGTCATTTTGTGGGTGGTCTCTGTAGTCTCAGGCCTTTGGGTCTTAATCTAAATCTCAAACCCTGCTCTCTACCTCTTCTCTACCTGTGATGTCCTCCTCTGACCTCTCCACTCTCCAGCTTTCCTAATCCCATGCCCTTGAATAGAAGCACCAGCAGAGCCACAGCACCCCTCATTCTGAAATGACGTCTCTTCAGGATCTATGATGCTCAGTCCTCTTCTTTATAATCACACAACCAATGAGCCAAGGCATGATTATTTATATTGGATTCAGGGGGCTCAACATTACCAACTTTGTATGGCACTTAAACTTTGCATGTCACATAAGAATAGTGAAAAGCTCACATGATGAATAAGCTCAAGCTCTGTGTGTGTGTGTGTGTGTGTGTGTGTGTGTGTGTGTGTGTGTGTGTGTGTGTGTGTGTGTGTGTGTGTGTGTGTGTGTGTGTGTGTGTGTGTGTGTGTGTGTGTGAGTTGCCGTGATACCCAGGCCCTGTCCAGAGACAACCCCTGGCATAGCCCCTTCTCTCTCAACATTTGTGAAGATCTGAGAGGGATTGATGTGGTGACATGGAGAAAGCTCCTCCATCTTGCCCTCTGACAGACTTGGTGACATTTTTGCAATATTGCTCCAATCCTGTCAGATCTTCACAAGTGCCTAGGTTTTATGTGCTAGGGGTTGTTTCTGGACAGGACCCCACAAGCCTGTGGGTTTATGGTGGACTTTCAGCATGTCAGTTGAAGCACTGGTTGGATGTTTCATTCCATTGCTGGACACCCCCACAGCACCCTATCAGGCTGATTAACCTAACCAGGCAGTTCTGGTTCTTCCTCAGGGTATGGTTGTGAATAGTTGGAGACAGGCTATAAACAGTGAAATGATATTTAGATGTCTACTATTCACACACTTGCTTTGTTCCAGCTAATTAATGTGCAACCACTGACTAACTATAGCTTGGGGCATATCTAGAGTCAATAAGATTACCAATGG
The DNA here is from genome assembly GCA_023634145.1 of Thymallus thymallus. Lineage (NCBI taxonomy): Eukaryota > Metazoa > Chordata > Actinopteri > Salmoniformes > Salmonidae > Thymallus > Thymallus thymallus. The sequence goes on along the minus strand of CM042402.1, from coordinate 32,946,361 downwards.
TTAACTGTAGCTAGGATAAATCCAGTGGTGATTTTAACATGTAAATCTTGGTGGGGCAAACAAAATGTTTTTTTTATCCATGCCAGCAAACCCACTACACAACACAACACTAAAGCTGTCCCAACTGCAGTCCCAACACCTTACCACTGCTACACCTGGATATCGGCGGAGCCTTGTCTGGCAGCGAAACAGTTAATTGAGCCTCATTTACTACCTTTTAAAAAAACATACACCCCCGGTCAAAAGTTTGGAATATTCCAAACTCTTGAACGGGGGTGTAGTTGATATGGCTGACTTGCTTAGACAAATGTGGTTTCTACTGACAATTGAGATGTACAAACTATGGCATAAGTGAGCGATAAGAGGCAATCCGTAATTTCGATTAAGACATTAATGAGTGAGCTAGGACGGACGTAGTCAATATAACTCTTTGTTCAGCACTTTTGAAATGTACAGCGACAGAATTCAGAACATGGGCCGTTCTTACAGTATTCTCCCTGTACACCAAGTCAGAACCATAGGATAAGTAAAGGGGACATATAAACAGACAATAAAAGCTCTTACAATATTCAATGATTACATTTCTCTAAAACAAGCTATAGGCTACATGTGCACCACCAAGTCAGAACAGTTAGCGAAATTAGTAGTGGAAACGGGACCAAATTATTAGGGTGAGGCACATGGGCCTCACAGCTTACTACACAACATAGACTTAGAATTACTTTCTTAGCTACAGTATACATATCTCCCTGGCATATTCAAATCAAATCACATTTTATTTGTCACATGCGCCGAATACAACAGGTGTAGACCTTACCGTGAAATGCTTACTTACAAGCCCTTAACCAACAATACAACAGGTGTAGACCTTACCGTGAAATGCTTACTAGCAAGCCCTTAACCAACAATACAATTCATTGACAGAAAATGTTTACTAAATAAACTAAAGTAAAAAATAAAACACAATAAAATTATATAACAATAGAGGCTTTATACAGGGGGTACCGTAACTGAGTAAATGTGCAGGGGTGCAGGTTAGTTGAGGTAATTTGTAGGTAGGGGCAAAGTGACTATGCATAGATAATAAACTGAGTAGCAGCAGTGTGAAAACAAAAAGAGGGGACGGGGGGTGTCAATGTAAATAGTCCGGTAGCCATTTGATTAATTATTCAGCAGTCTTATAGCTTGGGGATAGACGTTGTTAAGGAGCCTTTTGGTCCTAGACTTGGCGCTCCGGTACTGCTTGCCGTGAGGTAGCAGAGAGAACAGTCTATGACTCGAGTCTGACAAATTTTTGGGCCTTCCTCTGACACCGCCTAGTATATACTGTTGAAGTTGGAAGTTTACATACGCCTTAGCCAAATACATTTAAACTCAGTTTTTCACAATTCCTGACATTTAATCCTAGTAAAAATTAGTCTTGGGTCAGTCAGGATCACCACTTTATTTTAAGAATGTGAAATGTCAGAATAATAGCAGAGAGAACTATTTATTTCAGCTTTTATTTCATTCATCACATTCCCAGTGGGTCAGAAGTTTACATACACTCAATTAGTATATGGTAGCATTGCCTTTAAATTGTTTAACTTGGGTCAAACGTTTCAGGTAGCCTTCCACAAGCTTCCCACAATACGTTGGGTGAATTTTGGCCCATTCCTCCTGACAAAACTGGTGTAACTAAGTCAGGTTTGTAGGCCTCCTTGCTCGCACACACTTTTTCAGTTCTGCCCACACATTTTCTATAGGATTGAGGTCAGGGCTTTGTGATGGCCACTCCAATACCTTGACTTTGTTGTCCTTAAGCCATTTTGCCACAACTTTGTTTGTACAGATGAACGTGGTACCTTCAGGCATTTGGAAATTGCTCTCAAGGATGAAACAGACTTGTGAAGGTCTACAATTTTTTTTCTGAGGTCTTGGCTGATTTCTTTTGATTTTCCCATAATGCCTGAGTTTGAAGGTAGGCCTTGAAATACATCCACAGGTACACTTCCAATTGACTCAAATGATGTCAATTAGCCTATCAGAAGCTTCTAAAGCCATGACATAATTTTCCAAGCTGTTCAAAGGCACAGTCAACTTAGTGTATGTAAACTTCTGACCTACTGGAATTTTGATATATTGAATTATAAGTGAAATAATTTGTCTGTAATCAATTGTTGGAAGAATTACTTGTCATGCACAAAGTAGATGTCCTAACCGACTTGCCAGAACTATAGTTTGTTAACATGAAATCTGTGGAGTGGTTGAAAAATTACTTTTAATGACTTCAATCTAAGTGAATGTAAACTTCCGACTTCAACTGTAGGTCCTGGATGACAGGAAGCTTGGCCCCAGTTATGTATTGTGCGGAACGCACTACATTCTGTAGTGCCTTACGGTCGGATGCCGAGCAGTTGTCATACCAGGCGGAGATGCAACCAGTCAGGATGCTCTTGATGGTGCAGCTGTAGAACATTTTGAGGACCTGGAGACCCATGCCAAAAATGTTCAGTCTCCTGAGGGGGAAAAGGTGTTGTCGTGCCCTCTTCACGACTGTCTTGGTGTTTTTGGACCATGATAGTTTGTTGGTGATGTGGCCCAGTTGATGTTAATGGGGGCCTGTTCGGCCCGCCTTTTCCTGTAGTCCACGATCAGCTCCTTTGTCTTGCTTACACTGAGGGAGATGTTGTTGTCCTGGCACCACACTGCCAGGTCTCTGACCTCCTCCCTATACTACCACCTGTTACATGTTGTTAGTACAGTAACTATAAACTATTACATATGCAATTACACTGTAATAAGGACCCCTTAATAAAGTGTTACCTAATATTGTAAGGAATTTGGATCAACTGCTTAGATTGCGTCGAGCCAAAGGGTCTTAATGAACAGCCATCTTTCTCATCGTTTTTTGTAAATAAGTGGTTCTTTGTCTATTTCTCTGACAGTTGTTATTCAAATGGAATGTATGTTTAGGAATCTTGAATGAAGATCATCTTTGAATAACTTGTGTAGTTGCTACTACTACTGACAGTATTGACATTATGACATGTTTGATTGACATGATGAGCGGGACACGCCCCTGCGTCGGTATATAATTGCCTCCCACATCGTTTCCTACGCAAGGCTCTGATTGAAGCCTATTGGTTGTTTGTCCCATCAATAAATACATATTTCAGATTTACCCGGCAACAGAGACCTCCTTCTTCTCTATTCTCCCGGATAGCCAACAGTTGAAGTATCCTGGCGTAAGGAATGTCTTTTAGATTTTCATGTCCCTCAGTCGAGCACCTGATTACCCCCCCCCCCCCCCCCCCCCCACACACACACCTTTTCGTTTAACCATTAGTCTTGTGTGATTAACGAGGGCTGAACTAGAGTTGTGTTTGAAGGGCAGACCCCAAAAAACGGTTATTCTCACAAAAATGTCTATAAAGTTTGAACGGTTTGAGCTACAAAACTATTATGACCAATCTAGGAAAAGCTCAGACTCTCTCAAACATGTAACCTGCTCTATGACGCTCACAAGCCATTCAAGAGTCGTTAGAAGGTAAGTGGTTCTTCTACATAGAAGATAATAGGAAATCCAAGGACATAGTGTCTATAATACTGTAATAAGCTCACATAGTTGCTGTCACAGATTTCAAACTCCACACAGTTGCCACTGACTAGTTGGATATTCATTTCCCACTGAGCAAACAATGTACAGTGCCTTCAGAAAGTATTCACACCCCTTTTATTGTTACAGTGTGAATTTAATGTTATGTTTGGGGCAAATCCAATACAGCACATTACTGAGTGCCACTCTCCATATTTTCAAGCATGGTGGTGTCTGCATCATGCTATGAATATGCTTGTAATCGTTAAGAACTGGAGAGTTTGTCAGAATAAAAACATAATGGAGCTAAGCACAAGAAAAATCTGGTTCAGTCTGCTTGACATCAGACACTGGAAGATGAATTCACCTTCCAGCAGGACAGTAACCTAAAACACAAGGTCAAATCTACACTGGAGTTACTTACCAAGAAGACAGTGAATGTTCCTGAGTGGCCGAGTTACAGTTTTGACTTAAATCTACTTAAATCTATGGAAAGACCTGAAAATGGTTGTCTAGCAATGATCAACAACCAATTTGAGAGCTTGGAGAATTTTGAAAAGAATAATGGGAAAATATTGTACAATTCAGGTGTGCAAAGATTTTAGAGAATTACCCAGAAATACTCACAGCTGTAATCGCTGCCAAAGGTGATTCTAACATCTAGTGACTCAGGGGTGTGAATACTTATCTAAATTAGATATTTCTGTATTTCTTTTTCAATACATTTGCAAAAAGTCAACAAAAAAAATCACTTTTATTATGGGGTAGTGTGTAGATGGGTGAGAATCATTTTTTTTTTTTTTTTTTATCCATTTTGAATTCAGTCTGTAACACAACAACATGTGGAATAAGTCAAGGGGTATTTATACTTTCTGAATGCACTGTATGAACTTACAGCATTCTTAAATTCATTTTTTTATCAGGTTTTTGCTTAGTGGACCTTAGTTGTTTATTGTCATGAATGCAACTGTTAATGTGAAATTGTTTTGTGGTTAACTTGAAACCCTAGTTGTCCTGAAAATAAAATGGTAGGCATTTAAATGTGAGGGTAAATATGAGGGCAGAGCAAGCACATGAATGAAAGTAGTGAATTTCAGCTTTTCCACTGTGGGAGGCCTGGGACCAATGGAGTTCAATTAAAAGAATGGAGAATCAAATTTTTAATTTTATGAGAACTCCTATTTTGAAGGGACAGGCTTTGCATTTGGCCAATGACAGGCGTTCCACATTTAACCCCACCCACCCACATGTGATATTTGTGAAATTTTCTCGTTCCCTATGACTCCGTTTTAACACAGAAAGGGAATTATCTGCACGTACACGGACCAGGATGATGCCTGTGTTTCTGACTTGTAATTCCGAGTTGTACGCCCATTCAAAACAATAAAAGTGAGTTCCCTGCCGGTGAAGCATAGAAAATAGATGGGAAAGTGTTGTTGCTCTCAGAGAAAAGGGGTTACTTTATTAGCCAAGCACAGCAATAAATGATAACATACAGTAGCGTACCGAATATTTTAGCTTAAGGTTCTCCTACTTCTTTTTCACCCATGCAGGTGACAGCTGCCCCTCCAGCTCACACTCCTTCACGTAGATCCTGAAAAGACACAAGATGAAGTAGAACATTAACCAAAACATGAGCAAAGTAGAGTTGAGAGAGTGTGAACTTTCTGTAGCTAGACTGCCCCATAACTTATCAAATTGGAGTGCCAAGGTGAAACAGTACACTCTTAGGAAAAAAAGGTGCCATTTAGAAACTAAAAAGGTTATTCGGCTGTTCCCATAGGAGAACCCTTTGAAGAACCCATTTTGGCTCCAGGTAGAACCCTTCTGGATCCCATCCTGGTCTCAGAGATTTTGCATTATTCTGTACGTAAATCCGAGTAAGTTCTCCATGATGAGATTCAAACTTATAACCTTTAAGTTGCTAGACGTTTGCATTATATGCTCACCCATCCACCCAGAACAACCACCCTACTTTTGTTTTTTGTCTTAAGTAACCATCTGTCTTATGTAACCATACCATACGGAACTTATACTAATTTGAGCATCCCAGATTTACATGAACTATGTTTCGTCTAGCATATGAGACCAGGCTGTAGAAAAATGGTTCTACCTGGAACTAAAAAGGGTTCTCCTATGGGGACAGCCGAAGAACCCTTTTGGAACTATTTCTTTTTCAAAGAGTGTAACGAGTGCAGCTTACCATTACTTTCATCATAACAGGTTATGTGCAATGAGACTAGCTAGCTAGCTAACTAGGCAAATGTTAAATACCAAGTTGACGCTCAAAAGCAAGTTACATTGTAGCTAACAATACTGTTCTAACACTGACTTCTAGTCCTACAGAAGCATGTAGCTAAAGGCACAGCAGGCTGCAAATCTGCTTTCAAAGATGTGGCTACAATGAAATAGTTGTGATAATTTTAAGAAGAAAAACTACTTACATTTGAACACCACCGCAGAAGCTTCGGTATTCGCAATTTTCCAAGTTGTTTTGTTGTTTACTTGAAGAGATCTAGCTATCAAAACCCCTCTTCCAATGCATTGTGTACTGTGAAATTCCCTGAAAGTGTGCAGGAATTCTACAAGATGAATTAATATAACATCCTGGCATTTAAAGCATATTCGATTTTAGAAACTTCAAACACAATAAAGCTTTTTTTTTTAATCGCATACTCAAACAGGCTACTATTTAGGACGTATTATATGGGTATTCGGACACAGCCAGAGAGATTTACCTTCATTATGGTAATCTCAACAGCTCCCATGTTGCTCATAATTTACACACCACACAAACCTCAAGCTTTTGTTTTACACACCCCACATGTTTGGGTTTTAAATCGCATATATAAACTTTGACTTCAGGTTTAGCGTTACTTAAAGATCATAGTATTGCACTTATATAATAAGCAGTTGTATTATTATCTGATTGTAAAGTAAGGCTGATTCAGAATCATTACTTTTTCCAAATTCATTTAAAAATGAAAATATTATCTTACAATCAGTGCTAATTTCAGGTATGCTACAATTTTGCCATTGCATACCAATAATACTTTAATCACATACTAATTCGACATTTCTGGTTCTCATCACCTTTTTTCCAATTATCTCTTTACATTGTAGCCTACATAATTTGACAACTGGACTACCATGGAAACTTGCTAATGAACTCCCTTGCTTATGGGAAGCAATATAGATAATAAAAAGACAACTTGTTCAAACTTACCATTGTAGGAGCTGCATTCGTATTGGCACACAAATGGACCTGACATAGGTCCGCACCTTTACCTGACATAAGTAACCTACAGGTAACCTACACAGTGGGAGGATTTGATTATGCTGTGCCGCGGGGCACCGGTCTATGGCCCGTGACAGGAATGGGCAAAAGTCAGTAGCAGTGGGGGAAAAGGTAGCGGAGTGACTTTTTAAAAAGGACATTCTACTCCATAATGAATGAAAAATAAATTATCCTGACACCATCTAAAATATAATTTCCACCTCTAGAAATGAGCCCAATAACATATTGGTAAAATGATTTGGTAAAATTATTTTAAATATTGGACCATGCATATAACCTATGCATGGTCCATATTATCAGGGGTGCTATTAGCAATAAGCATTATCTGAAGGCTCATTTACCCAGGTTGGTAGAGACACAAGGGACCTCAAGTGTTAACCAACCCTGTGAGCAGGCTTGAAGCCTCATATTAAAAAACTTTAAGTGATGCAGCATAGTGGCTAGAAATAAATAGGCTGAAGCATGGGGTTGGACTTTATTGGGCCAATCATTAGCTAGATCCCAAATGTGATCTTTGAACTACTTGGCATACAATTGATGAATTTTATGTCACAAAAAACTTGCATAGTGAACCTGTTAGTGTAACTTGTGGTAAACTGCCACTCTGGGTAATATGCCCCCTGCCTGTACTTCTCAAAGAAACCATGTCACCCCCCCCCCCCCCCCCTAATAATTTGAGTATTACCCCAAGTTACCCTACAATTGACCCGTGTTACATTTAGCCCCACTCTTCCCTATGAACTCAGATAATTGTAGAGGGGTAAAGTAAATAAATAAAGTAGGAATGGAAAGCTGCGATCCCCTCTTTTTAACAAAAGCCATTAAAACTGCTGTTTTCCCTGCAGTTGCAAGAGTTGTTGTGCATTGACTGCTTGTCAGAATGTTTCCCTCCAATGCTTGTCAGAATGTTTCCTTCCAATGCTTGTCAGAATGTTTCCCTCCAATGCTTGTCAGAATGTTTCCTTCCTATGCTTGTCAGAATGTTTCCCTCCAATGCTTGTCAGAATGTTTCCCTCCTATGCTTGTCAGAATGTTTCCCTCCTATGCTTGTCAGAATGTTTCCTTCCTATGCTTGTCAGAATGTTTCCCTCCTATGCTTGTCAGAATGTTTCCCTCCAATGCTTGTCAGAATGTTTCCCTCCAATGCTTGTCAGAATGTTTCCCTCCTATGCTTGTCAGAATGTTTACCCTCCTATGCTAGTCACAATGTTTCCTTCCTGTGCTTGTCAGAAAGTTTCCCCTCCTATGCTTGTCAGAATGTTTCCCTCCAATCCTTGTCAGAATGTTTCCCTCCAATCCTTGTCAGAATGTTTCCTTCCTATGCTTGTCAGAATATTTCCCTCCAATGCTTGTCAGAATGTTTCCCTCCTATGCTTGTCAGAATGTTTCCCTCCAATGCTTGTCAGAATGTTTACCTCCTATGCTTGTCAGAATGTTTCCCTCCTATGCTTGTCAGAATGTTTCCTTCCTATGCTTGTCAGAATGTTTACCTCCTATGCTTGTCAGAATGTTTCTTTCCTATGCCACTTGTAACTTGAATGCGCCTCGAGAGAAGCATATAACACAACAACAAGCCATCTTGGTAAATAGATAAACTATTCTACTATGGGGTTGTTAGATTGCTCTATTCATTACTCGTTTTGTTTGAAGAGGGAAAAGTAAGTGTTCTAGTGCAGCACACACCCATTGGTTATTTCAAACAACAGTTTACAAAAATATAATTTTATTGCAGAAATAAATAAATGTTGTCAAACTTGCCATGTGTTAGCCTACATGAGAGAATATTCTGCTCTCCCAACCACACAATTAAATCAGCTAGTGCCCATCTGTACTGATGCACAATGTGTTGAGCAGCATTACAGACTGAAGAGCAGGGGACTATTAACAGAGTAACAACTCCCATAAGTTCACCTTGCCTCTTCCTAAACATTAATTGATTAATACATCAGTTATTTAACCCATTCAGAATGTATTTAAAAGTAAAGAACCAGAGTAATCGGTAAAGTAAAGAGAGGAATGACCAGTATTCAGCCATGACCATGAATAACATTAAAGAGGAACACAGCAAACACTTAATGACAATGAATTACATCTTAAGCAATAACAAAATGTGTATGTCTATAAAAGCTTTCTTACAAATTACGGGCACCACTAGTGGAGATTATTTTTCTCTGGTTACATAAAGCCTCTGTGGTTTCTCCTACTCGCCACCAGAGGGCGCCATCTCCAGAATATTGACATTACCCTTTTAGACTCCATTTCCCATGACCCCGTGCCGGTTACTGATTATTGGCACACCTGCCACTTATCACCCAGACTGATTATCTGAACACCTGCCACTCATCATCAGGGATATTTATACAGCCTTTCTCCACTGCGAAGTCTTGTTCTGCCCTGGCTAACATTTCTGAGCGTTTCCCTGGTTTCCTCGTTGCTGACCCTGGACTGTTTTCATTCGGATCGACCCTTTGCCTCTTGCCTTTGTGACTCTGCTTAGTTTGCCTGGATATTCACCACTGTCTGCTGCCTGCCCTGATACTCTGCCTGCCTCTTGATTACGTTTGTGTTTAGCCTTGGATATCTCTCTTGCTGGTGTTTGACCCCTGCCTGTTGGTTCTACGTTTATTACTGTTCAATAAATACTGCACATGGATCTCAACGCCGCTGCCTCTTCCTTACAAACCATATACATAAACTTAAGTTTACAATTTTAAAATAGAAAATAAAGACTAATGGCATGGACAAAAGTATTGGCACCGCCTGGAGCTAGTACTTGGTTGCACAGCCTTTGGCCAAGATAACTCCTGACAAATGCTTCTTGTAGCCATCAATGAGCTTTACATACCTTTTTACTGGCAATTTGGCCCACTTTTCAGTAGCAAACTGCTCTAATTCTGCAATGTTTTAAGAATGAGGGTCCACCAACTGCTGTTTTCAGATCTCGCCATAGCTTCTTTTTTAACCTTCCTGTATGCTTTTGATGTGTGTTTAGGGTGGTTGTCCTACTGGAAGACCAACAACCTTCAACAGAGACCCAGTTTTTGGACAATGGGTTGAACAATGCACTCCAAAAAAAACGTGATCATCTCATGATTTCATGACGTCTTGCACACGTTCAAGGCCTCCAGTACCAGAGACAGCAAAGCAACCCCACAGCGAACCTCCCCCATGTTTGATTGTAGGGAAGGCTCCCAAGTGACACAGTGGTCTAAGACACGGCATCTCAGTGCTAGAGGCGTCACTACAGATAACCTGGTTCACAACCGTCCGTGATTGGGAGCCCCACAAGGCGGTGCCTAGCTAAATAAAGGTTAAATAAAAATAAAACATTCTTTCAATGCTTAATTTGGTTGTTGGGAGGGTGTTATTTTCTTTGAATGCTTAATGTGGTCTTTGGTAAAGATAGCAAGACCCCACTACTGATTGAACTTCTCAAAAAATCCACCTCAACAAGCCTAAATCTTGGGGAAAATGTTCTGTGGACCAATTAAACAAAATTAGAGCTCTTGAACGTGAGCAAGGCATCATGAAATGTAATACCCAGTAGACTTCCCGTCATAGCGCTAACGCTAGATAGCATTGGCTTGCGAAACTACCTCTAACTTCCTTCATATGGAACACAGAGACATAAAAATGGTATTCACAAGTTAATCTAACTCTGGGGAATTAGATAAAGGGCTTCATTGCCAAAATCCCCAAGTATCCCTTTAAGTTTACAAAGAAAATAATTGGTTCTGCCATGTTGAAAATGTATGAAACCTCGAAATTGAGCCCCGGCGCATCCTGTTTCCATTGATCTTCCTTGAGATGTTTCTACAAGTTGATTGGAGTCCACCTGTGGTAAAATCAATTGATTGGACATTATTTGGAAAGGCACACACCTGTCCATATAAAAAGGTCCCACAGTTGACAGTGCATGTCAAAGCAAAAACCAAGCCATGAGGTTGAAGGAATTGTCTAGGGCTCCAAGACAGGATTGTGTCGAGGCACAGATCTGGGGAAGGGTACCAAAAAATGAATGCAGCATTAAAGGTCCCCAAGAACACAGTGGCCTCCATCATTCTTAAATGGAAGAAGTTTGGAACCAAAGACTCTTCCTAGAGCTGAACGCACTGCCAAACTGAGCAATCTGGGGAGAAGGGCCTTGGTCAGGCACGTGACCAAGAACCCAATGGTCACTCTGACAGAGCTCTGGAGTTCCTCTGTGGAGATAGGAGAAACTTCCTGAAGGATAACCATCTCTGCAGCACTCCACCAATCAGGCCTTTATGGTAGAATGGCCAGACGAAAGCCACTCCTCAGTAAAAAGCACTTGACAGCCCGCTTGGAGTTGATGAAACCAAGATTGAACTCTTTGGCCTGAATGCCAAGTGTCACGTCTGGAGGAAACCTGGCACAATCCCTACGGTGAAGCATGGTGGTGGCAGCATCATGCTGTGGGGATGTTTTTCAGCGGCAGGGACTGGGAGACTAGTCAGGATCGAGGCAAAGATGAACGGAGCAAAGTACAGAGAGATCCTTGATAAAAACCTGCTCCAGAGCGCTCAAGATCTCAGACTGTGGCGAAGGTTCACCTTCCAACAGAACAACGACCCTAAGCACACAGCCAAGACAATGCAGGAGTGGATTCGGGACAGGTCTCTGAATGTCCTTGAGTGGCACAGCCAGAGCCCGGATTTGAACCTGATATAACATCTCTGGAGAGACCTGAAAATAGCTGTGCAGCAACGCTCCCCATCCAACCTGACAAATACAGGTCTACCAAAATACTGAGTAAAGGGTCTGAATACTTATGTAAATGTGATATCAGTTTCCTATTTGTAATACATTTGCAAAAATTCTAAAAACCCTCTTTTTAGGGAGTGTATGATGGGCATTGTGAAAGTTTGAGTTTAGTAGGCCTATACTCTAGCTGGTCTATAGTGTCTCGCCATGGTTTATTTGAGTATTGGTGGGGAGCAGAACCATACATATGTCTATATAGTATAGAGATATAGCTATTGCTCTGATGGGAGATATTCATGACTCCATGGCGTCAGAGGATAATTCTTTGGCATGGGGTTGGTTCTCCATTTGGTCCAGAGGTTCCCACTCTGCAAAAGTAAAAGGTCCAGCTCCGGCAGACAGACCCTCCAGTACTGGAATGAGTTGAAAGTGCATAGGTCAATGCCATTATCAACTCCATATTTGTGTGTGACCTAAGGGTGAGAGGAAGAGAGACACTTCAATAATTCAGAGCGAGATGCAAGACTTCACTCTCACACAGTCACACCGAGTTTCTGCTCATGTGCATGGGTTCGCTTCACGCTGTTAGAGCGTGGTAGGTACTGGACCAAAACAGCGGAGAAGTTTAGCTTCTCGCTTCAACCACTGAGGTATAATAAGAACTGGAGACTGCATCCAAGATGTCTGATCGTTGTTTCAAGGTAATCTACTTATGTTCGCATTCGTCGATTCATGGACCGTCTATATCTGAGTTGCATCACATGCGCACTAGCACTCAGTGCGCACAGGGAGCAGTGGCGACGTCATCACGTCATCCAAAAACATGACAGACATTGGATGAATATAAAATGTTAATATCTTCGTCTGTGAGTGATCCTGCCATCCAGGACCTCTATACCAGGCGGTGTCAGAGGAAGACCCTAAAAATTGTCAGACTCCGGCCACCCAAGTCATAGACTGTTCTCTCTGCTACCGCACGGCAAGCAGTACCGATGCACCAGTGGTGGAAAAAACAACCAATTGTCATACCGGGGCCTCCCGAGTGGCGCAGCGGTCTAAGGCACTGCATTGTTTGCATTACTACGGACCCGGGTTAAAAAAAAAGTAGAATAAACAAATAATAAATAATAATAATAAATAAAATAAAAAAATCACAGAAAATGACTTGAGTGAAAGTGACCCAGTTAAATCCTACTTGAGTGAAAGTCACCCAGTTAAATCCTACTTGAGTGAAAGTCACCCAGTTAAATTCTACTTGAGTGAAAGTCACCCAGTTAAATCCTACTTGAGTGAAAGTCACCCAGTTAAATTCTACTTGAGTGAAAGTCTAAAAGTATTTGGTTTTAAATATACTTAAGTATCAAAAGTAAAAGTATAAATAATTTCACATTCTTTACATTAAGCAAACCAGACGGTACCATTTTCTTGTTTTTTATTTATTTACGGATAGCCAAGGGCAAGCTCTAACACACATAATTTACAAACGAAGCATGTGAGTCCGCCAGATCAGACAGTTGGAATGACCAGGCATGTTCTCTTGATAAGTGCGAGAATTTTACATAATTTTCTTTAGGATTGTACTGAAGGAAAAGTAAAATTTGTCAAAAATATAAATAGTAAAATAAAGTAGATACCCCCCAGAAAACGACTTAAGTAGTACTTTGAAGTATTTTTACTTAAGTACTTTACACCACTGTGATGCACCAAGTCTGGAACCAACAGGACCCTGAACAGCTTCTACCGCCAAGCAATAAGACTGCTAAATAGTTAGTTAAATAGTTAACCAATAGCTACCCGGAATAACTGCATTGACCCTTTTTGCACTAACTCTAGACTCATCACATACGCTGATGTTATTGTTTATTATCTATCCCGTTGCCTGGTCACTTTATCCCTACCTACAGTATATGTACATATATACCTCAATTACCTCGTACCCCTGCACATCGACTTGGTACTGGTACCCCGTGCATATAGCCAAGTTATTACCTCGTACCCCTGCACATCGACTTGGTACTGGTACCCCGTGCATATAGCCAAGTTATTTCCTCGTACCCCTGCACATCGACTCAGTACTGGTACCCCGTGCATTTAGCCAAGTTATTGTTACTCATTGTGTATGTATTTCTTGTTAAGCATTTCAGTCTACACCCGTTTAAGAAGCATGTGACAAATAGAAGGTTATTTGTTCTTGACAAAAATGAAAACGCGTCAGTCACTTTCACGGGGTTGCAGTAATAACATGTTTAACTACTTAAGACATTGGCTCGAATCTAGGTTGTCTTTTGATTTCGAGAAAATTAACAACCAAGGAATCATTTTTTACTTCTCTCATTGACTTCTCAAACTCCGGCCTGGTCTGTATCGCAAGCGTCCCGGAAGTCTCGGGATGTTGTGCCTCTCGGTTTAGAAACTGTGGTTATATCGCTAAAAGGTGTCAGCATGCTTCAGTTCGGCGCTGTAACCAAAATAGTCTGAATTAATCTAAGATAACTCAAGAAATCTGTGATAAATTTTGACGTTTATGCCGAAGAGATCTTAATCACACAATTTTACATTAACTAAGAAGTTTGGTGCAGTATTTTTCAATGAAAAAATGTGCATGAAACAACTTGTCTCTAGTTGAATGACAACAAAGACTATTGAAGAATCCCTACTGTTGACCAATAACTGACGAAGGGGCAGAACGACTCCTAGCCCAGAGGTGCCATTCTCCAGTTCACATAATGGTTCTGCAGAGATACCACTTGGAAAGCAGCAAAGATATCTACCTGCCTACCTTCCAACGAAATCAACTCTCAAAAGCAGACAGGGAAAGGAGTGAGATAATGGCCAGCTGTGAAAAAAGAACGAAAAGAGCGGAAAGCGACTAATTATTAACGGATCCAAAATCAGCCTTCCTCCTTGAGGACTGTCATACACTGTGTCTGATGGTCAACACAGTTGTAGTGACTTTGACTCATTAATAGTGAAGACTGTTATACTATGAAATCGAATATTCTAAAGTTTAATTGATTACGTGATTGAATTAAATCATGAAAGAATGAAATGATTAATAACCTGGGGCACCACTGGAATCTGTCGTTTAGAGTTAACAATTCCAGATAATAACTCTTCGGATATTTTATATCTATTTTAAATAACAGTCGTTTATTAATGAACTTTACCTTCTCGTTCAGTGTCATTCTAAAAGTAATAAAATCCTAGTTTGCACGAACCCAGTTTTACTTATGAATCATCCATATACAAATTGGCTCAATTATTTATTTACTAGTTAATTAAACAATTACAGAATGTACAAATACACTCAAGAACATTCAGAGACTTGTCCCGAAGCCACTCCTGCATTGTCTTGGCTGTGTGTTTAGGGTCGTTGTCCTGTTGGAGGGTGAACCTTCGCCCCAGTCTGAGGTCCAGAGCCCACTAGAGCAGGTTTTCATCAAGGATCGCTCTTTACTTTGCTCCGTTCATCTTTCCCTCCATCCTGACTAGTCTCTCAGTCCCTCCAGCTGAAAAACATCCCCACAGAATGATGCTGCCACCGCCATGCTTCACCGTAGGTATGGTGCCAGGTTTCCTCCAGATGTGACGCTTGGCATTCAGGCCAAAGAGTTCAATATTGGTTTCATCAGACCAAAGAATCTTGTTTCTCATAGTCAGAGTCCTTTAGGTGCTGTTTGGCAAACTCCAAGCTGGCTGTCATGTGTATTTTACTGAAGAGTGGCTTCCATCTGGCCACTCTAAAAGTCAAGGGGTCTGAATACTCCCGAATGCAATGTATGTTGTCATTGTCTGTTTGTATACTTCTATGTATACTGGTGTTCTCTACAGTATAAAAATAATACAAAATAAAACGTTTATTACACTACATTTACTTATCCAGAGCTACTTACAGTTAATGCATAGCAAGTCAAATATTTCTCAAAGTATACTAGTGTTCCAGTATACACGATCTAAGAAGCAGTACCTACCATCTCTCGTGCACGTTTCTTGTTGGTCACCGTTGAGCAACCAGAGTTTGCAGGTGCGTCCTTCTCTCTGAAACTTCCATAATCATTTAAACAGCACCTCTGATGATCACTGGTTGAAAGTTTGCTCTGTTTAAGTATTTCCTGCTGTCCCGTCTGATCTTCTCTTTTTGCAGCGTCTCCCATACAAAGCGAGCAGATGGCGGATTAACACACCTGGCTGCAGCCACGCTTTCTAACTGCGTATCAATTTTGTAAAGTGGACGAAAACATAATTTTAAAAAGGCGCGTCGTGGAACAAAACATCTTCAAGTCACCTTTCCGTACAAGTTGTCCAAATATTTCAGACTGCCAGGTAAAGTTTGTGTGGAAACTTCCAAGCATTAACAACAGGTATCAATGTTTTGACTGAACCACACAAGTTACTGTAAATTCAACACACACACACAGTCTGTACAATGAGAGGATGAATCTGTCCTCTATTCCCACCCACCACTATCAAGAATCTACTCCACCAACAGCTCCACCTGACGGTGGCTTAAGAAAGAGTTATTGAGATAACCCTAATGGAATGATTGTTCTATCTGGCTATCATTTAATGTGTCCACTGGATCTCCCTTTCATATGCTGTGTGTCAAATTGTATTGATATGATAAGGATTCACCACTGGTGTCTGTATCCTCTGTGACTCTCAGATGTACCTGGCTGTATGCAGACAGTAATTGACAAAAGGGAGTTGTTGCATACTTGATAACATTGATCATAATTAGGAATAATTGTCCAAATTATTTCAGTGTACAACTGCAAACAGAGGGAATATGAGATTCATATTTAAGTGATAGCAGGTGTTTGGAACGGGTGTTAGGCCCGAGACGAAATCGAGGGCCGGCAAACCGTGCCAGAATCCTCCAAACACCGGCTTCGAGGGCATTATCACTTTCATACAACGGGTTACCAACATATTAAAAACTTTATTTTGATTAATTTATTCATACTATTTCATCCTTCCACAAGATATAGTCCCGACACAAATCTAGGGTTGCTAGAGACCCGACCCAGTCGTTCAGCCATTTTGTTCTGTATCTATGGACGCGACCCAGTCGTTCAGTGTTTTTGTTCTGTATCTATGGACACGACCCAGTCGTTCAGTCTTTTTGTTCTGTATCTATGGACGCGACCCAGTCGCTCAGTCTTTTTGTTCTGTATCAATGGACGCGACCCAGTTGTTCAGTCATTTTGTTCTGTATCAATGGACGCGACCCAGTTGTTCAGTCTAAATGTTCCATTGCCATACAGGCTGGCAACGTTCTTATCCCTTGCTTGCTAGTTAGCCAACTATGGCTAACTTCTAGTCACATCAAAAAGCCAGAATAACAGCATAGTAGCTGCATTTGCATTTATTTAAGCTGTTTTCTAGTGACATTTATTTGGATACATCCATAACAATGAGCCAATGAGGCACGATTTCACCTGGCATAGAAAATGTGCTCTCTCTCATCAGGACACTGTTGTTTAGAGGAGCTAGCTAAGAACACAGCTAACACAATCACTTCAAACTGAAGCTGGAAAGACTGCAAATGAGCTGCGTTTCGTTTAAATGTTATAAAAAAAATAGTATATATCCATAAAAATGATGCCAGTCAATTCCTGATTTCGACTGGCTGAGAAACGCTGCCTGTCTGTTGCAAAATGTCGGAGAGACAGACAGCAAGGTTTATACACATCTCTGCTGTTGAAAACTAACATGTTAGTCTCAAAGGAAATGTGAGATAATGTCTAGATGTCTTTTAGTGGAGATGAAGTTATAAATTGCCTGGCTGGGCTGATGGCAGTGGATTGAGCAGTCAGATGGAACAGAGTAAATAAGCATTTTAACGTCATAGATTTAGACGTGGCAATTTGTGGAAGACACCGGCTGGAATGCGGTTTTAACCAATCAGCAGTCAGAATTAGATCCACCCATTGTATAAATTCAAAATAGATCTCCCTCTTGATAAGGGTCATTCCACCAGCTTCACCTTTCAGAGGTGTACAAAATAAATAAATACTTTATATCACCTAATCTGAACATTGTCATAAAAGAGCACATATTCAACTTAATAAAAAACAAGTTTTCCCATCTCAAGGTCAAATAAACAAAACACTAGTATGTGGCAGTGATTTCATCTTAAATCATCCCCTTTAGACGGGGGAATGGAAGCTTGTTCTGTGCAACTGGGAATGGCAATTGAATGCAAGTTTCACAAAACATTTTTTATTGTTAAATTATTTCTAGCCTATTGATCTATGGGTAACAGGGTTGACGTGTTATTCTCGACCCGCTCAGTTTTTCCTCCACAAAACACCAGAACATGAGAGTTCAGTTTACGTGACCTTAAAACGAGGGACAGACGTAAATTAATCACTAATCACATAACTAGGCAATGATGGTGAAAGCATGGAGAAATATTGGGGTTAAGTGGGTTAAAATCAAACGTAGAAGTCAGATGGATTTTTGGCACTTCTTTATTCATATTAAAAAAATCTGATTTATTGAATTCTCCATGTGCTCTATATTAAAAGGGCACTTTATTTATATATCAGGTTTTTTAAATTCAATATTGGTGAACAAATAATACTTAATATCAAAGGCACTTTTCATGGAACGACCCTAAAGACACCAATTGCGTCATGAAACTTCGACAATCCCTCTCAGCCAATGAAACCTTTTTTTTTTTGTAAGAATTGTGTTTTTCTTTATTGTTAAGTGAGACAGTAACTAGATCCAGGGTGTAATGCTTAAACTCTGTGTCCGATTATATAATAAAAGGTTAAAATAACTTTGACCTACCCTCAGTATTTACCAACTCCAGCCACTTCAGCAACTGACTAAGTGATAAAAAAAATACTATAAATAGGCAGAGTTGGTAACTGTATTTTACAAAATAAATACATTGGGAAGACGTAGAGGTGGGTCTCTGACACGCATGCAACTACAGTGGCAAGAAAAAGTATGTGAACCTTTTGGAATTACCTGGATTCCTGCCTAAATTGGTCAACACATTTGATCTGATCTTCATATAAGTCACAAAAATAGAAAAACACATTACTGCATTTGTCTAGTCTATATTGAATACATAATTTAAACATTCAGTGTAGGTTGGAAAAAGTATGTGAACCCCTAGGCTAATGACTTCTCCAAAAGCTAATTGGAGTCAGCAGTCAGTTAACCTGGAGTCCAATCAATGAGACGAGATTGGAGATGTTGGTTAGAGCTGCCCTGCCCTATAAAAAGCACACAAAACTTTTGTTTTCTATTCACCAGATGCATTGCCTGATGTGAACCACAAAAGAGATCTCAGAAGACCTACGATTAAGAAGACCTACGATTAAGAAAGGCACAGCACACCAACATCAAAACCTCATCCCAACTCATCCCAACTGTAAAGTATGGTGGAGTGGTTTGGGGCTGCTTTGCTTCCTCAGGGCCTGGAGAGCTTGATGGAATTAATTAACAAGTTTATCAAGATATTTTGCAGGAGAATGTAAGGCTATCTGTCTGCCAATTGAAGCTCAACAGAAGTTGGGTGATGCAACAGGACAACGACTCAAAACTCAGTAAAGTAAATCAACAACAGAATGGCTTCAACAGAAGAAAATACGCCTTCTGGAGCGGCCCAGTCATAGTCCTGACCTTAACCCGATTGAGATGTTGTGGCATGACCTCAAGAGAGCGGTTCACACCAGACATCCCAAGAATATTGCTGAACTGAAACAGTTTTGTAAAGAGGAATGGTCTAAAATTCCTGCTGACCGTTGTGCAGGTCTGATCCGCAACTACAGAAAACCTTTGGTTGAGGTTATTGCTGCCAAAGGAGGGTCAACCAGTTATTAGAAGGGTTCACATACTTTTTACACAGTGTTTACACGGTGTGTTCAATAAAGACATGAAAACGTATACTTGTTTGTGCTATTAGTTTAAGCAGACTGTCTTTGTCTATTGTTGTGACTTAGATGAAGATCAGATAAAAGTGTATTACATTTTATGACCAATTTATGCAGAAATCAAGGTAATTCCAAAGGGTTCACATACCTTTTCTTGAAACTGTACATCAGGTCACCATGGAGATACGAGGCGTCACCTTGCCTCTTTAACTGAAGACAAACAGTCCTGGGCTGAAAGATTGTCACTTGAGTTCATAAAGTCATCCGTCTCAATCTCAAAGGCTAGGTGGGGGGGGAAGATGATTGGGCAGCTCTGGCGATGAGATAATATGAAGAAGAAGAAACATGAAAGCAAACCTGTCCATTGACTTGTGTTTCTGTCATCTTGATCTTGTTTTAATGCTCTCGGTGGTGGCCAATCTCGTTTTTTCCGGTTGTTGCTCTGCGATGTCACGACAGACGATGTCACGTCAGACTGTCGCAGCTCTCTCGCCGGGGCGACGCTTCCGATCGGCTCTCATGGTCCACCTGGAAACCGTTGGCATACAGCTGATCAGGTTTCCTTGCCACAAAGAAAACGCAGTCGTACAGGTACTTCAGCATGGACTGATCGTTCTCTGTGTAGGTGGTGGGGACAGACTCTCTCTCCACCTGCAGTGAAAGGCCCAAGGAGAATAGTCAAAACAACATTAACTGATAAATGTTTTATACTTTTATTTACTGTAAACCGTAGTAGTAGTTTGCCTAATTCCTCAAATCTGCACACCTGTTTTATATTTTTAAAAAGCTGCTTTACCTCAAAATGGAATCCATATTTTAAAATGGCTGCCCTGATGTCCTCGTAGCTGAGCTCGATGGAGAGCTCGTTGGCAATGTTCTCAAAGTGGTACAGTAGTGGCCCTATAAGCAAGGGAGGAATTGCAGCTTTGGTAGAAGTATACAGTTGAAGTCGGAAGTTTACATACACCTTAGACAAATACATTTAAAATCAGTTTTTCACAATTCCTGACATTTAATCCTAGTAAAAATTCCGTCTTAGGTCAGTTAGGATCACCACTTTATTTTAAGAATGTGAAATGTCAGAATAATAGTAGAGAGAATGATTTCATTCATTCATCACATTCCCAGTGGGTCAGAAGTTTACATACACTCAATTAGTATTTGGTAGCATTGCCTTTAAATTGTTTAACTTGGGTCAAACGTTTCGGGTAGCCTTCCACAAGCTTCCCACAATAAGTTGGGTGAATTTTGGCCCATTCCTCTTGGCAGAACTGGTATAACTGAGTCAGGTTTATAGGCCTATCTGCTCGCACACGCTTTTTCAGTTCTGCCCACAAATGTTCTATAGGACTGAGGTCAGGGCTTTGTGATGACCACTCCAATACCTTGACTTTGTTGTCTTTAAGCCATTTTGCCACAACTTTGGAAGTATGCTTGGGGTCATTGTCCATTTGGAAGACCCATTTGCGACCAAGCTTTAACTTCCTGACTGATGTCTTGAGACGTTGCTTAAATATATCCACGTAATTTTCCTTCTTCATGATGCCATCTATTTTGTGAAGTGAAAAAAACATAAGGCCACGCTCACAACACAAAAACATCCTCCCTCATCTTAAATGGCACAAACCTCCACTGACATACAGTAAGTTAAAACAGCAACTACACCAAAAATGCGTATAAGAGAACCTCTTTCACTGGTCAGTAAGGAGGTCTGTTGAACATATCGTAGAAGAGAACCTCTTTCACTGGTCAGTAAGGAGGTCTGTTGAACATATCATCGCTCACCAAGATTGATCCACACGCCTCCAGGTTTGAGAATGTTCCAGATGGTCTCCACGTAGTCGATGACATTGTGCGCTGTGTCGATGAAGAAGCAGGTAGCCACACAGTCCCAGGTGTCTGAAAGGAAAGACCACAATGATACTCCTGTCTCACCTTATTGCTAATACCAACAAGCACAGGTCATAAAAAATCTTCTGTGTCTAGGACAGTGTTCACTTTCACCATTGACTGCTCAATACGTGGCCTATTCACATAACCTGTCACTCAAAGAGAGACGAGGCCAGTGTCTAAGAGCAGGAGTGCTGAACTAGGATCAGTTCAGCCTTTTAAACCATAATGAATAAGATAAGGTTGGACCTGATTCTAGATCAGCACTCCCAACTATGAGATGCTATGTGAATACAGGCCCTGATCACTCATTGCTCTTTCAGACAGCCTGTGTGAGGCTCACCACTCACTAGGCTCTGTGTAGACCTCCTGGAAGTCCCCGGCCACCATGGAGAAGTCTGAGTTTGGAGGCAGGCTCTGGGGGTTGACGTCTGGGAAGCTGATTGGCCGCGTCTGGTCAGATGACCTCTTGTTGTTGCTGAACTGGTGGATCCAGGGATATAGGGTCATGGAGTTGACCTTTTCACACCTCAGGAAGGACCGAACAGAGCCAAGATCAGATACACTGAACAACAGTATCGTGAAAAAAAGATCACTAACAAAAAAAAAAAAAGGATTGCATTGGGCTAATTTGATATGCTAGGCAATTGATTTGTCCCAAGTTCTCAGGCACATAAACATACCAGACACATTTCAACATGTGTAATATTCTGTCATTAAATGACACAGTGCAACATATGCAATGCCTGAATTATTGCATCATATGCCAGGCTTGAGTTAGGGTCAGGGGTGAAAGGAAGGCGGTACGGTCCGGTGTCCCGGCAAAATAAATAGTGGGGGTACTCCATACCGGTAAAACATGATCCTATCACAATAATGAAAACATATCATTACCGTATGTTAGAGGCATGAAAAATGTGTGAATGGACTTGAAAACGGGTGGTAGGCCTATAGCCTACGCTCCAAAATATGTGGTTCGAGGAGACTTTTGCCAAGGCAGAGATTAGTGGCCGACAGAGAGACGCGCACGGACAGCAGTGGAGGAATTAATTCTGGCCTAATGACAATCACCAAATGTCACTACACTTTTTGGTGTTTTGTGTAACCGATGTCTCTTTCCATTCACCACTGTTTGGAGGCTGGAAATATGTTGTGAGTGGATGAACGTGCACGGGTAGCCTAGTAAAGGAGCACTTTGGAAGTGATTGTTTGAAAAATCTGACGTCATGACTGGTTGCGTTTATGCCACAATAAAAGCTAAATGAGAAATAATTATGGCTAGGCCCACAGAAAAATGCTACTGAATTAATAGGAATTTAAAATATAATTCTATGATTAGGCCCCACAGGTGGCCCGCCCATTAGGCAGCCGCCTAGAGCGGCAGTTTGATGAGGGCAGCATTTTCCGACTGACCAAGACACACCTCCAACAACACCTCACGTTATTCTGCCCCAAAACAATAGACAACCAGTGGCATGCGGACTATTGGAGGTGAGCGCTAATGCCACCCCATGATAAGCAGAGCACACTTTGCCAAAGGCAGGCGTGCAACATTTTTAGCTTATCCACGCACAGCGCGCCCCTCCAGGGTGCTGTTGGGAGAGATGCTGCGCTGCACCACACTCCCATCAAATTAATTTAAAATAAATTATGTAGCATACGGTAGAAAGAGTAGTAGCCTATGTGGTTTTACTGTAACCCATAGACTGGAGACCAAATGTATTATTACAATGTCATCAGACGGACACTTTTTCCAATCATTGACTTATGAGGCTATTTCTTAGTAGGTCTACCTGTTTGACAGACACTATTATGCTATCCATAGAATTGTCGGTATAGCCAAATCCTCCAATACGGTCCCTGTGCACTCCTTAAATACCTCCGTGTCTGGGAAGGGCTTGGTGTGTTTGGTTAAAACCAGGGCTCAAATTGAATGAGGGTATCACATACCCTTTGTTAAAGAAAATAGCTTTATATTTTGAATTAAATAAATAAAAAAGTACTCAGATAATATAAAGCATTCTATAACAATGCATAACTCTGTGATGCCTTATGGTAGAAACAAGCTTTAAAATGCCCACACAAGATGTAATTGATGTATATGGGAATATACTGATTGGTCTCTATGACATTCTGAAGCTGAGCTGCGGCCTTCAATATTGGAGAAAAAAATGGGCTTTGCTATTCTGTCCCTATTAATTGAGCTTTTCATTTTCTGAAAAGAGAATATGTTCAACACATTCAACTTTTAGGGAAGCACTTCTGTTGTTGGGTTAAGCAACAGACGAGTAGCCAGCAGTTGAAGCTTACATTTCTCTGCGTTGGTCGAGCCTTTGTCTGGGTGGAAAGGTAACTTTTCTCTCTGTCCGTTCTTCCCTGAAACATTTTCTCTTGATCGCAAGCAGTTTTTCCCCAAATCAACGCACAAAGAAATATAAAAAAACTAATTTAATAGAGACATTGGTGATTTTATCAGTGTAATAATCAGATTGAAAATATTAGGATATGTTATTGGCATTGAACTGATTATATAGCCTAGTAACCAGATGTGTTATGAATAGGCCTATGAATTGGGCTGCTATTATGTTCTGTTCTGCCGACTACTAGCTGAGAAAAAAAAGCCAAACCTATTACCAACCCCTGCTGTACACCGTTCTAGTGTAGCGGGGAGGCAATTTTTTGTCTTGCCTAGGGCGGCAGAACATCCAGTGCCGAGCCCGTTATGCCCATACATTTTCGAGGTGCACACAGACGAAATTACATCTACTTTCACCCCTGGTTAGGGCTGAGGGTGAGTGTTACCTGTTGAGGACGAAGTTTGAGGAGAAGAGCATGAAGAAGCTCCATTCGTTGCCTTGGCAGGCGTAACCCAGACGAGCGATTTCCCAAGCCAGGCGACCAAGCCCTGCCCCCGGAACAAGCACGCTTACCTTGGACACATCACTACAGAAACAACCCCGCCATCACTGACAGAATGCACACGTAATTCAAAATACAAAATCACACAAATTAATTAGAATTCAAGACTGTGTGTGTGTGTGTGTGTGTGTGTGTGTGTGTGTGTGTGTGCTCACCACTTGTTGCTGGGAAAGAGTCTCTGGATCTCTTGGATGAGGGGCAGGTAGCAGGAGTCTCTCTCAGCCTGGCCCGCCTCACTCCAGTCACGCACAAACTGCTTAATGGTGGACTTAAGCTTGTCCATGTCGAACGTGGAAGAGGTACCCACCTTCCTCAGGTCATCCTGGACAGAAAGACATTTAATCTAAGATCAATCTCCTAATATAATTTACACTACTACAAGAACTACTGAAATGAAAATAAAAACATATGCAGCTCCTCCTACTACTACTACTGTATTTTTCATGCACAGCACACCAAGATGCAGCCTACTACCTCTCCTACCACAACGAGGAAGAGGATGACTAACAGGGTGGTTACACCAGAGGCTACCTTGTAGTGAGGAATCTCTGATATCTTCCCCCATGGGTGCATCTTCCGAACAGCATGCGAAACAGCCAATTGGTCGTTAGCCTATCCAGCACAGTGTCAAAGCTAGCAAGTAAGACCATCCCTCCTCCGATTGGTTATCCTGCATTCACATCACTGACCATTTTGCATAAAGTTGGAATTCTCAACTTCTAGTTCTCTAGTTACCAGTAGTTAAATCACTAAATGACTCCTTGTGTCACCGCTTTCCATAAAAAATATCTGATAACTTCCAGTAGTTTGAGTGCTACAAGTAGCGCATGGTGTGACTGCGAAAAAACCTTTTCTGACCGTTTAGCTCACCTCTTCGCCGTACTCCATGTTCTCAAACATGTGGACACAGTTGAGCACGATGGCCTGCAGCACCTCCTGGTTGAGGTCCACACTGCGGCGGATACGGACCAGGTTGGGCAAGACCCCGGGCAGCAGCAGCTGGTGATGCTCCGGAAGACTCCGGAACTGACGTTCTGCTCGATTCACCCGCTCCTGAAGATGCATCCTGAGATTAAGAGGAGGTGAATTAGACAGAGAAAAAGGGAAGAGCGGTTCCGTGGTGAACAGAAGGAAGAGAAGATGGGGGGGGGGGGGGGGGGGGGGGGGGGAATAGCCTTTTTTTAACAACTACTTACTACTTTTTAGCTACTTTTCATTTACTTAGCATGTTATCTAACCCTTACCCTTTAACCTAACTCCAAAACAACCTTAATCATGGCCTAGCTAACTTTTTGGAAATGTGTAACATATCGTAGGTTTTGCAAATTCATAACATTTAATAGGAATTGTAAATCGTAACATATCATACAAAATGGTTGACAGACATCAACCAATTAATACGTACCATTTGAAACGTAACATATCATACTCAATTAAGTGTCTCGGATTTACGTACAGAATAACACAAAAAGCACTGAGACCAGGTTGAATTTTCAGGTGGTCTTTTAAATAACTTTTATTTAAACGAACAAATTCATATTTACAATGACTGCCTACATACAGGATCAGCCCCTGGAGCAAATTAGGGTTAAGTGCCTTGCTCAAGGTCACATCGACAGGTTTCTTTCACCTTGTCCGCTCGGGTATTCGAACCAGCGACCTTTCGGTTACTGACCCAACGCTCTAACCGCTAGGCGACCTGCAGCCCATAAAAAAGGTGTATTATCATCATTTTCACAATATTATTCCAACCACATTGTAGAAATAAGCGGGGTTTGGGCATGACTTTGTGGCTGTGAGAACTAGTGAAGACCCCATAATCAGTGATCGCTCTTCTAAAATCTAAAAAACGTTACTCCCTCAACATAACACACACCACAACTGCACAATTTAAAACACTTGCCCCTCGATCCACCTTTCATGTTCCCATTCCCATTTTATTAATTCTTATTGCTGCATTGTCGAGAAGGAGCCTGCACCGTTGCACAGTGTATACCATGTTTATCCCGTGCATACGACTAACACAAAAAAACGTGCAACTTGAACTAACGATAGCCAGACCGTCTGGGTCAAATTACTATTTCATGGGTAAGCTAGCTACCAAATACTACTGCTGTTTTGAAACAGTCCGTACCTGTAGTATCTAAACGCATCGATCACTTTCCAAAAGTGTTGCCTTTCGAGCCTTGTCTCCTCTTCTGGTGTGCATGTAATCCTTTCTCGGTAAAAATAGGCTTCTTCTTCTTGCTCTCCATCAGTAACCTGCTCCACCGTTCCTTCCGCCATGTCTGAATCTTGCACTCAGACCCATCCAATCGAACAACGGAGTGAGCCAGGAAAAGTAATAGACCTTTCATTTGGCTGGCAAGTTAACTATGGCAGTGTGAGCTAACTAGTAGCAACTACTGTATTTTTAGTTTGAGCAGAAAATAATTGTACCTGTGTATGTATGTCCGGTTTATTACAAGTTGCAACAGGGCGACAGCTCCAGCACAGAAGCAGAGCAAATGTATAACTGGCCTTTTGGAGACAGGCCCTTTATGTCCTGATCGGACATCAGACAGCACCAACCTGAAAGGCTTGTAGGAAGTCAAAACAGAAACACCAAGGGCCATACCTGCGAACATAAGCAACCATTGAAATGTAATTCTTAAAAGTCTAAACTGTTGGCGTGGGGGGCTCTAAGCTAACATATTGGAATTGTTTTTAGAAGTTCATACCATTTGGGATTGTAGGACCCCTTTAGGTGTCAAAGAATAAATATCAATATATAGAAACACATTGAAAACACATTCATAAATGGCAAAAAATACAGCCCAAAAAATAAATCATAGGGAATAAGAAAGCCCTTATTTTTGTTGGCACAAAACTACCTCCTTACTTCCATTCATTGGATGGTTTACCTTTAGACGAGTCCCTTAAAACGTGTGGGAGTCATAGAGCAAAAGGTGTTGGTGAGACTGTTCGTTTTTTTTGTCCCATGGTCGGTGCACAATTGGCCCAGCGTCATTCCGGGTTTGGCCGATGTAGGCTGTCATTGTAAATAAGAATTTGTTCTTAGCTGACTTGCCTAGTTAAATAAAGGTAAAAAATTAAAATAAAAAAATCCCCCTAGTTTCCTGCCAGCTGACACCCTAGTAGTTTGGACTGTTTCCTGCTGTTGGAACAAAGCAGCGTTCCATCAGTGACATTCACCCCTCTCCCAAGAGGACATTCTCATCACAGTGTGACCCTGATGGACTAAGTGTTCTGCCCGGCTGTTACGGACAGCAGCTCCTCTACTCCACTAGAGCAGAGAACCCTTTCCATCATTTAATAACTGGACTAGAGTTTATTTGTTATTAGTGGTTATACCTAGCCAGACCCTCTGCTGATGGGGTGGCTAGACACCCCTAGACATCTGGTTTCATGTCTGTTAAGTTTGGGAATGATTTGTAAGTAAGAGTTAAGTAAGAGTTAAGATATCACTTTTTTTTTTTTTTACAATAACAGTTTTTTACAATAAGGTAGTTTTGGAGTTAGATAAAATTAGATTTTTCAGCAGGGACATATACAGGATGATACCCTCCACAACTTAACCTTCACTCAAGATCAAAACTTCAAACCTGCAACCGAGCCCAGCTCCTGGATTTAGCACATATTACTGTTAAGGAACAGTTTTGTAGCCCGGACATTGAGCTGTTAGCCGTTAGCCTGAGACCCTACTATTTGCCAAGGGAATTCACGGCGGCCATTGCATAGACCTGGAACTGTTGGGGTGTTAGGACCTAGTTTAACAATTAGGCATCCATCCGTGACTAACTCTGGTCTGTAATCACTCATTCACTCAGGACTTATTCATTCAGGACTGTATATACATATTCATGTACAGTTGTTATATCATATCACGTGCAATATTGTAAGTAATTCTTGGACTGAACTTACGTAGTCAATCACTCAGGAATGCATATTAGTATCCTTTCAGTTGTATCTTTTTTTATTGCTTTTAGTATATCAAATGTGCAATATGTGCATTTATCTGTAATTAAACCCTGCACTAAGGACTGTATTTTAAGGGAATTATTATTATTACCCTAAATTATATCATATGCACATTTAGCTATTTAAGTATCTCTTCCTGTCATTTACCTGTATAGTATAGTTAACCATGCAAATATTTCTTATTTATCTATATCAACTTGCAATATTTGTATCTTTTTTTTTTCACCTAACACTCTGTAACAATGTATAGTGTACATTTTCAGCCATTCACCCATACTATGCAATGTCTTTTTATAGCTTTTTGCACTCCAGACTTCTTGTATTTTTATACTTTTTCATACTGCCGCTCTATGTATCATGTATCGTGTATCTGTCTTTTGTGTATTTTCATTCTGGCATTTTGCACCTGTCCTGTGTTTTGTCATAGCTGCTTGACAAAGAAATGTCCCTTCGGGGATCAATAAAGTATCTATCTATCTATCTATCTATCTATCTATCTATCTATCTATCTATCTATCTATCTATCTACTTTTTGGACAATATTTACCTGGAAAATTCTATCAAGGATTTCATTTTCCTAAGCTATTCATGTGGGCTCTGGCAATCAAAGTCCTGAGATCCTGGGATCTGATACAACTTCAACTAGCACCGAGGTGTCGAATCCTTTGAAGCTGTTCAGAGTCCATCCACTGCCATTTTCTTCAAGCAAGTACCCTCAACCACACTTCCCACGTGTGAAGCAAGAGATCCAGAGGCTTTGAAGCCCCCTCCTGCTGTTCAGAGCCCATTCACTGGCATTTTGCCTCCAGCACACAGGCACTGTTATAATGGCTAGCCCCAAGTCCTTATATATTTTATTTTTTTCTTGCACATTTTTCTATTTTGCCATTTGCCTGATGTAAACTCTCTCTTGGCCCCTTACACTAAGTCTGAATTTGTCCTGCTATGTGACCTAAATTGGGACATGCCTAAACCACCTGACCAAGTCCTAAAGCAATGGGACTCCCTAAATCTTTCTCAGATTATTAGCAGTCCCACAAGGTATGACTCCAAACACCCATAAAAGGCTACTCTTCTTGATGTTATCCTCACAAATAATCCTGATAGGTATCAGTCTGGTGTTTTCTGTAATGACCTTAGTGATCATTGTTTTACAGCCTGTGTTCTTAATGGCTGCTCAGTGAAACGACCTGTCCTGAGGCCTATACTATGAAGCAGGATTTGGGGTTAGCGAGCTAACTTCAGGTTGAACCCTGGGTTTTTCAGTGTCACGATGGTGGTTCACTTGATACCGGGTTACATCGCCATGGTAATTGATGCTGAACAGATCAACACATATAAATGCACCGCCTACTGACCAATCAATTCTCTATTGAAAATGGCGTCACCATTCTTAGACGATCCCGATGAGCTCGGTGCGCGGATAGTGAGAGGGTCTCTTAGAAAAGCAAAAATATTTAGAGACCAACAAAACCCGTCGGCTTTCTCTGATGAGTATCTTTATGAAAGATATAGATTCTCCGCGGACGGAATTACGTATCTTTGTCAGCTTCTTGAGCTGTACGTTGCCAGTGCGACACATCGAAGTCGTGCACTTACAGTTCCACAGACTGTATGCATAGCATGTACTTGATACATTTGTTGTGTTCCCAGGCCACTTG
Organism: Thymallus thymallus; assembly: GCA_023634145.1. Lineage (NCBI taxonomy): Eukaryota > Metazoa > Chordata > Actinopteri > Salmoniformes > Salmonidae > Thymallus > Thymallus thymallus. Next base: position 32,916,418 of record CM042402.1, on the reverse strand, counting down.
CCCACGCAGTCTATTAAAGAGGGCTTTTATGAAATAGCAGGTAGACAATAATGTAGACCCTATGACGTGTACTGTTGTATATTAAATGCATAATACTCCTTCCATAGGATTCCCCAGAGTGATCGGTGCCATAGATTGCACCCATATTCCCATAACAGCATCGCTGGGTGAGAATGAAGGCCATTTAGTTAACTGTCTTTCCACAGCATCAACGTTCAGGTGAAGGAAACATAAGGATACTCATTGTCTGGTCATACTGGTACATCGCCTGCATGGACACCAAGGGTTCTGGACAATTAAAGGTAATTCCTTTTTAGCACATATGGAAATATTCACACAGCACAGGTGTCATCTTTCTCTCCACAATGGAGTCCTTTCAAATGCACATTGATGTTTCACTTACTTTAATGCTGTTATCTTGTGGAAGTATTGTTAACCCCAAATGCTTTTGCAGATGACTTGTCACAATCAGTGTATGGTCACCAGCATTGAGGCAAAGTAACGGTTAAAGACCTGGAGAATAAACCCTCCTCCTCACAGCTGCCCATGTCCCTTAAAGTTGATGATGTGGTTGTTACTGACAAGAAGCACATGGCTGAGCTCTTTAATCAACACTTCATTAAGTCAGGATTCCTATTTGACTCAGCCATGCATCCTTGCCCGTCCAACATATCCACATCTGCCACCCCTTCAAATGCAACTATCATGATGCTTCTCCCTCTTTTTCCCCTGGAGGCAGTTACTGAGTCTGAGGTACTAAAGGAGCTCCTGAAACTTGACCCCAAAAAAACATCTGGGTCAGATGGTTTAGACCCTTTCTTCTTTAAGGTTGCTGCCCCTATCATTGCCAAGCCTATCTCCAACCTTTTTAACCTGTCTCTCCGTTCTGTGGGGGTTCCCATTGCTTGGAAGGCAGCCACGGTTAGTCCTTTATTTAAAGGGGGAGATCAAGCTGATCCTAACTGTTATAGGCCTATTTCTATTTTGCCCTGTTTTTCAAAAGTGTTGGAAAAATTAACAATAATCAACTGACTGGCTTTCTTGATGTCTATAGTATTCTCTCTGGTATGCATTCTGGTTTCCGCTCAGTTTATGGATGTGCCGCTGTCTCAGCCACTGCCTGTCACCAAGGGAGTGCCCCAAGGCTCAATACTTGGCCCCACGCTCTTCTCAAATTTACATCAACAACATAGCTCAGGCAGCAGGAAGCTCTCTCATCCATTTATATGCAGATGATACAGTCTTATACTCAGCTGGCCCCTCCCCGGATTTTGTGTTAAATGCTCTACAACAAAGCTTTCTTAGTGTCCAACAAGCTTTCTCTGCCCTTAACCTTGTTCCAAAACAAAGGTCATGTGGTTTGGTAAGAAGAATGCCTCTCTCCCCACAGGTGTGATTACTACCTCTGAGGGTTTAGAGCTTGAGGTAGTCACCTCATGCAAGTACTTGGGAGTATGGCTAGACAGAACACTGTCCTTCTCTCAGAACATATCAAAGCTGCAGGCTAAAGTGAAATCTAGACTTGGTTTCCTCTATCGTAATCGCTCCTCTTTCACCCCAGCTGCCAAACTAACCCTGATTCAGATTACCATCCTATCCATGCTAGATTACGTGACATAATTTATAGATTGGCAGGTAAGGGTGTTCTCGAGTGGTTAGATGTTCTTTACCATTCGGCCATCAGATTTGCCACCAATGCTCCTTATAGGACACATCACTGCACTCTATACTCTGTAAACTGGCCATCTCTGTACACCCGTCGCAAGACCCATTGGTTGATGCTTATTTATAAAACCCTCTTAGGCCTCACTCCCCCATCTGAGATATCTACAGCAGTCCTCATCCTCCACATACAACACCTGTTCTGCCAGTCACATTCTGTTAAAGGTCCCCAACGCACACAGATCCCTGGGTCACTTGTCTTTTCAGTTCGCTGCAGCCACCGACTGGAACGAGCTGCAACAAACACTCAAACTGGACAGTTTTATCTCAATCTCTTCATTCAAAGATTCAATCATGGACCCTCTTACTGACAGTTGTGGCTGCTTTGCATTATGTATTGTCATCTCTACCTTCTTGCCCTTTGTGCTGTTGTCTGTGCCCAATAATGTTTGTACCATGTTTTGTGCTGCTACCATGTTGTGTTGCTACCATGTTGTTGTCATGTTAGTTTGCTACCATGCTGTGTTGCTGCCTTGCTATGTTGTTGTCTTAGGTATCTCTTTTGGTAGTGTTGTTTTGTCTCTCTTGTCGTGATGTGTATTTTATGTATTTTTTATTTTTAATCCCAGCCCCCGTCCCCGCAGGAGGTCTTTTGCCTTTTGGTAGGCCTTCATTGTAAATAAGAATGTGTTCTTAATTGATTTGCCTAGTTAAATAAAGGTTAAATAAATTCAAAAGTATTGAGTCTTTCTTAGGAGTGAATTAACATAGTGAATTCAGGAGCGGCTGTACAAAAGGCTGTGAAGAGCAGAGCATGCTGGGCAAGCTACAGCTTAGAGAAGAAGATCAGCTCGAGAAGTCAAGTGAGAGAAAGCTCCAGCCATCCTTGTTTTCCCACCAGTTAGCTTTCATTGTGTTAGCCAAGGCCAGTGTGCGTCCTTGTTGATATACCACACACACACACACACACACACACACACACACTTTGGTTGAAGCAAGTTGCCTTACCTTACTAGCGAACACAAAGTAAAACCTAAACCAAAGAATATACTGTCCACCAAGTCCTCACTTACAGTTTGTGTGCAAGGCTGAAAGAGGGAGCTCCTTATTAAATTCATTCTTCATTTTCATTTCCAAGCTGTTGGCTGTAGGCTACGTCCCTTTTCAACACACTAACACAATACTTGTGAGATTCAAATCCTTGCCACAATCTGTGACAATTACATGGACTAGGGACTTTACACAGAGAAATTTGACCAGTCAGTCAAATACACGTGATAGTTGCTTTGATGATCAGAATGTGCTGTTGGTATGTTAAGAAAGCTTCCATGAGCAAGTGTTGGAACACGTCCAATTATGTTAATGGTTTTAATTGGCTGATGCAGAACTTGTTGCAGGATATAATCACTGCCACCTGGTAAGGTTAGCATAGGGCTAACATTTGCCATTTTATCTAATGGGACCAGCTACAATTTAGCTTTCTGTCACGTGCAAGTAAATCAACAATTTTAATTGTCTGATACACATTTTGAGCCGGAGAAACTGTTTCAATTTAACTGCACCTTGAGTGTCACAAATAGAGCAATTACGTGTTTTACAGAAACTCCAAATATGCTAAACATTGCGTTGATCACTTAACTAAATATAAATTTTAGTCATCTTAAATTTCCCCATTACAGTAAAGAAAAGAGGAAAGACTGTCAGCAAATGGTTGTAACTTCAGAGGCTAGATTGAGCCAGAGGAGTTTGGACGTGTTTGCTAAGTGGTTTTGTAACAACGGCAGCACAGGGGTAAAGCATGCGTTTATTTGCGAATATAGACCACAGCTTTTATAGAGCACATGTTTTCTACAACACTCGTTTTACATTTTATTTGTAGGCTGGGTTGATGACCTTGCCCATGAAGAAAATAGTCTTGGTCTCCCGGTCCATGACAACGACCATGAACGGACGGTCGAACTTCAACACAGGGGTGCGTCGGAGGGATAGAGGCATGATGACCACACCTGTAGCAGCTGCTGCAGTCGCTCCAGCCTCATCCACATCCAAGGAGGCTTGGTGCACCACCTGAAAACAACCACACAATGCAGTCTGATGTACAGTACATAGGCCTAGTTCACATGGTTCACATAGCACGTACATACAGTATGTTATAGAGCAGTGATTCTCCTGGGACCCCTGCGGGGCAACAGAGAGCTTTCAGAGGCTCCCTGAAAAAGCTAACAATTTGAAAATAACAGCAATATTGAGGCCAAAATATATAATATTTCATGGAAGAATTGGTGACAAGCATTAAAACATTGTGCAATTTCATGTCTTTATGAATCACTGAGAGTGGAAAGTGTTCTCTACCTCTGAGACAGCCACCTTCAGATCCTCTGATATTCCACTGAAGTCAGCTCCATTACTGAATATGGCCGGCATTCCCATTCCACTCAGGACGTCCTTGAGGGAGTATGTTGTGGTGATAGACATCTTGGGAACTTGCACCTTGTATTCGCTAAAGACAAAATTGGACAGGAAGAAGATTTTACTTGCAATGATTGTGATATATGGTTGTTTTACCCACCCAATGTTTATTTGTTCTATGAGAGTGATGCTTCCTGATTAAAACTGGTCATACCTGGCCTTCATCCACCTGAGCCACTTGGTGATGTGGTTCTGGCCTATGACCTCCTCCAGACTAGCGAGCCCCTTCTCTGGTAGTACCAGCATCATGGACACTGACTCATTGTAGTGGAGCTGCAGGATACTGGCGGAGATCTCCTGGTCGTAGTAGACGGAGAACCTCTTCTTCACGCTCATCATCTGGACCGGAACAGTGGTGTTGTCATCCACGTGGAATGTGTCCTCCTTTGTGTCTTTAGAGTCAAATGGAATCTCCCATTTTCCTTGAGAAGTATAAAATCGTAATCGTAAAATATTTCAGGGTGTTATGTGATGAGTCAAATTT